>JAWLRI010000471.1:3088113-3129688 GCA_034781795.1 Crypturellus tataupa | reverse complement strand
AAGGAACTGCTAATTAAATGTGCAGGGGGAACAAATTCTTATTAAAGTTTAGAAGAACGTTAAAGAATCCTTTACAAAAATAACATGCCAGATTACAGAAAGAAAGGAACAAAGAAACTAAGGGGATATATTTTCGTAAGAAAATATCTGATAATCTGAAATCAACAGAACTTCTACATTGAAAATAAAAAAGACAGAAGAAAATCTGTCAAGAATATTCAGAAAAGAATAGTATAAAATAAAATCAGTGACAGCACCTAAATAAGCAATGTAAAAGAGACTTACAGAAATATTAAGAAGAAAAAAAATGAGCAGAAGAGTGAGGGCTATATTTATTACTAAAACAGTTGAGCTCTCTTCCTTTCTATCTGTCATTAGATTAATAGAGTAAGATGACTCTGTAAAAACTTTTTAAAATTTCAAAAATGTGACTATAAAGAGTAGAAGATCTGATTTTGCAAGAGCTTATTAAAAAAAAATCCAGAGAATGGAGGAAGTTGAAAAACATTAAATAAAAAGTGAATAAGGCATTGCTTTTTAGAAGAAGAGAAGAGTGATCCTGGTGATTGCTCTCTAGTCAGTAAAACGGTTTCTATTCTTCATAACATAATGCAGTTAAGAACCACAGAAGGCAAATTACACAGCAATTAAATAAAAGCACTTAGTGGGATGAAGTTATCTATAGGATTAGGAAACAGCCAGACCTACGGATCATCTATTTGTATTTAATACTGATCTCATAATGAAGCAAGCAGACTTCTTAATTAATGTGCAAGAAAATATAGCTGAGTAAGAGGATGAAATTAAGAAAATGAAACTTTATATTAAAGAATGAAGAACCTTTCTTAACGTAAATGATATAACCTTATTACTGTGATCACTGTAAAGTAGAAGAGCTGTTCTATATTCTCTATACTCTATAAAAAATGTGAGACTAGCAGCCTGTTTCTGCTGTCACTTGCATCACTGTAAAGTGGCATTTATGTGGAAATCATATACATTATCACTGTACAAAACAATGTAAGTCAGAGATACTCAAGCTTATTATCATAAAAATATGTAATTTGAAGGTAATAGAAAATAACAAAGATAAATCTTTATCTTGCTTACTGAAATTTAATACATTTCTTGCTATAAGCTTTTGTATATAATGCAGTAGGTTCTTTGCACATCCAGCACATTTCAAACTGGACAGAAGACACAGTGTGTTCCAGTAGGTGTCACTGACACATTATGCACTGAAGGTTAAGTCACTGTATGGAAGATGGACAGATGAACGCAGAGCTACCTAAATACTGTTAAATGCTCAAAAGTATAGAAGAATTAAAAATGAGGAAGAGTCTAAGGAAAGAACTAAATCAGATATAAAGCAGAATAACAAATAGAAAGTAAACAAAGATTATCTTTATCAAAAAAAGAACAAAAGAGGAAAAGCAACTATCAGCATAAACTAGGACTCTGCAAAAGATTTCACGAGTATGTACTTGGTTGCCAGTTGTGGCTTCCAGTTGCTGTTGCAGTTTTGCAATCTGTTCATGAAGGTGATCTATTTCCTGCTCCTTTTCTTGCAGGTTATGAGCAAGTTTCCCAGCCACCAAATGATGGTCCTTTATGGTAGCATCTTCAGACTTCTGGATAGCTAATCCCAGTATTTCCATTTCATCCTACCAAGAAAATCCAAATTGTATTAAAGTTTTACCTAACATATTCTACCTATGTTCTATTAGTATTTAAGTTATAGGAACTGAAATATCAAAAAAGTATGAAATGAGAAATAATTATAGGAGCCTGAGAGGCAGAAAGAATTTGAGATCTTGCATTTTTCACTCTGGAGGATGAAGGAGAAAGAATATTCTAGGCTTCTCTGTTCCAGAGTTACCTTAAATGATTTATTCTCTTGTTCAAGCTCTTCCAAACGTGTAGTGAACTCCTTTCGCTGAATTTCTAGTTGCATAAGCAATTGCTGAACTTCTTCATTTTTATTTTCTAACTCCTCTCGAAACTGTTCAAGTTGTTCCTCAAGGTTCGTGATCTGCATTTCAAAAATAAATGGCAAAAAGCTGTAGAACCATAGCAAAAATTTAATGGCTGTATTTTCAAGGGCAGTGTAAAATAGTTCACAATTTAAGCACTATTATGCACCATCAACAGAGTCTGTACTCAGTGACACGCTGATATATTCTATTTTAAAACTGAATGGAATTTTAAAACCCATGAAAACCAGCTAAAGTCACTGCAATGGTTCCAGACATTGTAATTCAATCATTATTTTGAAATATCAAACTTTTTCTTAATTGAGCCAAATTTTCCTTCCAGAAACATTCTTGTTAATTCTGACTAGCATAGACAGGAAGAGCAACTATTAAAAGTTCACAAGAGAATTTCAATGGGATTTGGACCTCTGTCTCTCTGACCTGTTTATAAAATCTACCTGTATTGTTCCTTAAATTCAAAACAAGGCAAAAACTTACAATCCAAAATTTCAGAGGAAACACTGGACACCTGATAGATACTATACCTCCTTTTCTTTTCTGTCCACAGCTTCTTGTTCAGCTTGCAGTTGTAGTTCAAGCGGTAATTCTCCTTTTACTATGATGGTTCCAAGCTGTTTTCTTTCCTCCACCTTTAAATAAGCATTATAAATCAGTTATTTATTTATAACAACTTAATGATAAGCCAATAAAAAAAAAGATTTATTTTTTTCTGGAGAACAAAGCACGTAACAGCAGTAAATATATGGTGATTTTAGATCAAGCAATACCTTGTGCAAGTTGTCGGCACTAATGATTAAGGCTTGTTCCAGTTCCCTCATCCTGCATTCCAGTTTCTCAATTTCTTCGTCTCGCTCTTGTATATCTCTCTGAAGTTGTTCTTTAGACAGCAAAAGCTCGCTGCATCTGTCTGTTTTTTCTTTTAGATGATTTGTTAATTGTTCAACCTAGTGACAATGTGACAAGATGATGAATATATTTGCTAGATCGGAATGATTTCCAAGCAGAAATAACAACACTCATTTCTGACAGAGAAAAAAAAATTGCTCTTTTTTCCCTTTTAATGAACCTCCTACTCTTCAGCTGAAAAAGATAGCAAAGTTAGAATATTGTAGTCCTACATTCAAAAATTCATACAGCATTTATTAATAAGTCTGATATTCTGTGCATTTGTATTCATATGCTCTCAAGAACTGACCACGTCCTCCTTAAAAAACCCCAATATTGCATCCCTACAGAGCCCACTTTTTTTTTTTTTTTTAATAAAGGATTAAGTGTGTTGACCTTAGATTCTATTTGCATCTTTGAGGAATATCATAGCTCTAAAAATCTGTGAAAATCATATTTGAAATAGTTGATTAGTGGCACACTGACACCCTGAAGCTCACTGGGACTCTAACATTCAAGAGAATTGCTGCAGTTCAATCTCAAGAAACAAGATCTGTTTTACTGCTGTGTTTGTAAAATCAGAGCAAACAGTTTTGATGGATCATATCCTTTCCACTTCCCATAGCAGCAAAAATGTCCAAATAAAGCAATCTGAATGTCAATAGTGCACATATTTGAAGAGTATAACTGAAATAGCAGATAGGAATAGAGATAGGAACAATCTCAGTTCTAGTAGTATTGCAGAAATGCTTTCGCCAAAAATACAGGTAAGAAATTAAAAGATCCATGGTGTTAGGCCATCACACCCCTGACATGAAGCAGATGCAGATCAGGTACGCCATGGAATAGTTTCACTACAATACTTCAGCAGGTTCTGTTTTGTCAAATATCTTCCCCAAGAACAAGCAAAAAGCTCCCTCACCTCTCTGGTCTGGTGCTCATTGACAGGCTGACTCCGTTGGGGAATCTTAAGCTGTTGCTCCAGCTTCTGTATCTCCTGCTGGAAGACATCTCGCTCGTGCTCTCTGTCAACTGCTTGCTCCTGGAAGGTAGTGAGGCAGGGGGATCAAACTGGGGTTTGATTAACATATGTACACACACAGATGTATTGCTGTGTCCTAGTTCTGCTAATGGGAAACTGGTACTGGTCTGTCAGTGCTTTCAAAATGGTAGAACATCTGGCAACTACCATTAAAAAAAGCATCTTTTATTACTTGAGGCAACAAATTTCATACACAGAAATGACAGTCCTGATTCTTCTGTCCCATGCAGACCAAACAAATGGCAGCAGCAATGGCAACCTCTTATGATTTTTTAAACACATGTCTTTTATATACCTAGTATAAGAATAGAAACTATCAGTATGATAACACTGATGAAGCAACAGGAAAACAAACAAAAAAATGTTATAAATTGTTTGACTTTTCCTTTCAGTTCCATTTTGACTGAACTGAGGTGTTACACCTCAGTCTAAAAGTCTTCTGCTATAAAACAGAAGTCCACAGATGCTGTTAGTAGTGAAGCTTGCCAATTGTATTTTTCCTCATTAACTTTATGAGTTTCCTGCTATTGTAAACATTTTAAAAGTTTATTAAGTTACACTGGAAAAGGAAGGACAACCACAAACACATATCATGTGATTCACTCAAAACCTTCCAAAGCTAGCATTTGCTTTTCATTAATTGAAAACTGATGCCCAGTCTTCTCCATAAAACAAGCTTTTCACCATACTTACATCCAGAAATTTTCTTGTTTTCTCAAGTTGCTTCTCCAAAGCCTGGTTTTGCTGCCTTAAGTCCATTAGTTCTGCATTTTTTTCTTGTTCTAGCTCTATAAAACGATTAACCTGCTCTTCCAAATCTATTTCCAAGACTTTTACTTGCTTCTGGAGGTCATCATACTCTTTTTCAGCTTGACGCTGTACTTCAATTTTTTCTTTCATTAGCTTTTCTGTTTCATCCAGCAATTCTGGTTGTAATAAAGGCATAACACAACTTCTTTCAGATTAAGAATAGTTAGCAATATTGTGAAGTCAAACCACTCCCCAAGGCTGTACATATCCATGCTGTACTCTGACGGATATTAACTGGTTTGGGTTTTTACTATTTTTTTCTTTTTAGAAAACATATTTTCCTCTGAAAAATCATCAAGACAATCACCAAAAGCTATACAAATTCACATTAAAATTACTGCCCTTTAGAGGACTATTGAAGAAGATTATCAGATCACAAAGGGCACAGAAAAAGGGTTAACAGTGAAGAACAGAAAAGCCAACCCTCTTCTTATCACCAGTGTCAGTGAGAATAATCCACTCCCACTCTTTATTCTTTAATGTGATGCATATAAAAATTGTGAGGGAATATTGATAGACTTAAGAGAGGTTATCAGGCAGAGAGGGAAATTACTGACCTGGAACTGGAACTTTGTAAAAACAGATGCCTGATTTTGAGTCCGCACGAAATGCTGACCAGCGTATATAGTAAAGCCCCAAACCACTTTATTAAGATCTTTAAGCCACAGCCCCATGAAGTACATATCACCTAAACATATGCATCCATTGAGGTAAAAATCCAAACTGTAAAATAGATTTACATTTGGAGAATCTTTAAAACATGATTGATATTTAGACAGATACAATGCAATTTACTTCACTACAGAAGAAAGATCCTTTGGGCACCATCATCTTACATCATATTTAACCAATTTCCATTTTTCAGTAACCATCACATGCCAACGTAATACATTACTTAATTATCATAATGAATAGCTTCACTATATTTGGAAATAAAAAACAACAAACAAACAAACAAACAAAAGGCTATGAAAGACACCTTCTGATACTGATACCCTTCTGAGCATCTGTAATTCGCAGGTGAATAAGATGATGGTTATTAATGAATCTGTTTATTATGCTTAGGAATTGTAAGAAATGGTGTTAGTGAAGAGTAAAACCGAATATGAAATTATGAAATACAACATCAAAGCTGCAGGCCAATAAGAATTACATGTCAGTAAGCTGAAAGCCCAATACTCCTGATTAACAAGGTGAGTACGTGTAAGTCTTCCACCCAATTAACGATTGGCCATGCAATATACAAACACACCTGCTTGGGAAGCTGCATCGACTGCAGCATCTACTAGGCCTAGGAGAACAGAGAGAGAGAAAACAAAACAAAACAAAGCAAAGTAATTCACATGCCAGCTATAGTTTTCTTGTGGTGCAACAATGTAAGAGAAAATGAAGCCAAAGATAGAATGTGGCACTTAATGACAAGGCTGTTGAGATAACTTAGGGAATGCAGTAGGTTATTGTTGTATGCGTGACATAGGTGTATGTATATATAGTTTATAGAATTGTTCATTGTTACTGTTGTTATACATGGAAATGACTTAGAAATTATTTAGAAATGTAAAACGTAACTAAACTGGGCTCATATCCAAGTACAAAATAGGAAGCAACAGGTTGTTCGTTTTGATACAAAATGGATTCAGGAAATGGCAAATACATAGTAGGAAGTATAAAGTATTTTGAATGTATGTTCAGCAATCTAGAAGTAATATTATATATTGCAATAAACTGTTAGGTACTAAAGAAAATGTTAACTTCACCCTGCTATTTACAGTCTAAGTTCTGCAATCCTAGAAAGTTCAGCACTGCTTATACAATAACACTCTTCCACTCTCAAACATAAAGAGGTCATTCTAATTATTAAAGATTTAAAAGATGCCTTTACTTCAGGAAGACAACCTTAACACACAACTTCTGCACCATTCTTCCTCAAAAGAAGAATTTGCTAGAAAAGTGCAACTTCTTCTGTGTCTATATATCACATATACTTCAATCATGTTTGCTAGTCTCCCTAAATCTCTATATACGAGAAAATATTTACTCCAGCATTTCTACACATAGGTGCTGACTTTGAGATATTCCATCTTCAGTGATGATATAAGTAAAAACATTCAGATTTTAAGAGGTACCACCTCCGAAAATTCAGTCACTTTTTGTTTAAATATTGAAAATAGTTACCAAGCTAAGACCTAGGCACCAGGTATAAAAATACTTGCCCTATCACATTTTTCTTGATAATTAAAAGGGAGGAAATTCACCAAGATTTCTGCATCTTATTTGAAAATACAAGAAAATCTCACAGAAGGACTGTGAAGAATACGTACGTTGCTCTACGGGTCCTGCATCTGCTCGCATGGCATCTTTCTGTCTGGACAGTAACTCCTTTTCTTCCCGGATTTGCTGCTGTTCAGCCTCTAACTCCTGCAATTTGTTACCTGTACACAGTAGTTCCTGCTCAAGATGGTCAATTACATCTATTTTTTCCTGGAGTTGTTTTTCCAGAAATGCTTTGTCATCTGCATAACCATCAATGAGGCCTGTAAAACAGATGGAAGGGTAGATTCATAAAAAAATCCATTTTGATTTTTTGAGTGGTGAGTCACTACAGTATTCTCACATGAATACACATGCATGATAGATCCTCAACACCTGAACACTCAACACATGAAATCATCTACTCAAAGGCTAGTTTCCTTGCTATTCTTATGTGATAAACAAACAATACAGAATAGCTCAGGACCAAACACAATTTCGATTTTATCTGCATGACAAGACTGGAGCAAAACAGGAAGTCCAAAGCAAAGGAGATATAAGTGTGTGCAATGAGCATAGAAGACAAGAGATTTCAAACAAATCCTGGCCTCCGAACACTGTTTCTGGAAGATCATGGGTTTCCAGTAGGTCTTACATCCTACAGATTTCTCAGATATAAGACACCTAATGTGGCCCTGCCAGTCTGTGCTTAGTACCTGAAACATATTCCAAATCCCTCTAACATCTGACATTTATGAAAATTTCATTTTTTTTTTCAATATTCATATGGAACTTTTCTAATAGCACAGAAAATCACAGAAAAGTAAGCATAAAGTTAAAGACTTAAGTATAAAATGTATAAACTAAACTCAGATCTTACAACAGTATTAGTTTCTGCCTGAATAAGAAAATTCTCATCAGACACTCCTATTGCACAGTGGAAACTACTAAATGTGTAAAATTTAGGGACAGACTCCTGGATTTCCATGATAAGATCTACTTTATGTCTGATATTGATGACTTAAAGGATAACAGTCTTATAATCTCTACACTTTTTCAGCTGGGCACACAAATTATCCTATAGGCTTTTCCTTTATTACTTGATAGAAATGGTTTAGCAAAACCCATAGAATCTAAGTGCTATCTTTCAATAAGGAACAAACTTCTGCTAGGAAATAACTTCAATTTTAGCAATGCATATCTACAGGCTTGAGCTAGCATTAATATGTATTTTACTCTAGCTTGATACTACAGGAAAACTAAAGATGTTTCCCATGGTTGTCAATGTAGACCTAGGAAAACCTGTGTGATCACTCCTAGTTACATCTCAGGTGGAAACTACCAGAACTTTGCATATACAGTCTGTAACACACAGTTCTAGTCCTCTGCCTTATCAGCCAGGCACTGCTGACCAATTTTTTTTGCAGATTCACAGAGTACACAGTTAGATAGAGAAATTAGCAATTAAAAGAAAAAATACTACTAGACACATAAGAGGATTTCAAAGATTAGAGATGTTTTGAATTCCAGTAGTTATTCCCGCTGCAACTAATGATATTCTTAATGAGTCCTTGATAGGTCAGAAGTTGAGAGGATATTTTCAGTTTAAAGGAAGTGTGTACATGTGCACACATACACACGGCATATGAATGACAGAGAAATAAAATCAGATCACGTGCGTTACGGCACTCCCCCTTTTTCTTTTAAAGGGATTGAATGAAAAATGTCAGAGTTCAGTGAACAAATTGGCATTAGCTTTCTATCACATTCCTTAAATAAGTCATACCTGATAAGTCACTAAAACACAAAAGGTTTGAAAATGCCTCAGCTGCAGCAGTTCTTGTGATAGGTATGAAATGATCAAAAATGACATACTTGATTTCAAGAGAAGACAGGGCCATCAGATGTCCCCTGAGCATAGATGTTGTTGTGTGTTCTTGTCTGCAGGCCTATTTGAGGAGTTTCTCATGAGAATGTGGTTTGGCTTTGCGCCAGTGCACTCACCACTCAGCTCAGTGAGCAGAAATAAACAAATAAAAAGTGTTCTATGGCATTCTCGCTTTGTTACAGACTGTACTGAATTAAATCTCTACAGATGATATAATTCTGCATATAACTTAGATGTTTGTTTCTGAAATGCATCTATCTAGGCTTGAAACTGCAACATGAAATTCCGTGTCCTACATTCCAGAAGTGATCATGAACCAAACCAATAAAGCTAGTCTGTCAATTCTAGCTGTACACTAGACTAGTACTTACTTGTACTAAAAACCACTATTCCTTAAGAATTTTGTAAGTAAAATACAATCAACCATTCCTACTGCTATAATTAAATTTAAATTCCACGAGGAAGTTTAATTTCAGAAGATTGTATTGTATTTCCACATAAACCATCATCAGAGGAAATACTGACAGCACCACACATGGCTTCATGGTTCTCACCACACTTTCATATTTAACGTACTTTATTTTATAGCAAAAATATGGACTTATGGACACCTCTTACATCTCCAACACAAACACCAAGCTGGTATTGAATATTTCAGCTACTGAAAACCTTTATACAAGTTAAAATTCTGTCTTCATTCCCACATGGGCTATTTCACTGTCTACAAAAGGGGCATCTACTAAGAGCTTCTTTGTTGCTATTAGCTTCTTTGCACAAACAACCTTTGTAATAGAAAGGTACTACTCACCAGGTCATTTTCAGATCTGTTTCTTGCCTAGTAATAGGACAGTAATAGAAAAAAATACAAAATTATGGCAGACTTTTGCCTTTAAAATTAAACACTAACCCCACTGCTTTGTCCTAGTGCCTGTTTTATTTTTGAAGATTTGTGAATGTAAACTCTATCAAAGTCCAAAGTAACTGTCTTCTAAGGAGCACAACAGACCTAAAAGTGACCTACTTTCTGAAGTCTGTCAGCCCTAAACAGTTTTGTTGCACATCCATGCAGGTCATTTATGTTTTGGCAGAAGATATTACTGGTTTGGCTTATGCTCTATTGAATTTTTTTTTTCACTTTTTTTAAATAATAACAAAATTTCTCTTCAAAAATTGAATCTACATAATACTACTACTAATACATCTACTAATCTACTAACACATCTCCCTCTGAAATCAATTTTCGTCCTTTCTGATTTTTGAAGGTATTAAAATGCTGCAAGCAATATGCTAAATACACACAATGTTTATGCTTTGTGAACTGACAGGCTGCCAGTTGTCCCACACATCATTTAGAGTCATAGCTTAGAAAGCTGCATTTCTTACCATGTTTTATGTGCTATAGTTGCTACTAGTCTGTGAACTCCTATTGGATTATCTATGTAAAACAGCAAGGAAGTCTGGCAGGATCGCATTCTCCAGGAATAACACGTGGTCAAACTAATTCTCTGCTCCCGAGGAGAAACAGGTAAGTCTGCAACCAAATACTTCTGCTATTACAGAGATCCTACCTACAGGATAGGTGTTTTTCACATCTTTCCCAGATGTCAGCTACTACTGCAAACTGCTATATGACGACAGGGGCAGAGAGATGCTGGATGGAAATAGCACAATAATCTATTGATGCAATAGGATTTTGTAAAAAAACCTCAACCTTGACAAAAGATTTTGTAACAAATAAAAGTGTAAGATTTGAATCTATTTTTCTGATGTCAAAAATATGTTGCATTTCTCCTGCTGTCCCCTTAATCCCGCTGCAAATACTCTGAAAATATGCCTTCAGGTATAGACAGACTGAAACACACAGCTGTCATACTGTCTAAATCGAACTGAGGTTTCTACATTTTTATTTATGATTGTGTGGAACTAACGTAAAGAAAGGAGGATATGGGCACAAACAGAAATACAGGAAATCGCATTTAGTCTTTCCTCAAAATTTCTTATGTCTAAGTGAGCTGGGCCTGTTTAGCCTACAGAAGAGAAGATTGAGAGATTTGATCAACATGTTCAAGTAACTGAGGGGTAAATGTAGGGAGGATGGGGCCAGGCTCTTCTCTGTGGTGGCTGGTGACAGGACAAGGGGTAACAGGTGCAAGTTGAAACACAGGAAGCTTAATCTCCATGTGAGGAAGAACTTCTTTCCTGTGAGGGTGCCAGAACCCTGGCACAGGCTGCCCAGAGAGGCTGTGCAGTCTCCTTCTCTGGAGATCTTCAAACCCACCTGGATGCCACCCTGTGCCCCGTGCTCTGGGTGTCCCTGCTGGAGCAGGGGGGTTGGACTAGATGATCTCTAGAGGTCCCTTCCAACCTCAACGGTTTGGGTGATCAAACACTGGAACAGGCTGTCTACAGAAACAGGGCATCTCAGAACCCAACCACACACAGTCTTTAGCAACCAGCTCAACCTGTCCCTGATTAGCCAGGGGGTTGGACCAGACAATCTTCAGAAATGCCACCTCAGCTACTCCATAATTCTATGATTTTAAGTTGCTACTCTTTGTCTGCACAAAATGAATTAATTTTAAGGATAATAACACATATCCAAGTGCTTAAAATTACTTCCAAATGAGACAAAGTTGGGAAATGGTATCATTTGATTTCAGTGCTGCTACAGTTTAGTCTCCCTTAAAAAGCAGCCTACCACAAAGATATAATTTTACTTAAGCAGGTAAGTGTAAACAGTGGGCACAATTTTAAAAATGCTGTGAATCCCCAAACCTCAAGTTTCAGAAATACCTGTACACTGATACATTTTGACATAAATTTAGAATAGTTTCCATGGTATACTGCAAGCATGCCACTCCTACAGCTCAGGATGAAAATTTCACTCCTTGGCTCTTCTGTATCTTGCCAGCATAGCAAACCTCCTTGGCTGCCCTATGCCTTGGAGTTGGGAACATGGAGAAGAAATAATCTTACTGTTAGTGAAGAAAATAAAAGGTGTGGGCTGGGAAGTTTAGGAGAGGTTTTGGATGCAGCGGCAGTGGCTAGTTTCACTTCCCAAGCCCGAGTTTTCTAGCAGACTTTCCAGACAACACTCATACTTCATTTGCTGCTTCTTCTGTCTTTCCTCATGTATCATGCCACGTTTACTTTTTTAGTTTTACTTTCTAACTTTGTACATCCTGTTATTTATTCTTCCTTCATTTTTATTTATTCCTTTCTGCAGTGCTGGATAATAGGAAAAATCCAGACACAACTATTAAGGAAGTTGCTAACATCCTAAATTCACAAATCGATCCCATTTCCAATTTCTGTAACCAATAAATAAAAGCATATTTCTTGCATGAAATAAAATGCAGTAGTTATAAAACTTGGACAAACATTATAAAAGGTGAATGCAAAGTTCATCAGCTCATCAAAGAAGCTACTCACCTTCAGCTTTACTCAGCTCCAAAGCCAGCTGCTCTCTTGCTTTTATTTCCTCACTAAGACGCTCTTGCAATTCCTCTTGACACTTGATAAATTCTGTGGCTTCTTGTTCCTTTTTGAAGGACTCTCGCATGAGTTCTGTCTGCGTAATTTTAGCATGTTCAAGCTACCACAGGAGAAAATGACAGAGATAAAGTGAATCAAAGAATTTCTGATAAATATCTATTCCAACATTTAGTTAACAGTTGTTCTACAGTGTGATGGGTACGTAACTCCAGTGGATATTTGGTAAGTTCTTTACTGAAAACACATCCACAGACTATAAGAATTGATTCAAAAGCAAAGAGAGACTCATCAGGACAGTGTACTGAGCAAGGCACATGACCAAATCCGTCTCTTTGTTCCGCATACGCCTCATTTATGAGTTTACACTAGATTCACCTGTATTTACATATAAGTTTTGTGCTAAATATGGACAGTAGCTGTCAGTAAGTATGGACAGTAGCTGTCTATCACCCACCATAGTCCTCAGAATGGCTAAAACTGGCTGAATTTTTGATACAAATTAGTATAAGTGGTATCAATTTTGCTCCTAACTACGAAGACATTAAAAAAAGAAAAAAAAATAATTCTGGTTACACTACACTTTTCAACCAATATGATGGCAAAAGCTGTGGTGCTTCTGACTGCATCCACATAACAAAACTATTTGTATTCCTCTTTCCTCATCTGCTGGGGATGCAACAATGTAATGTTGCAAGTCAGTGAATAAAAGCTATTGCATATCCCTTCAAAACCTATGTCAATCATAATCAGAAAATGTTAACAAGTGTCAGTGAAGTATCTGTATTAGAGAACTTAAATTTATATATTTCAATACATTTCTGCATCTGCTAAAATTCTTTTGTCAGAAAAGACCAGAAACTTTTTTAAATTAAGGTTTTTACAGTGCCTATTAAATACTACTACGGAACTGTTAGCAGTACATAAGTTTAACTATGAAGAAACAAATTTACATAAAGTGACAAGTTATATATTACTCTATTACTTTGTTTTTAAGCAGGTTAAAATACAATTTCCTTTAAAAACTATCATACTTACTGAATAGGGAGGTGTAGGCAAGGAGATTTTAGAGACAACCTTTAGAATGTGCCCATTTCTTTTGTGGTTGAATTGAAATATTGATGTATTTACAACTACAGAATTATTCTCATCCAAGTGCTCAGGGAAAGGAAAAGGATTTGGTAAAGGCACACGAGATTCAACCTCATATGTATTTTCTTCTTGGCCTTCAGTCCACAAACCACTGAACAAACCAGAGGCCCAGTAGGTGCGGTAGGAATCCATGGCAGAATACTGCTGTTGCTGCCACCGTCTTCTTATCTGGCATCCAGGGATTTTGCACTTGCTGGCCTGGCTTTACAAAGTCCTCATGCTAATAAATCCGCAACAGAGCGCCTATTCGTAAGTGTGAAAACTTGGCTTAATTAATGCTGGAGACAAAACAACTGCAAAATCACCAGGAAGCCACCGACCGTGCTCACAAGTAATTAATGAACAAAGCAATTATAAATAAATAAATAAATAAACACCCTAAACCCAGAAAATCATTGCAAAAAAGCTTCATAAAGTTACTTCCAAAAATCCTTCTTAGTGAAGCTGCACATGGAAAAGCAACGTAAGTCTTCCAGTAGGATCTCCAAGGCGAGGAAGCCCGATCTTGTTCTGCTTGAAGGGCAGCATTGCAGCAGAGAGGTAAGTCAGCAGAACAGAAACTAACAGCTCCGCTCTCAACCTCTGCTACGGCAAACTCAAGAGGAATACAGGCCCGTCGTTATTTGACTTCATTCTTGTTCTTTGAGTTAAATCCACAGGAAGAGCCTGCTCCAGCTTGGCCAGTTTAAATATTTCCTGCTAGCAACTCTCCACCTCTCCACAGAAAGAGGACGGGGGAGTGGCTTGATTTATTTACCTACACGTAACCCTGGCAGGTGGAATTTGAATTTATAGGCCCACTCTGCACTTCACCTGGAAGGACTCAAATTGTACAGCAGCTCTGGGAGTGCTGGGACAGGATTCAAATACCTTCTTTGAATATTCTGCCAGGTTTCTCTTATTCTTTTTAGTTTGTTTTAAAAAATGGGTACATATCAGTATGCAAAATACAACTAATTAAGAGGAAAGGGTAAATACTTTTCTGCCTGTAATCACTTTTAGGTTATTTTTCCTTCTATAGTATTTTATAATGTGCTCCGTTTTGAAACATTTAAAAATAATTGTTAAGTCTGCAAAGCTTAAGGTCCACAAAGGAATTGTATATGATTCAGTATGTCCAAACTAGGCATTGCAAATCAGACAAGCCTGAGCGCTTGCCAAAGTGTCTCTACAGAGCAGACAGAAAAGACACCAAGGTTTATACCTACCATATAGGTACTGTGGGAAAATGTGTAAACAGATTAACATTTTGCTTTTACAATCTACCATCGAAGATAAGTCCATTTTTGAATACCTGTAATTCTCATGAAAAATGTGTGAGTGACCACGCACATGTGTGCACCATGGCAATGTCAGCTACCATGGCAATGGCAAAGCAAGGAAAAGATAATAAATTTTCCTGATCAATGAACAGAAATAAGGTGCTTAGAATACTCAGTTTGTTTTTCTTGATACGAAAAGATTAAAAACTCATAGAAATGTCTTTCACAAAAGCCTGATAGTTCCCATCCAATTTAAAGGTCAGCAACAAACTGTCCAGAAGAAAGAAGCCCCATATTGGAATAAATAATTTATAACACTTTTATAAATGCTGCATGAATCCTTTACTACTTTGCTTTTCTTCAACATTTAAAAAACATGATATATTTGCTTCTAATTTCCATCAATAACTCTTAAAGAAGTGCATATGTTAAATAATCTAGGTATCCTTTCTTGATAATTGGGGCTTAAACTAAAAGAAGGAATCAACAACAAACAAAGCCAAATCAAACATCCCTTAAACCTTTTTTTTTTTTTTTTTACTGGATGTGGGCTTAAACACAAAGAGTTGCTACAGAATTAGTTTGCAAATAAATGCAATTCAGAAACTGTTTTGCAAGAGCAACCAGACTAATTGTTTTAGTAAATCAGAGGGGATTTTGTTTAATTTGTGGTTAAATTATTTTGTAATTTTAAGGTGTTGCAATGCAGCCTTTTATCTTTGTCTGGAATCACCTGTGAATTCTAGTCTCAGCTGGGTTAAGAAACTGGTTCAAAATACTGAGTTCCAAGAGTCACTGAACTGACAGCAGACTGACTGATCTACTATAACTAGTCGCAGTATTGGCTTGTACCTAAAACACAACAATATAGACTAGACTTTTCCAGATAGTATGAAATGAATTTCTAGTCAATCCCTTATTTTGTGAGAAAAAGTTTTTTTGCCATCAAATTACTCACAAGACCTAAATATATTCAAAAATAATCTTAGCCTTTAAGTATATACGTAATGCACAATTCCTGCCCAGGAAACAGGTAGTGAAAATGTTAGCAAACCGAACAGCAGAACTGCTGGGAATCAGTAAAATGGAGAAATGTAGAGCTGTTTTTGGTGACCACAAAAGATAATGCTGGAATAAAAATGAACACACTGAAGTATAAAAAGTTCAAAAAATCAAAATTATACCAGCATCTTCTACATTCTGCTTACTTTATGGTATGGAAGCAGTTCATGTCATATACTAATCTGAAAGGCTAAAGAAAACAGAAACAATTTTTGATCTTTACCAAATCACTACTTACTTTCACTTCTTTGGTATGCTCTAAATTCTCTAAATTTGTTGTTAGTAAAAGAAGTCTAGCTCCTTCTCAAACGTGTAGAAATATTGAACAAGGCTTCTCAAAAACAGATGCAATATGACCCTCCCAGAATTTCATTTACTACAATTAACAATGCTGAAGCAGGAACTTCAAAACTTCTGAATACAGTGAATGTGGTCTGAGGATGAAAATGCCCTCACAAAGGCAAAATAAAATAAATAAATAGAAACATAAGCAATAAACCCAAATGAGTATTCACCGAGTTGTATTTTGGTCAATTTCATCTAGTGTAGATTTAAAGCCATGCAAGAAAATGTGATTTAGCTGCCAGTAACTCTTTGGGAAAACCAGAATCAGATCTGAAGCACTCATCTGTTAATACTTGGAAACGAATGACTTTGAATACTTGAACAGCCTTAGCCAACACTACAGTACTAGCCCTCTGCACTTATTCTGCAAATTCTTGCACATATAACAAATTAACAAAAAATGGGTAGTTTAAGTTCCTAATGGAAAAACAGCAAAATACAGAGCATCTACTCAGGTAATTTCATCTTGAAGCCTTTATCATTTACAAGTTTGACACATGGTAGGGGCTGTGTGAGCTCAGTATGTAACTCGTTTCAATTAACAAGGAAAGTGTACTTGAAAGAGCATCTACAAATCCCACCATGCAAAGCACCAGCAGAAAGGAGTACTGCACACTGCCTCTTCCTTGGAGATTATATATGAATCACATACCTTTATCAGTGCTGGACCACAGACTTCTATTCTAGATGGGCATGTGCTTAACTTACCATCTTCAAATCACAGTTGAAAGACAGCCCCAACTCCTGGGGCAATCAAGAGACTAAGACGTTTGACAGGATAACTGGTTGGAAGGGACCTCTAGAGATAATCTAGTCCAACCCCCCTGCTCCAGCAGGGACACCCAGAGCACAGGGTCACATCCAGGCGGGTTTGGAAGGTCTCCAGAGAAGGAGACTCCACAGCCACTCTGGGCAGCCTGTGCCAGGGCTCTGTCACCCTCACAGGAAAGAAGTTCTTCTTCATATGGAGGTGGAACTTCCTGTGTTTCAACTTAGACCCATTACCCCTCGTCCTGTCACCAGCCACCATGGAGAAGAGCCTGGCCGCATCACCCCTCAGGTACTTGAACACATTGATCAAATCTCCTCTCAGCTCTTTCTCCAGACTAAAAAGGCCCATCTTGCTTAGTCTTTCCTCATATTACAAATGCTCCAGTCCCTTAATCATCTTTGTTGCTCTATGCTAGACCCTCTCTAGAAGCACCACATCCCTCTTCTACAGGGGAGCCCAGAACAGCACATAATACTCCAGGTGCAGCCTCACCAGAGCTGAGCGGAGGGACAGGATCACCTCCCTGGACCTGCTGGCAATAAAACTCCTGATGCTGCCAGGATCCCATTGACCTTCTTGGCCCTGACGGCATGTTGCTGACTCATGGTTAACCTGTTGTCAACCAGGACTCCCAAATCCCTCTCTGCGGAGCTGAGTCAACCCCTAATCTGCACTGGGGCCTGGGGTTATTCCTCCCCAGCTGCAGGACCCTGCATTTGTCCTTGTTGAACCTCAGGAGGTTCCTCTCTGCCCAATTCTCCATCCTGTCCAGGTCTCTCTGAAAGGCAGCACAGCCCTGGGGGGTGTTGGCCACTCCTGCCCGTTTGGTGCCATCTGCAAACTTGCTGAGGGTGCCCTCTGTGCCCTCATCCAAGGCATTGATGAACAAGTTGAACAGCATCTGGCACAGTACTGACCCCCTGGCCACAGGCCTCCAACCAGACTCAGTGCCATTTATCACTGGTGGCCCCTCTGGGCTCCACCAGTCCTCAATCCGCTTCACAGTCCATTCATCCAGCCCACACTTCCTAAGCTTTCCTATGAGGATGTTATGGGAGACTGTGCCGAAAGCCTTGCTGAAGCCAAGGTAGACAACATCCATGGCTTTCCCATCCGCCATGCAGACAGTCATCCCATTGTAAGAAGGCTATCAGGTTTGTCAACCACAACTTGCCCTTGGTGAATCCATGCTGACTACTCCTGATCACCTGGTTTTCCTTCACATGCCTAGAGATGCTTTCTAGGATGAGCTGCTCCATCACCTTCCAGGGACAGAGGTGAGACTGTAGTTTCCCAGCTCCTCCCTCTTGCCTTTTTGAAGACTGAAGTGATGCTGGCATCTTTCCAGTCCTCCGGCACCTCCCCCACTCTCCATGACCTCTCAAAGATGATGGAGAGCGGCTGAGCAATGACCCCTGTCAGTTCCCTCAGCACTCTTGGGTGCATCCCATTGGGCCCATAAATTTATGGATATCTAGTTTGCCTATAGATTTATGCGTGTCCAGTTTGTCATGCTGGACAAGCTCCATGTCATGGAGCAGAGCAGACTTCTTTAGGTTTATGCAACTAAAGCCTGTTTAGGCTTATTGTTATAAAACTAAAATATTTTCTTGAGAGAAAAAGACAAGACGTCAGATTGAAAGCATGCTATCGGTACATCACCCTACCTGATTTGAAGTTTCATTGATAGCTTCCAGAAGTTTTTCAACAGCTGCTTGCAGTCGAGAACTAACATTCAGAACGAGTTCTTCATTTTCAGGATCTATTTCCACTCCACTTTCTGCAAGATGCTGGGTCAGCAGTCCTTCATCTGTTGCTCCTGACCAGATGTTAATATCATCAATTTCCATGTTACTACTACGATATGAGGAACAGCACTCTGAAAAAATAATAATTATATTTTTAATAATTTATAAGAATCTTTTATCTTTCATCAAAACATGAAAAAAAATATTAGAAAGCTAAGTCTGATTACAAAGACAGAAGGGAAATATTATATACTAAAACTTAGAATGTGTTAATGGCAAACCAGGCAAAGAGAAAAGGAAACATTAAAAGAATATATTAGACATCCTCTCAGCATGCTTTTGGGCTGTGTATCTGATCTTGCAAACCTGTATTGCTATCAGTAATCCTTCTTATTTTGAATGACTTGCAATAATGACTTGCAAAATTGGCTTTAAAAATGCAACCAGGTTAAAAAAAACAAACAACAACAACAAAAAAACAGGCAGTCACTGTTTCAGCTGTGACCAACTCTGTTATTGTGCATCAAATAAGGTGAATGGCAATTCTCTGGTAATGCAATTTAGACAACTTTTCAGAACAAATAGACTAGAATATGGAAATATTTAGAAATCAGGACTGCATTTAAACTATGCAAGTGAAAGTATATTCCTGAGATACTTTAAAATTCCTAAAAAAAAACTCACTTCCAATACAAAACAACAACACAACAGTGCATCACACCAATAAATAACTGATTCAGTGATTTTAAAAATGAAAAGTCCTATATCACTAGGTTATTTGTTTTGAGATTTCAAAAGTATAACCTTTTATGGAATCATTTTTAAATGATATCTTATTTTACTAAAGTATTTTTTGACAAATTTTTATTTTTTATGAGATTTATTATTTCATATGTGATTGGGTTTACTCTAAAATTCAGTAATTACTATGTGGTTATGAGAGACATTCAATGCAGCACCCAGCGTTAACAAATGACAGCTACTGAACTGACACACCAAAAGCATTTGTCTCCTTTCCTGTCACAGAAAGGATAGTATTTTTTTCCCATATAGAGTAAGTGGGTATTTTTTTCTTTAAAATTTTCCTCAAAAAAGACTTTAATTTGAGGAAAAAGTGGTATGACTAAATGACTTAAGAGCAGCCAGTACCTTTTTGGCACTGGGTGATGGTTCATTTTCACTTAAGTTGCTGGTTATTCTATGAATAACTGCAACAAATTACGAACAATTTCTTTAGTTATAGAAATTCAAAATGAGGTTTTTATAGTTAAATTTTACAATTTGGCTTAAAATACCTTGTCGGGTACAATTTCCTTATATCTGCTCTTAAACAACATTGCATGGATCAGTTCCTTGTTGATATCATTCGAGCCCAGTGAGATTTTGTTACAGTATGATTAGACATCTAGTTTTATCTTTGCATACATGATGATAATATCTCATTTACGCATTTACTTCACTACGGCTGCAGTTGTATATGACTCACACACAACAATCTGCAACAAATTTAACTTGACAAGGTTTAGTCTAGTTTTATTGTATAATTACTAAGATTTATAAAATGCAGATGTATCTAGTAATTTTCTCTTCTAGCTACATCATTACTGATTCATATCTCCTTTAATTTTGCTGGTGTAACTCTACAAAATCTCTTCATCCTCCACAGGGGAAAACCAGAAACCTAATTATGTATAAATGAAATGAGTAACTAGATGAACAAAACTCACATTCACATGGAACCCTTCAGTGACACAGGGGTTCAGAGCACTTTCCAACACCGCACTTTGGAACTACATTCAGAGTCGCTGTGGTGGGAGTTCCCCTGGCAGGGACTGGCACTGATAACATGTTTGCAGAGAACAGGGATTTCCCCAAATCCCTTCAGATGGCAGCCCCCCTGCAATGTAAGGCCGGCGGCCACCAATTTTAATTAAATTGCATTCAGATTTCTCAACACCCACATTTAAAGGACTCTGAGTGTCTCAAACAGTCAATGATGATAGAGAACCTTTAATATCCTCAGAGTTTTCCATTTAAAGGACTCATTCATATCCTCATCATTTGTTTAAGAGGACAAGTGTTTCCAAATCACAGAATCCCAGAATGGCTGAAGTTGGAAGGGGCCTCTAGAGATCACCTAGTCCAAATCCCCTGCTCCAGCAGGGACACCTAGACCACGGGGCACAGGGTGGCATCCAGGTGGGTTTGGAAGATCTCCAGAGAAGGAGACTCCACAACCCCCCTGGGCAGCTTGTTCCAGTACTAAATGCTGTACCAAATGCTGTACCAAAGCACTGGTTAAAGGCTGAGCTGAGGGAGATCATACTCCTGGCTTGGCCACCAACACACTTAGCAGTACCTGATGCTCCTGGAGGTCATCCACCTTAAGCACTGACCAGGTAGGACCTGCTTAGCTTCAGAGATCTCACAAAATAAAAGTCCACAGAACAGTAGTACAGCTATAAGCCACATAAAATAAAAACAATGATGCATTAGTTATTGCACAGTCTACAGAAACGTGGACCTGGCAGTCTTGGCAATGATGACTGAATGTCTTACTATCAATGTAGACAAATTTAAACCAGTTTAAAATTTATGTCCCATAATGCTTACATTTTAGCAAATTATGTGATTAAGAGATACAATTGATTTGGCAACGATGACTGTATGTCAACTAAAAAAATAAACATTTTGCAAAGTAACTGCAAAAAGATGCACAGACTTTTACAAGGTCATCAGAATTTCCGAATGACTGGAAGTTTTTACAGAAAAACTTAAAAGTATAGAAAGCTGCTCAGGTGGTCACAATTTAAAAGCTCAGTCTGGGATATCCCTTATATTAATAATGTTGCTAATATTACTATCTTTGCTTTCCAGAGACCAAAGAGTAAAACATGACCTCCATGACAAGATTTTTAAAGTCCTGTCTTGCTTATGTCTTTTTTTTTGTATTTTGCCTTCATTTCTTCCGCATAAATACAAAATAAATCAATACTACGAGATAATTCTATTATGCAAAAAGATCCCAGAATAAGAACTATATAATTTACTAAAAAAATCTATAAAAAAATGAAGAAAGGAGGAGTATAATTTGTTATGTGGAAACTTTAAAACTCTCAAAGATAACAGAAGAAGGAAAGATACAAGAGGCAACTGAATTAATTCCTCCAATTTGTACTAATCCTTACAGCGCCATTTCAGCACACTCCCCACACTCCCTGCAAAAGAATTAAAAACATGCTCTCCTTCCCCAAATTTTTCACTGATATAAAACAATAAAGCGAATATAACTGGCACAAGTAAAAACGTCTTTTTCTTGTGTAAACTCACTCCTTGTAATCCAACAGAAAAGGTTTACATTGTCTCCTGCACCACAAGATTTGCAGTTCAGCGTGGCAGATATCATGGGCCAGTAAGTCATAAGAAAAGATAGGCAGTGCTTATGCAGAAGTGGGATAAAGAAGTCTAGATACAGACTGGTTTTGAGCTGCTGATTGACATTTGTGAAGCAAAGCCTGTTCGAACTGTTTCAACCAGTTGAACTCATGTTGTGGTTTATAGCTGAGATTAAAGTTATGGGTTACAAGTAGAAAACGAGAAAGTCTGTGGGATGGTGGTTCAGTGAATAAACTTATTTTCTATCTTGTTTTGGATATGCTGCTTGAAGCCCCAGAAGTAGGTAAGAGAATTTGGATATCCAAGGCAAACAGTAACCCGAAAGGCACCCGCACCAGAAAGGTGCCTCTGCTCTTCAGGCCCCCTCCTCTACAGCAGGAGGACCTGCAGGTTGCTGGGTCCGTCCCTCTATTCAGGGCCTCGGTCTCCAGGTGTGGTTAACCTGCTGCATTACTTCGTACTAATGCTATTCCCTTCCTGGGACAGGTTTTATGGCTGAAACTTGAACTTTACTCATGATCTTGGAAATAAAATTCTGTGTTAACTGATAACCTAGCCAAGGTGCCAGATAAAACTATATATGCCCTATAAATCAGGTTATGGTTTTAAGTACATGCACCTCTGATTCAGCTTTCTTAAAATAATGGAATAAATTGATGAATGTTCTAAAAGAAATATGACTTTTGCTTGTTGGTAAATAAGGATCCTGTTCAGAAGGTCAGAGAGGCTGCCTCCACTCCCTTAAATGCATTAACACTTCTGCTTTACTGCTAGATTTTTCTTTGCACAATTATTTACTTAAAATTTTCCTAAGCTATTTAAATGAAGACCTGTTTGGCCAGTAAAACACAAAAGGCTACTGCTTATTTCCAGAACTGAATGAAAAAAATCCTAAAAAGATTATGACCCCTTTGGTCATTGAGTGGGAGTACAGAAAACGAGTAACAACAATCTTCTGACTGAAAACATGAAATGAATTTGTGATATACATGTAGTTGGAGTGGGATCAATTGCTGAGGCAGTCACAGAAAAGTACCTAGTACCAGCGTGACCCTCGCGGCAGAGCCATGTATTTTGCAAGGCTGTTGCTCAATCATTTTGAAAGGGGAAAAAAAAAAAAAGAACTGTGAGTACTACCTGAGAAAGAAGACTGCGAACTATTCTGAGTATTCTTTAATCCCTTCAGACAATTACATCTGAACAGAAGAAAATATGTAAAAAAGAATACTTGAATAAGCTGGTATGTGGATGGAGAGCATCCTTGCACACTCTTACAAAATCTACTTCTAACACACATGAGAGTTAGAATGGTCAAACCTCCTGCAACGGAACACAGTCCCCTGGTATACAGGAGCCTAGTTTTCCACTGAAAGGCTTTCCAAGAAACTAAAACACTACTGTTATAGGATCTGTTGTGCATTTCAGCATGAGATAGAGTATTATGAAAGTCAGGTTGTAATTTTCACCTTTGTAAGTGTAAAATATTCTTTTTGGGGGGGGAGGGGGGAATATATTCTGTAAAAATGTCAATGCTCTTTACACAGTTCAAAGTATACAAAACACACACAACCCTTAACTGCTGTTTTTGACATAAAAATATTATCTAAAAATGCCATTTATATAAATCTCATATGACTACCCCATGACTCCCCCATAACATTACAGGAGGCAGTAAACTCTGCGTCAGATCATTGCTGACAATCATTTTGCTTCAAGACACAGCGCGTTAAATAGCTGGCAATGGCTGAAGATACTTATTCTCAACAGTTCTAGCCTAAGCAAATACAACTCCATTCCCACCCAAAAGTAAAATTCAAGAATACTGCACTTTGAAAGTAGTGCTAGCTTCAGCTAAAGCAGATGATGATGATCTCACTGCTTAAGGTCTCCTGTAGAAGTACTAAAAATTCAGACCAGAAGCTTAGCCATCCAATCTAAACTCTATGGAAAAAGGCTAAGCCTCAAAGGGTGAGATTTCCAAATGCACAGTGATTTTCCTCACAATTAAGCACAGTGAAATGTGTACAAAAGTTGACAGTCATGAGGCTTTTTACCAAAACAATAGTACCAGTATAAAAATGCTGTTAACTTAAAATGCGGAGAATCCTCAGAGGGCAGTCGTAGCCATTTCTTTTCATTGCACGGACAACCTTTGAGGAATCAACTGAGAGAGATGTCACTGTGCTACAAGTCATACAGTCTTGCATCCTCTCTTATCTAGCCCCTGGGCTTATGATGACCTACATTTGAAGCCACAGAGAACCAATAATATTTTATAACCTACATTTTGAATAGACAAGGTAAAGTTCAACATCATTCACCATTTGTGTTATTATCCTATGGTCTACACTTTCCTAATACTGAAATGCAGTATTCAACCTCCAGTTATTTTTCCTCATTCACCAAAAGAATTAAAATTCCAGCCAAAGCCAGATGAGAAATGTGCTTTCGGTTGAACTGACCTGTTGCATGTTGCTTCACCATAAGGTTCAGGTAGAATGCACATGCTCTTGCACTGGCTTATGCATCACAGATACTAACAATTGGCAAAAAAACCACATTATTCGTCCCTAAAAGAGAACTGGTCAGACACTCTCCTGGCAAACTAAAACTGTGCCTAGGAAAGTTTTTAGACACTAGAACACAATTTTCTACACTGCTAAAATGCTCCTTTACATCCATGCCAGTCAGTACTTTTCCAGAAAGCTGATGGCCGTAGCGTAGCAGCTAGGAAGCTCTAGGAACGGCTCCCAAAAGGCCATTTCCTTGCCACCACCCTCTCCTGGAGGCTTGGGGAAGTCTACAAGGACAATTACAGGCTGATCCCTATCAGCTGCCCTCAGTGACTGCCAATATCCCTATGTATTGTAAAGAAACAGACTTTGATTTCAGCTCCCATTCCTCATGCAAGATGAGGAAATAGTTAAGTTGGTGCAAGATGAAATCAAGCTGTGTTTTATCCTCTTTCCCCTTGCTATCTCCAGTAGACAAATATTTATCCTTTGACTTTCTCAACCACCGTCCCATTGTTGGGGACTTTCTAACAGGATCATAGACAATCACTGTCTGATTCAATGCTCAAAAACAACTCCTGAATTGTCTTTCCATCTCTCAGACAGAGATGATGTAAGCACGCAAATGACTAATAGCTGAAAAAGAAAGCTTTTTAATTAACAACTTCAAAGTAAAGGGTATTTGAATAAAAAAATAAGGTATGAAAATGCTGTTAGTTATGCAACAGGAAATCAAAGAACTATTACCTTTTTCATATCCCACTTGGACACAGGGTTTTACTGACTCCTCTGGCTCTGTGTCCCATGCAGCTGGTTTGGAAGGCTGGCCTTTCCCAGATCGATCCAGCAAGCCAAGAACATGCTGACCAATTGTTTCCTCTATGGCCACAGTTGTCTTCACAACTTCTAAAAGAATCTTCATGAGTTTTTCATTAGCCTTCTGAAAGACATGCCTGCAGACCAGGAACTAGTCAGTCCTTTGATTTTCCCCTGCTTCACAGCTTTTTTTATGCCTTATTGCAGTCACAAAAACAAATGCCCTCTGAATCACTAAAATCTGTGTTTGTTTTGTAGACTAGAAGACTAAAAGACACATAACACACGTATCATTAAAAGTACAATGGTAAGCCAAACTTTTTTTTTCTAAAATATTTACAATATCCACCTCTTTATCAAAACATGTTTTTAGAATTTAGGTGCTCTTTTAAAACAGTTCTGTATTTGTATGGTCTTCATATAAACTTATTCAGTGACAAGTAAAATATTCAAAACTTCTTATATACTCATACAAAAATGAACATATGTACATACAACATGCATAAATATAAATATGTTTAAAATTAATGTATGTAATTCTATATTTGTGTATAAATTGCAAAGATTTTGCTCATCCCATAGTCTTGAAAAGAAAAAGGAAGAAATTGTTTCATTTAAATTAAATAAAATTGGAAACATGGTTATCTAGAAATAAGAGTACTATTATCATGAACTCAATCAGAAGAAAGCTTAGAAATATTTTTAATTTAAAACAATAGGAACATCATTCTCAATTTTTTTTTTTCTTCTTCACATGAGCAATATTTTCTTAACACTAACAATTTTAAGTACCTTTCTTTTGAAAGAAGAGATGATGATGTTTCTTCAGACTGTCTTCTTTCATCTTCATCCTTAAAGGAATGTTCTCTTGCACTGCCTTGGTTTTCATCTTCGCTCTGAATGAGTTTTTGCAAAGGGAGAGAAGACAAAATAGAGAGAAATCCTGTCATGCCACAATCAACATAGTCTTCTGATACATAGTAGAATATGAAATTAAAAACCTAAGGTCCGTGAAGGTACAAAACAAAAAAGGCAATATATACAAAAACTTCTACATGCATAAACAAAAAGGAAACATGAAATCCAAGGCAGGGCCTGTTAGAGAGAACTTTGTTATGCTGAATAAACAGTCTTGTGCTTTCTGTTGGTGTTGCTATAGCAATATGAGAACATGAGTTTACCTGAGCAAAGAGCTATATTAATAAACCCCACCTTCAAGCTGGTTTCTTCTCAAGTTAATAACTATGCCTTACAGATACTAACTTTAGGTTCTTAAATCTACGCTGTTCAAGTAACATTCAACACCTATTTGGAAAATATAATGCAGCAAAAAGAAGGGCAGACAAGAGGGATCTTACTGGATTTATATGTCACAGCTGTCTGGAAAGTCAAAGTCCATATTTATTTACCTGTGTTTGCGTGCTGCTGTTTTGTAGCTCACAATACAGCCGCTCTTTTCCGGGCGCAGGATGTTGCTTTAATGATTCCAGCTCTTCCAAAAGCATTCGCTCTCGCTCCGTAACCAAGCTGTCAGTTTCCATTGAGACTTGCTAAAAAAAAAAAAAAAAAAAAAAAATAGAGAGAGAGAGAGAGAGAGAACACCATTACAGAAGCACGCACAATTTTTTAAGCTTCTGGGTATTAGTGACTCCTGTTACCACTTTTTTTTTTTTTTTTTTAAACACATTCTGCACCACTTTTTAAATGGTTACAACAACACTGAAAGCTTTCTAGAAGAGAATGCAGCTAACATATTTTTGTAGCTTACGTCTATGATTTTCAAACAACATATATAAAAACAGTGTTCACAATGGAAATTGGAAGGTTAACTTTAAATATTATAGGCTACAGTACATAAGTTCTATATGTCACATAGAAATAGGATGAAAGTAAGTTCTTTGCATAAAAAGTCTTCAAAGGTTTTCTTTTAGAAGAGCTAGAAGTGTACACGGCTAAAAGCTAACACAAATACCTACACAGTTGTTACGGCTTAACAGCCTTGACATTGAAAAAAAAAAAAAAAAACTGACAGGAAAGCCATCCACATTGCTCATATTTAATGTTTTTCATCAGTGTCAGAAAACTGCAAACTGACAGGCAAAGGGAAAAGGGTGGTATATACTGAAAGACTGTCAGGATAAATGATAGAAAGAGGCTTTCAAAGAAGCCAATAGAAGCAGACACCCGATATTGCTGGAGAAGAACAACTTCCAGGTCCCTAAAGACCAAACTGAGGTAGGAAAGAAACGGGTTTGAGTAAGGTCTGAAGAAAGCTAATACTGAAGTAAAGCTCCACTCAATGGTGAAATTTAGAATCAGAATTTGCTGATTAAATTAATGAGTTTCATAACATACCTACTATAGGCTATGTATATGTGTGAAATGATGAAAAGTTATAGTTTAAAATAGCAAAGAAACACAGTAGTGTTTCACACCAAATCACACCACTTCTGTGTCATTCCAGCACAGTAAAGACTTCGCCTTATCCAAGGTGAAAAACAAAGCCAAAACATTTTGTTGCTACTTGGAAGGATTTCACTGTGGGAAGTAGCAGACACTCTTCTGTTTCAGACCTGAAGTGGGGAGAGGAAAAATGAGGTATTCTATAGCACTCCAAGCCATGGTCGCAGGCATCACTGATGTAAATGGATGCTAGGCCTCATCCTGCACAGTGCCTTGTATCTACAGTGTGGCACAGTTTCCAGCGTATCTGCATTCACTCACTCTTCTGACTGCTGGCGGCATTGCAGGATTTCTCCTGCTTTACAGCAGTCAAAACTGATCCATAACTGACTCAACTTTAATTTTATAAACTTTTTTAAAAAATATATGCATATCTGGGTGCACAGATACACAAGTGCATATGCATGTGCATGCATTACATATATGTGTATCTTGAAAGAAAAACCTTCCTTGTTAACTCTGTTAACCCATGTTTACACTGCTCCTCTTGTGTCGGACCCCATTTTACCTCAGCTAACTGCAATTTCAGACACTCAAGTTCTGCTAAGAGCTGGTCTTGATTTTCCTTCTGACGCTCCATTTGCTGCATATGTCCTTGTCTCAGTAACTCTGTTGCCTGCTGATGTTCCTCGTACTGCCGTACTAGTTCCTGCCGCATGTCTTCCAGACGTTCCTCGTACAACAGCAGCTGACTCGAGGTTTCTGTCGTCTTCTCACCGAGGCACTGAAATATTGGGACTACTTTAGCATTTGATGTGCAAGAACATTTTCTACAAAATAATCAAATCGCACAATTCAATTTTTCAAAAATCACAACAGCTATTACCGAAGCACTACTTTGCTGCCTGTGTGTTGGAAGGCCCAGGCTTTGACTTATTCCCATGTAGAACACAGAACACATCTTTGTTAATTGTGAATGTTGTCAAGTAATTCTTTTTAGCTAGCAGGGATCTCAACAGATTTTTTTTTAGTAAACACACATTTGTGTGAGTGACTCTGTGTGTGTGTGGTGTATGTGTAGTACAGCAGAAGTTTAAGATAACACTACCATAGAAATGAAGAACAAAGCAGTTTATCCATTATCAAGATAACACAAGATCATAGTATTTAACTGTTAGGCAAGTTTGAAAGTGAGACTTCTGCTTCTATTAGTGCAGTACTGCTTCACTTAATGAAAAAAAGTATCAAAACGGTAGTCAAAACTTATGACTATTTTTTACCATATCTATTTCAGACTTTACTGCATCCTCTTAATACTGCTGAATCATTTAATATACTTTACATATCACCTTTGTAATTTTTGTGTTATATTGATAACCTTTATCATCATTATTCAACTACTTAAACACAATTTTTAAACCATTTCACATCTAAGCATTAGAAAATAATCTACCTTAAAAATACTTTTCAAGAGTTTTTTTTCTATAAAAATGAAACAATCTGTTTCCCTATAATTATTGTTATATTCCTTTCTCATTTATTAGCAAAATGCTATGATAATCAGGTAGAACATAGGAAAAAAACGGAGAGATGCATTTAAAGGCAAATATTTCAAGGGAAGTTGTCTCTTAGGGTTTTTTTTTTTTTTTTTCTGTTTTCTTATTCAAGTGATATGTAACTATACTGAAAACACTATTCAAATATGCTATATGATACCACATATATACATATAAACACTTACCAGAGCTTCTTCCACAGTAAGCTCTTTGACTTGAGGGAAAACCTGTTCAGAAATAACCACTTCATGTGTAGTCTGTCCTAAGAAGTCAGTAGGCTTGCTACTAGAATGTAGCTGTTCTCCAAGTGAGTTCATCTCATCAGGCTTTTCACTAAGTTCCTTGCAAAGTGATTTCAGCTCTTCTTCATGCCTACTGCCCTTTTCTGTTGCCTTTCTCAAAGGGCTGTCTACTTCCTCTGTACATTGCTTTTTAACTTCAGAATGCTTTCCCAGTTGATGAACAATCTGTGTTTGGGTTTCTTCCTTCTGTCCAGTAATTCTTGACAACTCAGTCTGTTGTGCAAATGCTACACTCATTGACACAATGACCTGAATAAATAAGAAAATAATAAATCAGTATCTGCTATTGCTGAAGAAATGCCATTGCTCACCAATAATACATGATTCTACTGTTTTTTTCAGAAAAGAAAAACAGTAAATTAAAAAAGATAGCCAATCTCATCAACAGATGAATGATTTAATACACTATAAAATCTAACGTTACTTCTCATGTTTCAGTGAAAGTTACTGGATCCAAATAGAAGTTATACATTTTATAAAATATATTAAAATGTGCAATAAAATACGAATTTCATATAATATGAAACTTTTATACACATCAGTTGTTGAGACTAAAGTAGCAAGAAATTTACTCTCTAGCATGCAAGGTATTTATTTTCTTTGAAGTTTTAAAGCAACTCAACATATGTACTCACAGTGTTTCTCCTCAACTCAAAATTAAAAAAAAAAAAACACTACCACAAAAAAAAAAAAGTGAATTTATTATTAAAATATGGTGGACTACAGAGATATGAAATTAAAGGTATGAATTTTTGAGCACTATAAGCATCAGAATCTATCACACAACTGAAAAGCCTGAAGTGTTTGACAAATTTTTATAAAGAGACTCTCATATTCAGAATGAGAGATTCCTGTAAATAAACAAAAGTTATAATATGGTATTACAACCATCTAGATGGTTAGAAACAACATATAATAGTTTTTTTTAAAGCATATTTTAAAACAACAAAATATAATTAATACCTTTGCTATTTCTTCTTCTAATCTTTCTTGGTACTGTTTTTCTAGTAGCTGAACAACATCCAGATCATTCTTCATTTCAATTTCATTAGCAAGCTGTAAGAAAAACAGGAAATCTCAAAAAAAATCAAACAACAGTCTGTACTTTAAAAGCACATTATATCCCAGCTGTTATATGATACCTCCACAGACACATTTGTTCTTTGCTCATGAAGATTTTCACCGTGTTTTACTTTCCTGAAGACTTCTTTTAGTTTTACCTGTGAATCTGAAGATACACTAAAAAGACAGAAGAAAAAAAAAAGAATGGTTCAATATGTTTTTCTCTGTTCATATATGAATATATATATTTTCAAAAATGAGCAATTTACTTGAACATTTACTTCACAATATATCTTTGCCTATAGTTGTCTCTAAACCATCTGCCTTCGAGACATTTGCCCTTTTTTATCAATATAACACTCCTTAACATCAGTTTTGTAGACCTGACCTCAAAAATAACTAGTCTTTTAAAGCTCAGTAACTACAAAGTGCTCAGTAACTTTACAAAATTAAGATGAAGACTACAGTACCAGTTTGAACAGTAAGAATATGGGAAAAACTAAAAGGGATTTACAGAACAAGAAAATCAACTTGTTTATATTTATTTGGATTCTTTTGAATTGTTACTTTCCTGCAGATACATGTCTTCCTGGTATTATACAGATGACTCATTAGGAAAACGCATACACAAGAAAATAAGAAGAAAACTTTTATGATTCATTTTATAATAGGATATATTTATGTTTTATATTTAGGTATAATATAAAGGTAACACTTAACGGGAAAATTTTTCAATGCACCAGTAGCTTATTATTGTAAATACTGTTAATCACCCTAAATGCTTATTAAATATAGATAAGATGAGTTTTGAGTATTTTAGGTGAATAAGTGTTATGGGTGAAACCAGAAAGCTAACATATTTCAAAAAAAAATGTTTAAAATACATAAAAGGATTTCTAGAAATTAAATTAAAAAAAGATTTATGACTTGCCCTGACCAATACACGTACAGCAGCATGCAGTGTCAAAAAATGCATTCTGAAAATGCTAACACCTTTTAATTTTTTTTTTTTTACAGCACTAAAAAGTAATTAGTCAACAGGCCATATGCTCCTAAAAGCTGAGCTCAGGCAAATAGGAGCACGCTGATTCTGTAAGGCAGTTAGAGGTAAGTCTACAGCCTCTGCCTTAAAGATGAGTAAACATTTGCAGAATTTGCACTGCTAATAGGAGAACAGATCAGCTAGTTATTGTACTTGTCACTTCCCACACTTACCAGAACTGTAACCAAATAAAGGAGAAACATCATGCTGCAAAAATGCATACTGCATATTTCATAATTCTAAATGTTGCATTCCTTAGTTTACAATCTTCATGCCATTTCTTGGTAAGAGACTTAACATCTCTTGCAGCAACAAAATAATGTAAGAGTAGTATGTTTGTAAGATTTTTTTCAAACTTTGAGTTAAAATATACATAATATCCATAATGGTTATTTGAAACACTTTTGTCTGTATCCAGTATGAAGTTAAAACAGTGTACCTTTCTTCATTGTCTTTTTGTTGCTGCTGGAAATAGGATTGGAGATGCTCCAGTTCATGAGCATGTTTTTCTCCAAGTTGTGCTTTAAGTTTTTCTATCTCCCTCCAAAGGTATTCTTGAATCTTAGGATCTATATGAAGGTTATTTATCAAGGGAAGAAACCAGAAGAGATTATTTTATTAATCATATTATATTAGCTTTCTTCCCGCCCTCCCCAAGTTAACAGCAGTGACAAAACTGAATAATTAAATATTCTTTTGATATCTTATGAACTATTTTCCCTTAGAAAATGATTATGATCTAATCTTCCCTCTTGCAAAATAAAACAAATCTTTCCTCTTCTGTCACTGGATATAGATAACCAAAATAATCAAGGAAAACTGTACAACATTAAATTAAAACTCCTTCAGGGAATATAATTCCAAAGTATTTTAGAGATTTAAGACAATCACAGTATCATATTGTAAAATCTATAAAAAAACCCTCTCATGTGCTTCAAGCTGTAATATAGGAAACAGTTTAAATTTCAAGTCACTGTCTGTGTCTGTATAATCATATTGAAAACAACATATACATCTTTTTACCCATTAGGTCCTGTGAAGTGGTTTGCAGACATTCTTTTCTTGTTTCCAGACCATTAGGTTCCTCTTCTCTCCTGCACTCAGGTTCAGAAGATGATATCCACAGCTCTTTGACCTAAAAAAACCAAGTAAATACTTGACAACAAGAAGAGAGTGTTTAACATTTTCATTAATGACCTGGACGAGTGCACCCTAAGCAGGTTTGCAGATTGACTGATATACCAGATGGTTTAAGTTTCAGAGGGACCTCAGCAGTCTGGAGAAATGGGCATATAGGAAGTTCATGAGGAAAATGAAGGGTCCTGCACCTTTGAAGAAATAACCCTATACACCAGCACACGGTGGGGGCAACCAGCTGGAAAGCAGCTTTGGGATCTTGGAGGACAAGTTATACATGGGCCAGCAAAGTGCCTTGGCAGCAAAGAAGGTCACTAGTATTGTGGGCTGCTTTAGGAAGAACACTGCCAACAGGCTGAGGGAGAGGATCCCTTCACTCTATTCAGCACTGGTGAGACTGCACTGAGAGCGCTGTGTCCAATTCTGGGTACCTCCATACAAGACATGGACTTACTGGAATCCAGTGAAAGGCCACAAACATGATCAAGGGACTGGAATATCTCTCAAATGCAAAAAGGCAGACAGCTGAAATTGTTCAATCAGGAAAAGGTATTTACATATTGATAAGATTTACATATTGATAAGATTTACATATTGATAAGATTTACATATTGATAAGATTTACATATTGATAAGATTTACATATTGATAAGATCAATATGAAATACCTTTTCCTGGTTGAACAATGATGTTCAACTCCCTGATGAGGGAGTGAAGAAGACAAAACCATACTCTTCTTAGTGATACCCAGAGACAAGAGACAATGTGTACTATCGAAACATAGGAGTTGCTATAAAAGCTTACCTGTTTACAATCTTTCATCAAACGTGTCCGAAGGGCAGTCAGTCTGTTGTATTCTTTCTTTATCTTGTGCAGAAGAGCCTTCATGTGTTCTTGCATAGCTAAATTACACAAAAAATACATTTTCTTTAAATGAAATTTGTGAACATTATAGTGTTTTTAATAAAATGAATCATTCACATCTTTTTCACTGAAAAGTGAAAAATCACTTTTTTTTACCAGTTTCTACTGTAGTAAAAACTGTATAAGAAAACACTCATAAAAATTGAGATTACTCTCAACTCTCTAAAATAGCTAATTAGCAACACTAATTAGTATTGTATAACAATTAATGATATATTTGTATTACAATGATTGTAAGTGATATAATAATTGCCAATTTGAAATACTTGAAATCAATAACAGAGGCATACACACACACACACACATATATTTTTCAACAGGTATGATGGTACAAGGCCATTACCTTGAGCTTGATCTCTGTGTGTTGGCAATTCTACATTCAATTTTTCTTTCTCATCAGTAAGAAAATAGAATTTTTCTTTCTCATCAGTAGGAATATCATCAACTTCTACAGCTGTTGGAGACTGTTCATTATGATTATGATACAGAAGCTGCATGGCAAACAAAGCAAGATGAAGAAAAAATATTTATTAATGTACCAGTGACACAGAGAAAACAGAAAAATAATTCTGTTATACAGATTATAAATATAGAGAACATATTATAAAATAAAGAAAAAGCATTTTGTGATATTATTTTCTGTGGACATAATGATTTACATGTTCCATTAGGTCATGAAGACTTCAAATCCCTGATATAAGAAGCAGGCATAAAAAAAAACTTTCAGTTAAAACAAAAATATATATATTTTGCAAGGAATATTAATTTGGCATTTAGCATTACCGAATATTAAAATCTTGCAGAATAATGCTTCCTTTATTAATTATTGCTGAAAATATTATAAATGTCTCATTCTGATTAACTGCATTTTTACTCAGGGAAATATTTTCTATAGTGGAAATTCAGTTCTTTTTAGAGATTACTGCTTATCTTTTTCTTAAGTTTCCAATAAACAGAATAAAAGGGGGTGGCAGTAAAAATGCAAGCAAATAATCTCAATGGCTTATGTTTGTTGCTACTAGGTGGCAATCAGAATAGCTGCCATTTTTAATGAGCAGATTAACAGAAGATTATCCATATGCATATATATATGAATTATCCATATCGATCTTTCTGGATATCCATATCCACCTTTCAACATACATAATATTTATAAAGAAACTTGTCCTGCCCAGGGAACATAGTGTTTCTTTCTTTAAACCTTTTAGATTCAGACTCTAAATTTGATTTAGAGGATAAAATAATTTCTCCTCAAGCTTGACATGAAATCATGCAGTTAGGCACAGTTCATTCCAGCTCTGAAACAACTAATGCCAAAAATCTGATTCAGCTGATACTGTCTCTATGCTCAAGTAAAACGGTTCTGGTATCCACATGTCCAAAAAGACATTGAAAAACTGCAAGTGAGCCAGAGCAAAAATAAATCCTATAGGAATCCTTTCCAACCTTAGGCATTCTATGATTCTATCCTGCATGTGCAGGGGGGTTGGACTAGATGACCTCTAGAGGTCCCTTCCAACCTTAGGCATTCTATGATTCTATGATTCTATGAAATCTTAAAGATCAGAAGATCATGGCTTATAATGAATGAGAACAGCTTCATTTACCCAAACTTTAATGAGTTGTTTGTTAGTCAGAAAGAACATATAAGGGCAGGAGATTACTAATGCTTTTTAGCCAAAAAAGAAAAGAAAACAAAACAATATGACAAAATAATACTACAGGTGGCTCATACTAGGATACAGACTAAGAATAAGGTTCAAATGTTGACCATGATATTCGTAGTTTCTGAAAAATACCAGATACAGGAATTTTGGTTTAGTTCCCAACTGTTTTAAGTCTTAGAAAGATAGTCTGCAACTAAGAAAGAAATGACTATCTTATTGCAGATATGAGAAGGTAAAGTCCTTTGGCTCAATGAGTGCGTGACATCAGACTACTATAAAATCAAGAACTTAGGGCCAGAGACATACACAAAGGCAAAAACACTTCAGAACTAGCAGACTAATTGTAAGGCAGAAGAATTGGTTGAGCAAGGATATAAAACAAACAAACCACTAAACCCTTGGAAATGTAATTTGGAAGATCAGGTTTAGCAGTCTATGCAGAGAGAAATGGTCCAAAGAAAGGACTGTGTGGAAAAGCAGGATGACTCACCAGACATAACTTTTCATTTTCAGTTCTTCATAAGTTTCACTTAAAAAGGGCTTTTTGCTAAGTCTTACCTGAGCGAGCCTAGAACATTCCTCAGATACAGCTTCACTTAGCTTTTCTATAAGTCTTTGTGTGGATTTGACTTCATCATCTATGAATACAAATCATTCATATTATTTTTAATGCTATATGCACAACACTTTTTTTCCCATAGATTACAAGGTGTAGTTCCTGTCTCACTGAAGTCAACTCCTCAAATTTTAGGAAGGCACATGTCCTCTTTCTTGTTTCATCTCACAGATATATTCAATTATTACAGTGGAATTGTGTGCTCAAGAGGAATAAGGTATAAGAAAAGCATTCTCATGTCAGTGAACTCTGGAAAGATCTAACGTTCTGCCAACATTCTGGAGGTTCAGAAAATTATTATGACAAGAACAAATGCAGAAGGGTAAATCACAGCATGACAAAAAAAGTATGGACAGAAAAGCAGTATGATGACATAAAAGCTAACAAGGCAGAAAAGCATAGAACAATAATCTTGAAAGTAGTAGCGAAGAAGCTTATTTAATGTGGACAGTAGCCAATGCTGGAATTGAAGAAACAGAGAATGAAACAAGACCAAAGGTATTTTGCTGCTACATCTGCTTAGTATTTTTGTATGGAATATATCTATTATACCCCTCTTTACAATTAATAGACCTAATAGAAATAAAAAAACTTGAGTTTTGCTACTCTTTCCTTTCTAAAGTAACCATATATATATATGAGTGTATATATACTATAGAACATTTATAGTATGGAAGTAACCAAGAATAAAAGTATTTTAAAATATTCTATAAAAATAACTTGTTAGACACCTACATATAGTTTCTCCCCAAACGCTTGTGCTTATTTTCTTTGAAAGACACTTTTCCTATGAAGAGCTTTCCTTCTATAATTTTGGTAACTTACCTGCATGCTGAATTTGCAAGGTCTGGAGGTCCAGCTGATGCATTTTTTTAAGGTCATTCACCTCTTGTTGATGACCACGTATAAGTTCCTCCTTAAGACTGCAAAGTGCAGTCTCTTTCTCTGCTTTCATGGATTCACGAACCTGGTCTACATGAGTTGAATAAACCAGGGACAGACAAATGCGCTGTGCTTCCATCTGTAGGTGTAAATCAGTCTTTGAATAGAAATATACATTTTATAAAGAGTTAGGAAAAAAAAAAGGACACTCAACTTTCACTCATTTCCAAAATTAATAATAAATGTATGACAAAAATACTACAAATGTTGCATATATGAAATACATAAATACAAATCTTCACATTTTAGGAACTTGAATTATAAAAAAATAGTTGAGGGCTCTTCAGTTTAAAATATAAATCAAACTAAAATCCAGTATCAAAACTCAAAATATGTTTTCTTCACTGAACAGCGGACTCAGTTAAAATTATGTGCACCAATGGGTTCACAGGCCATTAGGCTAAATAGATCCATTTGTGAATATGGACAAATGTAACACAAAAATCACCATAATATCACACAAAAAAAATACACAGTAACCACAGGGGGATGCAGGCCAAAGTCTCTAAGCATTTAGGGATAGCCATGTTTAAAGTAAGAGTAAGTAAAGTAAGACATACTGTGCAGCAATAAAAACCAATGAATTTTACTTCTAACGAAGGGAGAGTTGCAACTAATAAAACAAGAAGTTAAGAAAAAAATGCATTGTATATAAAGACTAAAAGACTATTATTAGCAGACCTGAATAAACCTTAATCCATAACCAGTGGTTGTAGTTCTACTCTGTAGCTTTGAGGATGTTATTGCCAAGGGAAATATGTTCTGAATTAGTTAATATGGAGTTACGTAAAGTCCAAGTTTGAAAAGGTTTAGGCACTTCTGGCACCATTATGATTTTACTTCCAATCACAGGACCCTTATCACATTGTTATAAATAATTATATTAGACAGTTAAGAGTGTTTTGGAATAATCTCACAGCTGTTTCCAATACGGCTTGATCAGCTTTTACACCTTAGAAAATGAATGGATTATGGGACAACATAAATTTAGGCAATGCCAGTGCTAGTTCATTCCTGGATGGATTTTTATAATTGACATACACATAAAATAACAGAAGAGTGGCTAACATCTATTTTTACAAAAAAAAAAAAAAAAAAAAAAGAATCACCACCACCAAAAAACCACTTCATTGTGTGCTTTCTGTAGTATACTCTTCAACTGTATCACTGTATATGAATGTAAAGTTCTGATTCTGGCACCTCTTTATATACCAATAATTCAAAACTAGTTATTTTTACCAGCACATGATAATTTCCACTATATAATCTGCAATTCAGTTAGAATACAAAAAATACAGGCAAAATTTCTTCATCAAAAGCCAGACTGAATAGAATCATATGTTTGTTTCTTCGCACATTTCTTCTACACTCACATCTAGATGTTTTTTAAAGTGAAAAATCACATACAAACTTTTTTATAGTAGAACACTAGAATTTCACAAGCTTTATAAAATCTGACTGAAAATGTCAAGAATTTATCTTCGTATCATGTGAATGAGTACTTACAAAACAACCAATATTAATAAATCACAGACAAAAGTTTTACCCTTTTCTAGTTAAGTTAAACATTCTACCAAAATGTGAAGTGCTATGCCTTCTCCTTCCCACTTGTTGTTGCTGTTTTAATTAAATGTACTAGGATAATATTTTTTTCAATGAAAAATGGCATCTTTGCAGACACTGGCTATGGTTATAATTCTCAGCAGTTTTGTAGTCACTTTCAATTATCAGTCACCCTCACAAGAGCATGCACATGTGCTCCAAAACAGCTAAGAGGACAAATATTTCAGAGATTTCTACATACGTGGCTCCATATAAGTTTTCACAGCTTTACACAGCATACCTGTTCTGACTTTAGTGTATCCACTTGCTGCTGAAGCTGATTATTTTCACATTGTATGACTGCTACTGATGCTGTTTCATTGGTCAGTCCATCTGTCATATCATGCAAATGTTCTATGAGAGACGGCTCTTCTAGTTTCAACAAAGGCTCAACTTCCTTTTTTGCTGTGTGATGACTGATAGCTTTATCTGAGCTCGGATTGCCAGCTACATTTACTGCTTCCTCAACTTTATTGCTTGGACTGGATGTAGTATTTCTACTTTCAGACACTGCAGTAGCAGCCTTCAAAGTTTTTCCTTTAGAGCTTTTTGTCTTACGTTTAATAACATCACTATATCCTTTCCGAGTGTGACTAATTATGACTTCTAGTTCTTTACATTTTGCTAGGACTTGTTCTTTCTCCTGTTTTAGAGATTTAACTTTTTCATTTAATTGACAAATTTCACTATGCTTTGATTTCAGCTGTTCAGAAAGATCCGAAAGTCTCACGGATAATTCCAGTTTCTCACGCTGAACCACTTCAAGCTTTTCCATAAGCTCTGTTGCATCTTTCTCAACAACTTCTCGAACATCAAATGCGTCTGTCCTGTTTTCTTTACTGTCTTCAAAACTAGAAGCTTGAGTTTTATTTAAAACTGGTCTATTGCTTTGCAAGCGTTGAAGTTCTTCACTCAGAGTTTTGAGTTTGATTTTATACTCAACTTTCTGCTTATTCTTGTTCTCTTCTAAATCAGTTTTTGTCTTCTGAAGGCTGGCACATTCTTTCTGCAGCTCTTTACAATTGGATTCAAGGTTTTTCTCAGTAAACAAGAAGGCACTCTTCTGCCTTTCAAAATCCTCTTTGAGTTGACTGTTCTGTTTTTTAAGCTGCTCATTTTCATTAATCACCTCTTCTATTCTTTCTTGCAAGACTAGATTTTCTGACTTGGAACAAACAGTATCTTTGAAAATGCTATTTTGTTCAGAATTTACCATCATATGTTTTAATTTATCTTCCAGAGTTTTGTTTTCACCTTTAAGAAGGTTATTCAGTGTTGCAAGTTCTGAACATTTTTCTTGAAGGCTGTCTTCTCTCTCCTGCATTTGTTTTTGCATCAACTCAGTTTTACGCTGCAACTCTTGAACTTCTTGTTCAAGGGTACCTTTTTCTTTTTCTTCTTGCCTAAGTATTTCAATCTCCTTCTGCAGCTCATGAATTTGAAGAGTCATTTCTTCAGATTTAGAATTTATAACAGACTGCTGTAAATCCTTTAGCTTTGAAATCTCTAATACCAACTGATTTTGCTCTGTGATTAAGTTGTCCTTTTCAAATTGAATGGCCTCTATCTTTCGACTCATTTCATTCTGTACCCCATCTAACTGCTGTTTATACTGCATATTCAAGTTATCTTTCAGGCTTTCGATGTTTACCATGTGCTCTTTTTGTAAGTCTTCTCTAAGTCTGGACAGCTCTTCTTCATGACTAAACAGAAGCTGTGTCCTCAGTCTCTCTAATTCAGCTTCTTGAGACTCAGCCATCCTGTCCAGAACTGCATCCTTCTCCCTCTCTAGCATTTCAAGTTTTATTTTGTAATTTGTGACTTCGGCTTCGTGTTTTAATTCTAATTCTTTCCTCAATTCAGAAGCAGAAGCAAGCTGAGTTTTTAAGTCCTCAATGACAAAATCATATTTTTCAGCTACATTTAATCTACATTCCATATCCATTATAGTTTGCTTGGCTCTCTGGACCTGTTCCCTGGAAAAATTCAATTCTTGGAGAAGATCTTCCATTTTAGTCTGCTGAAGAGACATCTGTTGTGAAAATTCTTGCTTTATTGTTTCCCTCTCATTATCAGCATCTTGCAATTTCATATTCAATTCATTAATTTTAATATTCATTAAATGTATTTGATCTTTATTAACATTATCATCTGAACATAAACTTGAAATTCTCTCCATTTCTCCCTTTTGTCGAGAAAGACGTTCTATTTCTATTGCATGTTGCTTAACTAATTCTTGCTTCATTTGTACAATCTGTTGGCCATGCATTTCGTCTAATTCAGCCTGAAGTTGTGCCAATCTCCGTTGCGTTTCCAGTTCCATCCTTTGCACAATGTCACTTTCAAACTGACTGTCTTTGTAACATCGTTTCTGAAGTTCTTCCACAGTTCCCATTAATTGTTTTATTTCATCAGAACATTGTTTTTCTTTCTGTTTGTAGGTGTTAAGTTCAACTGTTATATTATTTATCTCCTGTGTCTTTACTAAAATCTGTTCTTTTAATTCTTCGAGGGATTTACTGGCATCTGATAATTTTTCCATAAGCTGAGATGAATTTCTTTCTTTCCCTTCAAGTTTTGCTTCCAGTTCTTCAATTAAAGCTTCTTTTTCTTTTAGTTTACTTAAATCTTCTTCTTCATTTTTGTGTTTTTCCTTTAAAAATAAGCAAAGACACATTTTTATTTTAAGTTCATTGTTTGAATATATTAGAATAATACATGCTTATCTATTTAATCAAGCTGCCTTTCTTTAAAACATATGGGTCATTTATAAAAACAAATGTAATTTTTGGAACTTTTTGATACAGTTGGGATTAGTGACAATGCAAAAAAGGAGGAAAAAAAAAAAAAAAAAAAGACTGCTGGGCTCGAATACCAAAAAACATTTATTGCCTA
>JAWLRI010000471.1:3053923-3088013 GCA_034781795.1 Crypturellus tataupa | reverse complement strand
AGTTCCACAGGAACTTAAGGAAAAATTTCCTGACAGTGAGGGCGACAGAGCCCTGGAACAGGCTGCCCAGAGAGGTTATGGAGTCTCCTTCTCTGGAGATCTCCCAGACCCGCTTGGATGCAGCCCTGTGCCATGTGCTCTAGGGGGCCCTGCTAGAGTCCTGCGTGTGCAGGGGGGTTGGACTAGATGACCTCTAGAGGTCCCTTCCAACCTTAGGCATTCTATGATTGCTTAAGCAAATTGTAATAGGCTGATATTTAATACAGTGGTATTTAGTATAGCATACATTTTCTTGTGAATAATTCTGCAACACTTTTAAACATGACATACAATATTGACGTAAGTGGCTCAGCTCCAAACTACGTAGATATGTGTTAGTGTATTAAATACAATAGATGTGGTATTTAAAATACAAATAAATAAGTACAATTATGCAGTACATGCAAAACATATCACCACTGCTTTAGTCCTTAAGTTTCAAAGAAACTACAAAAATACTGAAAGAAAAAAGTCTAGGAAAAGAGACTTTTCTAGTAAGAAACATACCATTTCACATGTTGTGATTTTGTCCTGAAGATGTGTAATCTGTGCTTCAAATTCTTCATTCTTTTTTTGATAATTCTTCAGCAAGCATTCTTGTTCTTCTAGCTGTTGCTGATGTGAAAGGATCTGTTGTTTGGCTTGCAATAAATCAGCAGCTGTGCAACTATGACTGGAGTTCCTTAGAGCTTCACTTGCCTGTAGCTTGTGCATTTTAAAAAAAATAAAGGTAAAAATATAACACTTTTCAGAAACAGTTTGTACCACAGAAAGAGATAGTTATGATCTCTACTTTCTTGTTCCATACTAAGAGCCCAAAGTCTATTAGAAACCTTAGTAGTTCTTTTAGAAGCAGCAAAAATAGGTTTATCTTGTTGGAAAAGCCATCCAGTAGAAAATATTTTGCATTGAAACATTTATGGTCATCTAGTACAGGGAAGCAGAGTCTCAGAAAAATCTCAAAGCTTTAAAATGAATTAGCTATAATTACTGTCCCCAAAATGAGCATTCATAATGCTACAGATTCATTCATAGATTCAATGATAGCTGCTATAGACAAAAGCTGCATGAAGTATTTAAACAGCACAAAACACTAAAATACTGAATTTCAGCAAGTTGCAGTCTTGTCTGCAAAATACAAGTCTCCGCGGCATCTAGAGAACCACTGCTTTTTTGAACAATGATAAAACTTAATTTTGTTATTTAAGTTATTGTTTAATAATACCACAAGAGGCAAAGTTTATCTGAAAATCTTGAAGTGGAACATGAAATAGTGGCGCAGAAAACTGAATGTCTATTTTGACTGCAAAGAGAACAGGATGGATTTCACCCCAACCTTTCAGAACAATAATTACACACAGACTTTTTTCCCCAAAACAACCGGTATCATCCAATATTTATTAACAGCTGTATACTTTTCCATATACCTTCTTTTGCATATACTACAAAGAAAACTTTTTTAAAAAAATATTTTATAGTGATTTAGTGCAAGAAACTAGGTGCTTTAATGGCAAATGTAGGAGAACTGAGTGACTACAGACCAAGTGACCAACTATTCAAAAACATGTCAAATTCTCAAATTTTCACAAGATAAACATTGAGGATCCTCGGAAGTGACATGAGTTTTCAAACCTGAAAAAATATTGCTAGCATTATGACTTACATGCTGAAACTGAATTTGCAATTTTTGACTCTGTTCAGTAAGCTCTAAAAATTCCCTCATAGTTTCATCTTTTTCTTTCCGTGCTTGTTGTAGATTAGTAGTGAGTTGGGAGATAATGTCATCTCTTTTTTTGATGGCAGCTTCAAATTCTTGCAACTATGAAAGAAAATGAAATGTAAACTCTTAGTGAACATCAAAACTATAGGCAGAAAATATTATTAATTTATTCTAGCTAAATATCTTGTCTAGCCTCCTGTATTCAAAACACTTTACACAAGTCTATTGGTGCATTTATATTTTTACAAGTTGTTTTTACAGATATTTTAGAAACAATTTTTTTTTCCAAAAAGATCATTGAACAATATGTGAGCTTTCTATGACATAAGCTTATTAAAACACAATAGAAATGTTTAGCACAGTATAGAATTTGTATTTAGAACTAAAGAGCATGGCCACATAAACAAACCAGCATAAAACAGGTCAGGGTATCTACTTACAGTACACCAGTAGCTCTGTACCAACTACCAATAACCACACATTGTTCTGACAGTGAATGCAAGTTATGTCACTCTCACTGAAAATGGAATAAATAGCATTCATCGTACTAAAAACATATAACTAGCTAACCCTAGTACCTTGTTCTGTGAATCCAAGAGATTCTGACTGAATAACTAATTGAGAAAAATTTCAAACAGCAAGACCAGCACAGTATATTTATTTTGATGAATGGCATTTTGTAATAAGGAAGAAATTATTAAAAAACAGAAAAATTTCTTTGCACTTGTGCTATTTTTTGTACAAATTTTGTATAATTACATCCAGGCAACCATAAATCCTGCAATTTTCTTTGAGAGTATATTTCATATGAAATAGATGTGTTATTTACTTCGAAGTGTTGTTGATTTGAATTCATTCTCATTAAGGACTAGAAAAAAATTCAGAAAACACAATGTCTCCACATATCATGCATTCTTCGAATTGTCAGTCATCTTGTGTAACTATATTCTATAATAACTTCTGTAGCTTACAAACCATATTGTTTATCGTCCCTAAAAAAGAAATTTCTCCAGGTTACATGCTGAGTCTCAAAGCAAAATTATAATGCTTCCCCATACAGCTTATTCTTTTACTGAACAGGAATATTACTCAGTGCTGTACACAGAGAAGAAAAAAGTCTTTTAAACAAGCCAAACTATGAAAGGAATTTGAGGAAATTAAAAAAATAAATTACTAGATGCTTGTATTAATACAAATACAGGAACAGGTTAGCCACTTAAGTGCATCAAACCTCTCCTCTTGCATCTGTCCAATGAAGTAAAAAAAGAAGATTTATCTATTCAAATACATACATTATTGTATCATTATCACCTTTTCGAATCAAACAAGCACACAATATACCTTCTGCAACTCTCTCACAAAACTTTTCATTCGTCTGAAAAATAAATCATATGCACTTCTCAAAGTAAATGCCCTGCACCATTATCATATAAAATATATGCAACTAAGAATTATTTAAAACATTATACCACAGTTTAATATAATTTTATTTTAAAAACAGCATTAATAGCTGTTTAAATATCAAACTTGTTTACTCTCATTTTTTTCAGAAAAAATAATAGTCATGACTGTGATAAAATTTTAGTTATATTCTTTATTATGCTATGACTATTTTGTTTAGCACAAATAGAAGACTCAGTAATGAGAAGCTAAGATTGACTTAAAATGCAACATTAGAGATGTACCAATAGAAAAAGCAGTGGAAAAACACTTTCTTCTCCAGAACAACTACTTAACGATCACTCTAGTATGGTAGAAAATACGACATCCATTTTCACAGAAAAAATAAAAATGAAATCAGTAAAAAAAAAACAAAACAAACAAACAAAAAAACAGTATTAATGTTCAGTATTAATGAAGGTGAAAATGAATGAACTTAAAACAATGTTCCTTGCAAACAACTGTATCTTGCAAAACAAAGAAAAATGTACAATGACGTGGTCTGAATCCAAATTACAGCAAACACGACAAGGCAGACACAAAGCATAATAAAGAACTGTCAAGCTTTGTAGCATTTGCTTATACTACAAAAAAAAAGGTATTTAATATTCTATACTTTAAAACCTAGCATATACTCCAGTGGTATTTCTAATGAAAAACAAACAAACAAAAGCTTTTCTGCAATCATAAATTATTAAAACACCCCCACTTAGTTGCCTATTATTTCAGGCTGTGGAGCCTGATATACAAATATTGCTTTGATTCAAGGACCAACTCAGTAATTTCTGTTTTTATGAAGTAAAAGCTGATTCTATGTTTCATCTCTGAGACACAAGGTTTTAAAGATGTGTAGTCTTTGCACATCTAGAGAAGAATCTGGACTTTCTTGAAGAAAATTATTTTTCCATTCCTGATTAGAATAAAGTCACTGCAATTAAGTCTGAAATTTTAGTCACCAAATACAAAGTAAAACAACACACATTGGAACTAGAGAGCTCATGGCAGTGATTATAAGAGACCGTGTATAAAGGTATAATTCGGTATGTATAATATTGTATAATCACACACTGACTGCATTCTGAACAGTTTCCATTAAGCGAGAACAATTTCTGGTGATTTTTGCATGTAGCCGAGTATCAAGCAGAAAGCAACATAAGGTAATTTATACCTGTTGCAAACCTTCTGTACCATATGCTGCCCTCATTTCTTCTATCTCTCTGTTTAGCTCTTCAATCTCTTGCTGTTTCCCAGCCAGTTCATTCTCCATCACCTCTAGCTGCGTCTGAGTGTGCTGCATTCCATGCTCAGAACAAATTTCTCCAACTCCAAATTCTTCTTCCTAAATCAATCCAAGTTCCTTAACATCCCATTTTTTTAGATTTTATCAAGATGAGTAAACTCAAATATCAAAACTGGAATCAATTGCCACACTATAACATTAGCATACAATGTACCATTAAAGATCTTATTGCTATAGTAACTCCTTTGTTAGTATAATTCACACCTCAAAAGCATTGATATAAAGCATTTGTGCAAGTTCTGCTTTGTAATATCAGCCTGAATAGAAACAGCAAAATGTTTAGAATTTCAAGCTTAAAGATACACAATACTAGAAAATAATAAGCAATGCAGATGCAGAACATAGCATGCAAAATACAGTATTAGTCAGCCATGTAGTTTCTGTTCAAAACAAAATACTTCAGGTTTTTAGTATTCACCATTAGTGTTCAGTACTAAGGTATTTAGTATTCACCACTGAATTATGATTCAATTTGCAATATCATACCCTGATTAGGTCTGTAGGTATAGCTGTTCTTGTCTCAAAACTGCAACCATTTACCTGTATAAAGACAATTTCTAAATATATTATTATTTAGAATAAAGCTTGATTTCTATTTTCTGCTTATTTGAATGCTATGTGATGATTTCTGTAGACCCATGGAAATTTTTATGCTACAAAAAATATTTCTTTTTCAAAAAATTTTCTATTTCAAAAAATATTTCTTTTTAAGTATAAAATAGGTTTACATAAAATAACTTATGTCAAAGCAAGCATAGGTAAAAGGTTAAAAAAAAAAACGCAACAAGAGCTACTAACAAGAGCTACTGAAAAACATAAAAGCCTTATCGCACCAGATAGTCCTGACTCTTCAGCCCATAAAATTTCTAAAAAAATTTCTAAAAAAAATACAAGGAGTTTTGCTATACTCACTAAAAGCAACTGTCTGGAAATCTGGAAACCAGGTTTCATTTGGGCAGGAACCTAACTCTTCCATATCAATGCGTCAGAGGAGACAGATGACAGTGTGTGAACTCTAGCTTTGAAATACTCCATTTCAAAATTAATTGTACCTTTGTTAATGCATAATACTTCAAGATTATAGTCCAGATACCAACACAATATTGACAGATATCTGCACCAGGGGACATGATTTTTCTCCTGGGCCCAGCGTTTCGCCTGTAGAGAGCTCTTCAGCAAGTCCATAAATATGACTGTTGTAGACTCTCCTAAATAATTTCTTCTTTTAAAGCTTTGCAATTCACCTTTAATGCTGAAATGCCCTTATGCCTTACAATGTGCATAGATATCCCAGCATACAATTAAATATTTACAGAAACAGTCAAGCCAGAAAGTATTTTCTGATAATGGAAACAACAGGTAACATGAGGTCAGGATAAAACTGCATAAATGAACAACGCAGGCAAGGAGAAATGCAATTTTATAGCATATTCACTAGTGGGAGTGACTAGATAAACAGAATAACTGAAGGCTATGAAGTCTCATAAAGGAAGTTCTAACTTTCTGACTTCCCTAATTTTCAGAATAATTCACAGAAATAATATTTATTAACATAAAATATATTTTAGTATGCTTTCTAAAAACAAAGATAGAGTTTATATGACTTCTATATAAATATAAAGACAAGTGGAAGCTTTAAGATTTTTCCAAAAAAAATACAAGGAAAACCAACTTGTATCACTAAATAAAGGCAGTGATTCACAGCAATTGCCACCAGAGGTCAGACTTAATTTTATTAAATTATAGCACTTTTCTACTGAGTTAGGTTTTTTTTTTTTTTTTTTTTTTTATGTTTAATGGTTGGTTTGAAAGACCCGAAATTCCATTTCAGAAATAGCAGTAACAGTGTTTCTAATTATAATATCTTTAATCAATACAGACCAGCAAGCAGAATTCTGGTTAAAAATACAGAAGTATCTGAAATTACCTTTTCCCCAAAAACACTTTCCCCCTCCCCTTTTTTTTTGACTTTGTGGTCTCAGATTCATATAGAAAAATTTCCACTCAGAAAAAAGGTCCACTCAGAAAACAGTCTGGCTGTAATTCCACCACCTTCAGTCTGAACGTTCTCTGATATAATCTGTAGGCATCTACAGAAATCTCTAGAGAATTAAACAGGGTAGAAATTCCATCAAATTAGTGCTTAGGTGAATGCTGTGAAAACTCACTTTCAAGTAAGATCTTTCAATTCAATTTATATTAACAAAACACTAAAAATACATAACATAATTATGATATTATGTCATATCTTTCATGTTTTGCCTCCTTGTGAACAAAAATAAAACTCTCCCCGGAAATTTGGGTCTCTGTGTCCAAAACTGCTTATGACTTTATGTAGAATCAAACTTTCTAGCTGTAATTCACAGTACCCTTTACTTGAAGAGGTAAATGAACACCAATGCCACTGTTAACTGTTTCCAAGGGTTCATTCTTCACATACTATATATTCCATAGAGCAGCAATCACATACTGTGGTGATACACAGTCAAAAATGTTGCAGGGAGGCCACAGCAGTTGTTCAAAAGTGCATTTGTGTCGCTCTCAATGGCAAACTCTGTCCATGTGCTGCCCCTATCATCTTACCACAGCTAAGGCAAAGCACGCCTGACAGGAGCTGTTATGGGGAGGAGAAGAACGGGAGAAGAATTGCTCAAGAGAATACAGCTGGGAGCAGGAGCAGGTAAAGACAGAGCCTTTAGGTTGAGAAACAGAAGTCCTAAGAATTTTCAAGGCACGACATGCTCTATTTTACCTTTTCACCAAAAACTGTCTGATCACGTCCGAGACACATTTTTATGGTATGGAACAACATAATTATTCTAAGGTTCACTTTCTCTTGGAAATGACTAGCTCAAGTGGGGAACAGTAAGTATCTTGCACCAAATTTACTTTGACAACAGAGATCCATTTGTTTCCCTTCTTACTAATTGCCCAGTTTAAGGTACTGGGGTGTGCTCTGCAAAAGTGCTTAGCACAGATAGCTGCAAACAAAAACAGGACTGTCAGTACAGAAAGCTAATGTTTGAGACCTCCCCAAAGCTTTTAGTTTTAAGTTAATACTTGTTGAACATGTAAAAACTGTAACAATGGCTGTTGTAAGGATGCCATAGGGAAATTAAGAATTCTAAATTCAAAGTAGAGGCTAGACACCATATAAAAATAAAGCCTAGTGTATGTACTACATGAGATAAGAGCACTGTATGACAATGAAATTAAGGGTTATTTTAATGAGTGCATGCCAGAGGGATGAATAAAGACAATTTAACTTTTGCAGTTCCTATTTCCTTGGACTTGTGGTATATTCCTTTATTATTTCTTCTTTGTGGTAGAAATACAATTGAAAACCTATACAGCACTTTTGAGTTTATGTAACCATTTGTCTGTCCTGAAATTTTAAAATTCTTATATGGTAATTGCGAATGGAGAAAGGAAATTGTTGAGGACTAGCAGGCTCAACATTCAGCATTGCAACTCTTACGTAGATATCAGAAAACTCAACACAAATTACAACAAAATTTTAGGAACCAAGATACTTGGCAATAAACTCATTTAAAATTAACCTTTTTCCTAAATGAACAGTTATTTCCTCATTAAGATAATTGTTAAATAATTTTCCAGAGAAAATAAATAGAAATTATGCACAACCATGACTTCAGTGGCAACACAAAGCATTAATGAAATAATGAATCGTAGCCATAATGATGAAATTGTTATGATAGTTCATAACTCTGCTATACTGGCTACTGTAATGAACAATATTGTTGATTATAATGGCCATCTTACTAAGTTGCTGACATAATCCTTGATTTAACATTACCTTAGTCGTACCTGTAATAATAATTTCATGTCTGTACCACGATATTTACTTTTATTTCCTCCATTTCTTGGAAAATAGTCCACAGAATTTCAACAAACATGCAAAAGAAATGTTAAAAGAAAGTTTAAAATGGAAAAGTCTTACCTCAGAACTGTAATCTTCTACTGTAGTAGAAATCTCACTTTCAGGCTAAAACAAAATATTAAAATATTTACAATGATGGAAACTAAAAATACTTATCAATACATTTTCCAATTATTCCTGGATGTAGATAGCATATGAACATATTTCAGATATCTGTAAGTCTGATACAGAATGTATACTGTGAAAGCCACCTACACTCTCTTGCAGGCCTATCTTAAAAAAAAAAAAAAAGACAAACATGACAAAGCATTCTAATGAAAATAATATTTTAGAAATGTAGATCATATATTTTTAAAGAACTAAGGAATATCAAAAGATGAACTTTTCTTTGACAATACTATAATACTTAGTGAGGAATTTTTTAGCCTCAGAACATCAGTTACACACTGAATGACATTTTTATTCATGTAAAAGTTTTGATGTGGACTAGACTTCTGGAAGTATCTTCTGTCAAACTCATCCTCCTGCAGCTTTCACAGAAAGTAGGGAAAGCTCAATACGATCAGGAAGAACATGGACCAAGACTTAAATCTTGCTATCTAATATAAAGAAATTTGTACGACTGAAGAAATCAAGCTATGCCAACATTAAACAGCATACAAGATGCTTGGTACGGTGTATCCTGATCAACTACATATACCAAGTTTGGAGAAAGAAATCTGTAGAAAAATATGCAAAATATTCAAAGTATCTACATAAGGCATACTCCTGAGGAGTTAAAAAAAAAATACTAAACTCAAAACTTAACTTTTAGAACTTCTTTAGCAAAAAATAAGTGTAAACAACAGAACTTATTCAACAGTCATTTAAATTATTAGGCTGGGCTCATATTAGACCAATTTCCCTTTGTTACTGAATTATCTCAGGAATATTTTCAAAGCAGGTATCAGTTTTGCATTATTAAAAATAAGTAAAACATGGAATTGTGAGGACTTTTTTTTTGCTTTTTAATCAGCCACTATGATATACTGTAATTGTATAGTTTTCGTAATTATAACACCATTGATTCTACAGAGTTTGGATCTTACAAGTAGTTTGAATCTTATATGTAGAAATATAATCAGGGAAACTTGGATTGTTATCTACCTTCCTAATGCAGGTTAGAAAAGTCTGTGGGAGCATCATTCCTTAACTAATAGTAGTTCTTTCCATTTCAGAGCTCTTCACAGAGAAAACAAAACAAAACAAACAAAAACAGTGCTCACAAGTACAGATATTTCCATAAAACTTCACATACAGTAGATGTATGAACTCTTCTTTATGGAACACACTGAAACATTGGACATTTCTCCAATATCCAAAACAAAGGGGGGGAAAAAACATTTATAATTTTTTCTCTACAGTGCTCCTTAACTGCATAAACAGGGCTATGTTTTAAGGAAAACAACAATGGATATGCAGATACTGGGATAACATAATGGCTAGTTAAAGGATAATCATAGCAAGAGGGAAAAAAAATTGCAGACAAATTTAAGCTACTGTTAGAAAATACAATTTTTTAAAGCAACATAGTTACTGAAAATAATTCTTTAAGGTCCTCTATTGCAGCTTAGGTGTGTAATATCTGAAAGCACCATGAATATTCTTGCAAAATTATTTGCTTCCATCCTACACTTCCTGTGGGTTAGTCAGCCTTCACTTCAGAAACGTAAAGATGACTGTGACAGTCTGAGACACTGAGGAGTTCTCAGCTGATCGTTACTAACCAGATCTTAGTGACTGCCAGAATTTGTAACTGAGCAGGAAAAGGAGGGTTTTTTTCCTCCTCCATATACTGATTCAGGAAAGTTCCTAGCTGCTCTAGCTCCAGGAATGGGCAGTGTTCTGTGTATTTGTCACCTAACACAGACGAGAGGAGTTGGATTTAGTAAATCTGTGATGCAGAGAGAAATATTATACAGTTGCTCAGTTCTGCTTTTCCTCATATTGAATAAGCTCTACCTTTCCCACTTCCCATGTGTGGTGGATACATGCATAAAAAAGTCTGGGTACACAACACAGCCTCAATATTTACCTTCTGAAGCTGAGATTGCAACCTCCTTATTTCATAAATTACTAGTACAAACAAAGGCAATGTGTTTCTGTGCATTTTTAAACTACTGGGGCAGTTAAGGTTTCAGAATAAACTTCTTAAATATAAAATCTTTGCTGATATCTGTTCTGTCTTTTATAAGACAACATGCTTTTGAAAGTTAAATATCTCTAAAGAAACAAAAAGAAATAATTCCATGAATCTCAATGAAACCTACAGATAAATTGCAACCTACAGATAAATTAACGTTTTCTCACTAAACCTTTTCTTACGAAACTTAAGTTCTGATATTTCACTACCTGCTTCTGACTGACAGGATCTTTGGAGATTAGTTCTAATATCTTAAGACATACCCTATTGCATTTGTAGATTAAAAAAAAAAAATTAAAAATCTCAATCTTTGAAAAGTGTTAGCGAACTGCTGAGTTCTTGCTACTCATAAAAGAATAGGTAAGGAGCTGGGAAGGTACAGAAGACTTTTAGTTTCAAAAGTGAAAAATAAAACCTTTAATAAAAAAGCACTAATTGAGAAACAATTCACATCTTTTCCAGCTATCCAATATTAAGAGTTTTCTTTTCGTGTTCCACAGTTGTTCTTTTAAAATAAAAGCTGTCATCCTTTCTTGCATTTATTTAGATTATCCTAGATGAATCTAAAGTATAGAGAGGTTGCTTGCACGGTTCACTTTGGGGGGGGGGAAGTGGTACTTCCACACCTTGAACAGATCTTTTTTAGGCTCAAGAATTTTTGCCGCATTTTTTTCTGAAGAAAACTACAGAATGATGACAAAATAAACTCAAATATCGCTGATGTGTCTTCTCACTAAAGGGTTCATCCAGATCTTGCTAAAATCAACTAAAAAGACCAACTGCAGACACTAACAACTGCAGACACCAACAGAGTTGGACTTCAGGCTACAAAAATCAGTGTTAGGCACTATTTAGAGCACACGTGTATTATGCCCTCCGTTCCCAAGAATGAACCAAAACTGCTCCATATCCAGTTCTTTCCTTTTTATAAGCCACCCATTCTGCAAGCTTTCAATATTCTTTGCCCAAAAGCAGGAATCGCTTTTATATAGCTCACATCCCTGAGCCACAGGGGTCCAGTTTAAAAGGAGATACCTCAGAATTCAAATACAGACATTGTTAGCAATGCAACATTTTATGATAGAATGACGCCAGTGACACTATTCACCATATCTCTCAATACTATAAGGCATTTGAAATAAGCTGGTGTTACACTGCGAGTTCAGGATGTTTGTTTGCATTCATTAAACCACCCATGCCATGCAGTACTATCTTTTCAAAAAGCACTAATCTCTTCCAGCAAGATATGGTTATGCATTCTTTATTTCTTTTTCTGCCAGCAACATGATTCATGACTAAAATACACTGAACAAAAGCCATCGGAAAGACATCTAGGCAAACAGATGATAGTACACATGATAATACACAACACCGAGGCCCTTTTCAAAAATGAAAAATGTTTTCATTCCTGAACATCCTTCATATAAAGTATCACAAAATGGTAGAAAAAGAGTAATTTGGTCCTGGAACACAAGACACTTGTTTGAGAGAAATCTTCTCCTCTTTGCCGATGAGCATTGTTCAGGAGCTGTGTTCTTTGGCTCTCCACTCCCCACAAAATCACTAGCCTCACAAAAGAAACTTCTATAATCGCCTGGCCACAGAACTAAAAAGTTATTGTGGCCCTTTCAAAAATTAAGGTGACACCAAAATGTCTGTAAGCATGGGCATGTGTACTAAACTATTCTGACTGCAACAGCTGAGTATGTTAGAAGGAGAGAACTGAGACTGGAAACAGAACTCTACCAAACTAAATTATGGACTTGATTAGAACATAGTGTAAATTCCTAAGTCAACATCAACTACAAAATTCTGAATTCTTTTTGTGCATGACTAGCCAGTGGATGCAAGCAAAACCAGTTTTGTTTTAGCTAATTCAGACTGCATGAAAACTGCAATTAACAGGAAAATACCACTGAAAAGACTCCTGGTTGTTGATAAAAATGTAGTAGGGGGATAAATTTACATTAGCCACAGAAAGATGGAGATAAATAACATTCTTAACCATTTCCATAAGCAAATATTGTTTTAGAAGGAATTTTTTGTTAACCTGTAAATATTGAAAAATGTTAATATGAAACCCTTCATGTTGGTATACTAATCATTGGAAAACATCTTCTGAGTACTGTTAATTAAAGAATGACACACTTCACACATCTGCAACCCATCCCAGATGACCTCCTATGGACCACTAATGATCCATAGATGATTATGACCCGAACAAGACCAACTGAGAAGACCAAGACTAGCAAGGAAGGCAAAGAGCTTGTAGGTGGGAAATTGCCAGTCATGAAATTCTCTCTTTAGATGGTCTGGAATTTAAGAGCATTTCATATTTGTAGCACTGAACATAAAGTGCTATTCTTATATGATGCATTGTCATACCCTTCTTAGTTCTCATTCCTAAAACAATTCCATTTAAAGAAATGGATTCACTGGTAATGTATGCCCCAAACCAATTGACCATAACAGGATTTAAAGAGACTGCATCTTAATGGAGATGGAAAAACCTTCCAGACCCGAATATGATCTGCAGTAAAGGACATCTCACTCTCCAGGGATTCTAGATTTCCTGCATTAGAAAACATCAACAAGGAGGCAATCTATGCTGTGAACTTAACCTCTCTCAGTATTTAATTAAGTTTCTTCTCTTGGGTAAAATGGAACTCAGCCAGTCAGCCAATCTTTAAGACCTGCAATCAAGCTAAAATGAAATACTGTATAAATCAGCAAAGACCATCCTGATGATATCAGGTGATATCAATATTACTAAGTCTAATTTTTATATACATACATATATACACACACATATATATGTATGTATATATGTATATATACACACACATATATATATCTCAGTATTTACTGATATATACAAATGCACACACATGTATATCACTGTTTATAGCAAAAAGGAAGGGCATAATAGCAAAGTTTGTTTCATGTACCAAAGAAAATTGGCAAGATGTCTTGACAAAGCTTTGGTCAGATGTTAAAGGGCAATATGGTTGGCTTCAGTCACCACCATATGTTTCTAAGCAGCCATTATTTCATCTTTTGGCACTCATGTTACCATTGAACAGACTATTTTCATAGATTTGTTGAGGAAACAGACTCTAATTCTCAAACTTAAAATCCTTTTCCAAGAAATGCTAGCATTATTTGAAGTAACTGAATTAGCTGTATCAATTCTATCTCCTACACATCTGTCTACTTGCTTTTTACCGACATTGCTTTCCCTTTAATTCTGTAATGCCTATCTTTTCCATGTACTTTAGTTCCCTCTCATTTCACTTATCCTCTTCTGCTTTCATTCTCCTTGGCAGGTCTTCACCATAATTGACTTTCTTCTTTTTAGCCTAACAATAAAAAGAATCAAACATGTAAACAACACAAACCAAAACATCAAGTTTAAAAATCAAATATTATAAAGACTATATGTATTTTTATACTGGAGGACCGCACCAAACCTTATTGAAACTGTTGAATACGTAAGTTTCCCTTATCTAAGTGGTGCAAGTTAGTTTATGAACAGGGTTAAAATACTGGAATCTTTTATCCAAAACACAAATGAGAGATGAAGCAGCAGTTGCTCACAAGTATTTTCTGCAGCTTGAATGCATATGCAGTGTAGCTGCATATATGTATGTATAGAAATAGCAGAAACAGCCTTTAAAAAAAACTGAGTGGATTTAAAAAAAAAAACCACTGAACACTCTGAAGTATGACTAAGGAAAAAGTAAAAGAAAATTGATGGCTGCAATTCTGAAACTGTGAGCGAATAAATGCCCTACCCCTTTTACACCCAGCTTATATAACTCATGATATCTGTCCTAAAGAAAAAGGATGGTGTCTAGTCACTGCCATCCTCAGCTCTTTTTCCTTGCTGAAAACAAGTAGAATGGTCTTAGATAAAAGTTAACTGGGAAAGAGCAGCACCTAAACTGGAAGACAAGAGCACAGGACTATTGATGTTCTCTAAAAATACTCTTGAGTTTGCTCATAAAACACAAGCAGGCAAAATATATAAACCAAAACACAGCAACAAACAAAACAAAACAAAATGGAATCTGTCTGTAGTGTCTAATGTCTTCTCTTAGAAGACAACCATTTTTTCCCAGATATAACTGCAAGAGGAATATTCTGTTTCAGTGATAATATGGTGAAAAGGGAAGGAACTAGATTTAGAGGGACAGGGAATTAATACTTGGGATTGAATAAAAAAGGAAATATGATGGTATGAGCTTCAGTTGAATGCTGCCCAGATCAGTTATATTATGTAAATTATGATACAGCTAAACTATACTATTCAGCATCTTGTCTTTTTTGTTCTATGTTCAGGAGACTTATTTGTTATTTATTTCTGAGAGAACAAGCTTTCAGAAATGGAAGAAATGTAAATAAGCAAAATGGAAGTGTAAATAAAACAGCCAGTAAAACACAGGCCAACCCTGTTCTTGGAATCAAGTGGAAGAAAGGTTGCTTCACTGCTTACCAGAGTAAGGAAAAAGCAGGCTCTCAGCGGGCAGCATCCCACTGGTAATAGATTCCATTTAAAGCTGGCTCATACTCTTGATTTTAAAGTGACCGTATTTATATTTATTTTATACATTATTCATTTAATAAATTACACTCATTATACTTTGCCGTAATTTTTGATCAAGTTTTATTAATACTGAGCACTAATGCTGATTTGATACATACTCATGCGGTATAGGGAAAGCTAGTAAGGGAGAAATTTATCTGTATGTGCCTGAATTTAAATCACTAACAACTCCACAAAGTTCAGGTACTAGTTAACAATTCAGAATAAAGTATGGAAATTAAGTAACGAACTTTATCATCTACTTGAATACACAGTTAAACTACTCTAAAGCTATTATCAAACAGATTTATCTTGTGAAAGATGAACAAAGAGTTACTAATCCAACCTAAATCAATTAGCAGCTATTCATCATCACAGAACTTCCAACTTTTCTTTTCTAAGAAGCTTTATTTAATAGCTTTTACTACTTGGGTCACTCAAGGACAATTTTCTTGTGCCACAGGTTAATTTCTTCTGAACTTCTGGAACTGGAAAATTCTTGCAAAATGTCTTGTATGATGCCTCTTTCCAAGGCTTCTCAAAGATGATGATTGTGTTACTTGGGAAAAGGGGCTTTTGTTTTGTTTCATTTTCAATTACAGGAAGTAAAAAAAGGAAGCAATCCTAAACCCAAGAATTTCATTGATCCAAAAACTTTGCTAGGTTGTATCAATTGAATTATTTTTTATTTATATTTATAACTGAATGTCATGTCTGCATTACATGAGGGTGCAAAAGAATACAGACAAAAAAATAAAGACAACTGGAAACCCAACATATCATTTGTAAGATCTTTTTAAGATTAAGATAAAAGTATCTAAGATAAAACAGCTTCAAGAAATATCATTTGACACTCTTTAGATCTTCTACTGCAAAAGCCGATAACCTTTTCCTCTGAAAGGAGGAGGAAAATCTTACAGGAATTTTTGCAGATAAATTAAGAGAGAAGGTGGAATGTAATTGAAAAAAAAAAAAAAAAAAGGATAGTAAAGACAGAATTCATAGTTCTTCTAGAATTAGTTCCTATAAACCATCGTCCAACTAGTTCCTACAATATAATGGATTGGGAAGGGGGCAAAAAATCAGCCACCCTGCAGAAGAGAGAGAAAAGAGGAAACTCTGAGTTGAGCAACCCCCCCAGAGGTGCCTCTATTTTACTTTCTGTTACTCATAGCAAGGAAGAGAGTACTGGGTGCTAATTCCATTCAGGATTGAAAATTTTTACTAGAAAGACTGCAAAAACATATCTATGCACAAAAATAGTGCAGAAGAAAGAACCTCTCTCTCTCTCTCCAAATATGAATTCCACTAAGCGATGAAGTAAATGGAATTGAAATTTAGCTAGAAAGTAATCCTGAATAATGCTTGCAAGAATCCTGCCTTACTCGCAGCTCAGCAGGCTATAAAGATTTAATGTTGGGTGAAAAAGCAAACAGCTCAACAAAGTCTTTAATTCTGCAATGGAGAGATTAGCCCAAAACTGGCTCATACATTGACTGTCATTTCAGCTAAACAAACCCTAATCCAATTACTCTAGTATAGGCTGTCTAGCAAATCATTACAGTTTTAAGACTATAACATGTAAGTTATGAAGCACTGAAATTGTTTCAGAATTATTCTCTTCTATCAATACTGCACAGACAGAAGATACTTGACTAAAAACATCCAACTCAAAAAATATCAGCTATTCAGTTAACATGAGCAAGCCTTAGGTGACAGGTAATGACAACAGGTAATGAAGGAAAATCTTATCCAGTTGGGAGCAGCCTTTTAGGGTAGAAAGGGAATACTGGTTTGGAGATGAGACAGGAGTAGCTAAGGAAGAGTCAAATCACAAATAATTGTCGTGTTTATTCTGTTAAGACTGTATTTAAAAGCAAAAATTAAGCATCTCCGTGTTTATTTATGCTAATGTAAGAGAGGCTATTTTAAGGCTTTTATCATTCAGGCTAGAATGATCCAGACCTTACAAAACCACGCATGAGGTTAAGAGTACATCCTTGCAACTACAGTGCACAGATGACTTCTACAGCTTTAAAACCACCAAAGTCTTGTCCTGTTAGTTCTCAGAGAAGAGAAGGCTACTAAAAAAGTCTACTACGAGAAAGCTGGCATAATTAGACCAGCGTTGAGCAGGGGTTTAGCCTGGATAACCTTGCAGGACCCTTCTAACCTAAATTATTCTCTGATTCTATACTTTACTCTCTTCAGTTGCAAGAGAGGTATATCTTGAGTCACAGTGATGTCAAAAATACATTAGCAGAGTCCAGCTGTAACATATAATCATGATGTTCTTCAAAATGCATTTAGTTCTGTAAGTTTCTTTATACTGCTATATGTCTGTGGACTATAAACCACAATTTCAGCGGTTTCCTCTTAATAGCCCTCTGCCCTGGCAGTCCTCTCTCCTGAACTGCAATAACCTGCTGCATTTCATTTCTTCAGTAATCAGAAGAGTTTAGCCTCAAAAGATACAACTTTCCTTGGGAGGCAAAAAAGTCTCATTTTCACTTATGAAAACAGCCATTTTGACATTAAATGTTCTTTTGACAATGTGTTACCTGCTATAGGAAATGTGTGAATTAGTTTTATTGATTTTGACAATTGTTTTAAAGGTCTCATGAGTACTTTGTGTGCAGAAAAAACCATATAATAAAGGAAACTATCTATAAAGTTCAAAATATCTAGTGTACTGGTATTCCCTAGGTTTAAAATATTTCCTAAAATAAACAACTCAGGAACTCAAGATTTTATTCACAAATGCAGTTTAGTCCACCTCCTTTCTCCAAAGACAATCTTTTTCTTTTAATTAATGAATGTAAGAGAAGAGTAAATGTCTGTCTTTTTTTTTTTTTTTTTTTTTCCTGCTAGAAATGTGATACTGGAACCAAAGTAGTTACAAACAGTCTAACCTGGCACAGGACAAGCAAGCCAAAATACAGAGCTCTCATCTGCTCTACTGACATACACAGAGCAAGGAAATTTGGGTTGAGCCTCTTGCTCAAAAGAGCTCCTATGTCTTTTTTAGAGACTGCTTTCAAGAATACAACAACCTATTCTGTAAAAAAACCCCGCATATCTTCTCCTGAGGAGCAACATATTTTGCTATGTGAATCGTCTCAGAACTGAACTCGCCTGCCAGGGTCCTCCACACAGAGCATTTGCAGCTTCCCCAGAGTATGAACTTTCAGCCACCAGCAATCAGGATTATGTATTATTAAGCAGTAAAAGTAAAGTACCCACGTATCAGTTTCTTAAGCCATCCAAATCTAAGCAGTGCTTTCTAAATACATTTCTCATCATCACTAACCAAAAGGAGTCAAATTACTTCATGAATCCAAGAAAAATGCTTAGTTTTATATTTTGATGTAGCCAACAGCTGCAGGCCAGTGCAAGTCATCAAAAAAAATCCATTACAATCTTTAAACCTTTGTAAAATGAAATTTATATAATGAAGAAATAAAACCGATTTTCTTCCATTTTGGGAGTCTACAATGTAGAACCAACTGTAGTACACTAACTACCAAAAAAACATAATACTGGGTATAAAGTCTCTGCATATATTAAGGACAGAGCCGAGGCGAGGAAATTGTATGAATCATTTGAGATTGGAAATACTTTCCCATTTTGAAATTAATTGATTACATTGCCCACTGTTAAAAAAAAAATTAAAAAAAAAAGAAAGAAAAAACCACTATAGCATAACGGTTTGCAAACTAAGACAAACTTACCTCAATGGTGTAAGTCTGGTTATGCCTGATAATCTCTCCACTGTGCAAAGTCCTGATTATAGCAAAGTCAGCAGTGGCAGCTGCTCCTCTTCGGCTGCTGCACGTGGATGTTTCATCACCTCGAGATCGATCAGTATCAGGTCCATCAGGGATCGAGTCCTCATCTTTGATGTCTGTTGTTTTCTTTTTCTTTTTCTGCTTCTTTGACACATTCTGCCCATCAGATTGCGCTTTTCGCTGCCTGAACTGGGCAAGCTGCACAGGAGAGAAAATCTTGTTAAGGTGAAAGTTTTCCTCTTCATTACTAACGACACCCATTACACAGGCTTACCAGCTGTTCTACATAAAGCAATCTCTGCAGAAAGCAGGCTCAAGGCTAATGCTGCATAACTGAAATATCTTTTTTTTTGTTTTGTTCACACAGTTCACATACAATAAAAACCTAAAAAATTTTTAATTCATTTCAGGTTTCATACTAGCCATTTAATGTTTCACAGATAACTAGAAACGAGAACATTCACAGGTAAAGAACAAACATGATGAAGTAACCTCCAATCTAAGTTCCTTATGCAAAAGCACATTTTTCAGTTTTATAGTAATAAATGCCTCAGTATAAATTCACTGAAGTTAATATTAACTTTTTGTCCAAAAGCAGAAAAAAGCATACCCTTCTACCACCAAATAACATACCAAATCCCGTAAAAAGTTTACATTAGAACTGAAGAAAGCATCCCATGTTACTGAGAACAGCCTAATGAAAACGGCAAGAGACCTTACGGAACAGTCTTACAAGGGACAGCAAGCAAATGACAAGATGCACCACCTTGTAGCAAAACATGCTGATGAACAAAAAGTCACAGGTGAGCCAGACCCAGAGCTGAAAAACCAATTAGCATGTAAGCTATTCAAATACTGTAAGACTTTTGAAGAGCTTATTACTTTTAATCACTTTATAGTGGTTTACACAAGAAAATCCATTTAAAATATTTTTTGTCTTAGCAAGAACAGAAATTCTATTCCGATAAGAAAAAGTATTAACAAGTTTTACCATTTCAAATTAAAAAGACCCTACCAATAAAATCTGGTAACAGAGAGCACTATTTTCCAATTTAAAAGTTCAATGTAAATTAAATGCTACACTACATTTTGTAAATATAGCCTCAAAGAAAAGAAAAAGCAATCAACGAAAGACTTAAAAGCTTCAAATACGTGAATCAATCCTCAGATACCAGGTACTTTTCACAAGCATGCTGTCCTTTTAAGAACAAGTTCCACTAAACGGTGCCGGGTCTGCTCACGATATTCACCAGTCTGGAGAGCCAGGTTTCCACGGGCCGCTCCGGCAGCCCTCGCGCACGACAGGACCTGGTGCCCTGCATCTCCGCTGCGGCACGGGTGGCTGCCCGGCCCGGCAGCCCTCCTCAGCCTCGCTCCAGAGCCGGACGCTACATCAACGAATCACTCGCAGGTCAGTTCTGATCCGCAGGAGCTCCTGCTTTCATCCCTTTATTTCGATTTCTCCACAGGCTTCTTCAGCCTCCTCTCTATTCTTAGGAGAATTGACAGCTCAGCATATGGCTTCTGCCCTGTTTACAGAAGGGCCTAAATATCTGCTGAAGCAAATATGCTCACCTGCCTGTTAACACTTAGTACCTCCCTGTTTCATCCCCAATCACTTCAATGCAATGAATTTTTTCCCCACCATTTTTTTTTTAAATATGCAACTTGCATTATTTTACAAAAATCTCACAGCTTATTGATTCCAAAAATGTTTGACAGAAAAAGAAAGCATGTTCTTTTACCTTCAATTTTAAGGGAAAAAATTATAAATTTACTTTCTAAAAAAGGAAAGGGTGAAGATTCCAATTCTGTCTCCTTATGACAGTACCTCCTTTCCTAAAACAGTAAATTTACCTTAATAGAACACTTGTTGATTTATCCAAGAAAATTTGCTGTTTGCAAAACACACACACACAAACACAAAAGCTGATTGACACTGAGATATTTTATCTTTCTATACCTTTGTATTTTTAAATCATGGCAGACACGTCGTGCCATTGCTCAAGAACTCTCTTCTCCAACTTGATGATTGAAACCTTCTGTAATCGAAAGTTAAGTTGGCTTTTTAAAAGCAGCTTTGCTGTCTTTATTCATCTACAAAATTAGATGTGTATCTCAAGGACAACTGAATTACTCCACATCTCTCCTGGTGGCTTTTGAAAAGTTTAGCTGAGGCATCTGGGTAGGTCAGATTTCTCTTTCAAAGCTGCTCATTTTCAATTTTTAAGAATTTACAGATTACATCTTGCTATTTCAATTCTATACATACACCTTTAAATTTTTTTTTCTTTTAAATCTTGCTGAAGAAAGACATATATGAAAGCTAACTGCCTGTCAAATTAAACTACTACATTTTCATATAACACAAGTTTTCATCTGAGAGTTTATTTCCAAAATAGTAAATGCCCACACCTAACTACGCTACTAGCAACTACTGCATGCTCAAATCATTGCAATTTTTACCCTAACCTCAACCCTAACCTACACTCAAAATTGTCCAGCAGCTAATGCAACACAGCTTCAAATTCACATTTTTAATCAAATTAAACAAATGAGCAAGGCAGCACTGCAGAAAGCTGCTGCTGACTGGGTACATGCTGTAGTGCTCACATCAAGGCAGGGGAGCCTCAGACAGAGGCTGCCTTCAGAAACCAAATGCAGGAACTAGAGTCAAGGGTCTGTCTACGTTCTCAAGACATCTACCAGGAAAAAACATCTACCAGGAGTCACAGGAACTAAGGACAAGAAATTTTATAGAATTAAAGCTTGAATTAAAACAGAAAAAAAATGCTTCTGGTTTTGTATTTCCAAAATAATGACTTCAAAAAGTGTGAAAAATACGGGAAAAAAAAATACAAGCTGGTGTCACTGCCCTGTCTTCCAGGAAGATCACCATGATAATCATCAAAGTAAGCCTGTGAAGAACTTAATATCATCTGTCAGTTCCAAACAAATCAATGACATTGGCCAAATCAGAAAAGCTCCAAGCAAGACCAAAGATGCAAATACTGAAGTTACTGGAGGAACAGGAATGCTCCAAGACCTTCAGCTGGGAGACTCAGCACAGGCCGCTGCACTGGTCCGCATAAGAGCGCGAGAAGGGAGAGATGGGCTGGGAAGGATCAGGAATGCACCGCACTCTTATGCTACTTTACCATCAGTTTTCAAATGTGTGAGAAACTCTCTAGTCCGAGTTTTCTTTCTCCCACAAGCAGCCTGCCCGCCAGCAGCTTATCCAGCACACTAGATAGGTCTCCAGCTTACCCCAGCACACTCGTACAACCTCCAAGTCATGCTGGACCTGTTAACAATTGGATCTGTACTTTCCTATAGAACTTGGTAGCTGCTTTTTTTGCTTCTTGTCCTTGACTCTCCTCGGGCATCCAAACAGCTAGTTACTTGCAGTTTGCAGTTCACAGGTTCCCAAGTTCTGCTTATAGTTAAAAAAAACAATCCTCTTGGGAACAGAAATGCTTAACAGCAATTCATGGAGTCTCTGTTTACTCTCTCTGAATTACTTCTATCAAATAAATTTGTTAACTAGTTATAGATAAATTGAAGTATTAAGCTAAACTCTGAGAGAGACCTTATTCCCTCCTAACGCATAACTACTCCAACAATTGCGCAGGCACTGCAATGCTTATTCTCAGCAGTACCATTAATGACAGCTGCTCAGCTTTCTATTAGTTTTAAAATTATGAAATGATTGGATGTTGGCATTAAATTCTGGAGATGCACAACTCATATTGCCTTTTATAAACAGAAACACATCCTCACCCAAAGTCACTCGACCACAGTAGAACAGCATGTGGAAGGCAGTAATCAGTATAGTTTTCAAAGCCACTCTGCTTATCTAGTTCTGTAGATATATAACCTCTTCCCACTTAGGAATCCTCAAACAAAACAGTAGCACCACTACTACTTTGGGACAGGCACAAGCTGCTTCAGGCAAAACGTTATCTGGATAGAAGGAGAAAGAAAAGCAAAACAAAACACTTCACAGAATGAGGACAACTGAATATTGGAACTGACTGTCCTAAGAAACTGTGAAATCTCCCTCACTGGAAATATTCAAGAGAGTTTGACAGGACACGAGATAAGGTAAAATAAGACCTGTTTTCAACAGGAGATTGGACCAGATGAACTTTGGAGGTTCCCTCCAAACTAAATCTGCATGGATAGTAGCCAAAAGTGAACTCATATTCTTTGACAGATGTTGCTCGGGGCTTGTCATCAACACAGAAGCCACAAACTCAACTGAGGAAGACATATTACCCTGGGCACAGAGTGAATGCTAAAAAGAGACTGATAAAAAGTGACTGTGGCAAACTGTATCATACAAGTGACAACTACCATATGGCCCAGAATCAGCCAGGCTTTTACTGCGAGTGCAAGGTGACACTCAGGCATATCATGAGATTCACTGAAGCTTATGAGCTGCAGTAGAAAGGCTCAAGCTTCGCCAACTATAATTCTCTGAATTTCTGAATGATTATTGAGAAGTAAATCAAATCTAAAATATTGAAGATATTAGTCTTATTTTAAAAGGTGAAGGGTTCATTCAAGATTCTCTTGCTGTAGTAGTGGAAAGTCACTAGTCCACCTTGCCATGTTATTCCAAAGCAGGGACCTAGGCTGAGATTAGCTTTGATCACCTATAAAGCACAGGTACATCCCATGATGTCTTGACTCCGGTGTCTTGCAAGTCAATAAGGACAAGCCAACTGGCCAACCTGATTTTCAGTTTTTCGGACTTTGTTCAGAAACTACTGTCTGCTCTGGCCTCAAGTGAGAGGACATTTACTGCACCCTCTCACCTACCTTACGTAACCACAACGTAACTGCTGCAATACCTCTCTCTCTCCTAGGATGAATAGCTTTATTGTTATACATAAAGTAATATAATGTCCCATCACAGCAGACAAGAGGCTCTAAAAAGGAATAAGTAGAAACCACAGCAGACAAGAGGCTCTAAAAAGGAATAAGTAGAAGAGTGCAAAACACTGAAATTTGGATAGTATGGCTTCCTCTAGCTTTCTTAGCTCTCTCTGTTACTACATCATCAAGTTTTGTAAAAGCTCAGTGGTCTGCGCATCCCTAAAGAGGTGTTTAACAGGATAGCGGGTAATGGCACTCTGTGGCTTTTCGGCATATCTTCAAAAGGTACCGAGTACTAAGGGCTGAGTTGCCAAAGCACTCACTCCTGAAGGACAACAACTTACAGTTGCTGTTTGCATCTTCCAGGTTCCTGATGCTTACACTAAACTGATGATGATATTAAGGGGGAGATGAAAGGAAAATAATCCAACATACAGAATGATTAGATCACTGTTTAGAGGTGGATTTAACATCATGCCCAAATCTTTATGAAGTATTCCTTCCACTAATCAGACTCTTTCCAAATTCTAAGATAAAAACCTACAGAAAGACATTAACTGAGGAAAAAACTCCTAAGCCTGTTCAACCTATTTGGTACCACTGCTGGAAATTGGGATTGTCCAGTAAGTTAAGAAAGCTCCTTGTACAACTTTGAATCTGATAGAAAACACAAGGCTGAACAAATAAGAAAATAATCACCCAGGAATTAAGTATTTTCCATTCACGTGCTGTGCTCAATCATTTTCCCCAAAAATTACATGTGCAAGACCTTAACTGTGCTGCATTAATAACAGAAAGATTTGATGGATTCTTGAGTGTGGAGGTCAGCAACAGTATGAAAGGAGGAGACTCTATAGGCTCTACCTAAATACAAGCTTAAGAGCCACAGCTGGAGACATCTGTTCCTTTGCAGTACTCAGAATAAATCCAAGGAGATCACCACTGGAATACCACTTGGAATACTATGGAAGACAATTCAAGATACAATGAGAGGAGCAGTGATTCCCTCCTCCTTTTTAGCAGTCTGCATTAAGCCAGAGAGTACTGTTGTACACACTAACACTATAATCAAGGGCACTGAACTAGAATGAACCCTTCCAGATGGCACAGAGAGCTGGAAAGCCTCTGAATTAGCCTGGTTGGTTCTGATCTGACCCGGTCATCTTTGTCCCAAGAATTTAAATGAGAACAGACTTAGGAACGGCTAAGTTTATTAGAGCCGTTCTTTTTCCTAGATAGACAATGAAATTTAAGTGTATTGAAAATACTCTTAAGTCAGGTTACAAGGATCCAGACAAGTACACCAAGACCATTTCAGTACTACACTGTTACAGGAAAAACAATGACTCAAATTAAAAATTAAAAAATGCCCAACTGCTCTTCGCTCTTAGCAAACCTACTTCTACATCCATGTTTTTATCATGTTCATATTCATTTTTGTAAATCACTCCCATATTGAATGCTGTAGAACTGCTATGACAGATATGCAGGGTAAAAAAAAAAAGGCATCCGATCCACACTTGCACCTTATTTCTCCAAAACAGATTAAAAAAACACCCAAACAAACCAAAAAGGAGAATGGATGAGGTGAAGCTACCAATGTCAAAAACGAGTGGAAAATGAAAAGCTTTTTCACGCTGTTCTGCAGGAGGATTAGACAGGCAAGAAGCCCTTTGGGCACTGAAGCCAAAGGAGCCAATTTCAACAGAGCTACTGCCCTGCATTAATACAGGAAGGTCCTGAGGGCGAGTTCCAGCCTGAGCTTCTGTCCACAGTTGACTTGCTTGGGGGAACTTCTACAGCTCCGTAAAGGTGGTCAGGCAAATGGAATGGGCTACACAGTCACAGAAATGCACTTCCTCTACTTCCACTAGGTTTACTCATAACTCAGATTTTAATAAAAATAATGCACTCCAGAGCCTGTTTCAGACAGGGTGAAAAAAAAAGTGCCATGGGGACAAAGTCACCCTCCAGGATCCTACAGCCTTCTGACACAAATTCTGGAGGAAGGGCAAGGAAAAGGGAGGAGTTACCATAATGCTAACAAGTGGATTAGCGCAAATGTGCTGAAGAGAATCTTCCAGTCCTCAACAAGGAAAAGTTTTCCCCACTTTCCTCACTCAGGCATTCTAAAATTTTCCAGTTTGTTGAAGCCAGGAAACTCCAAAGAACAGGTAAAACCGGGTCAAATAAGCTCTAATAAGAGAGACAGAGAAATGTCAAATACATTTTAATAATATAAAAGAATAAGCAAAAAAATAATAAAAATAGTGAGTATTATTGGTTACTTTGCTAAACCACTTGTTTTTAATAATAGTCATAAGATTTTCTTTGCCTTGGGGATGTTCAGCCAGGTACAATCCCTTCCACATAAGGTTTGCTGCCCTTAGCAATACAATCTTGGCCATGTTTATGCCTTACCTAAAGCACTCACTGTTTCAAGTGTACATGGAACCCAAAAAGAGGATTTTAGTATTGCTTTTCTAACGCATAAAAATATAGAACGTTATATATTTTGCTGACAGAACCGAAAGACAGGAAGGAAAACAGACAAATTAATTTTTGGCTGTTTAACTTGAGACATAAAATTATTGCCTTTAAAAGCTGAACAGTAGGAGATAGCGCAATGACACAGAAAAGCAAAATAAAAGCTTTGAGCCTTCTAAGATGTAGCTGTTACATCTTAGATGAACGACACGATGGTGACACCTGGTTTCCATGAAAAGCTGTCAAATTTTGTTGTTGTTTTCCTCCCTGCTATTACGCCAGCACTCAGAGATACCTAATAAATCGGAGCCATTTCTGGCACGTAGTGGACAACATTAGCTACACGACACATGACATGGAAAGGATGCAAACTAGACTGCTCTGTACCACCTAGTGGTCCATGCAAAGCTTATCTGCAATACACTGAAGCACACACAGGCAGTAAAACCAACTTCTCGAACTTGCCAAAGGTCCCAAGTCTCTTGGCTGCTGAGCTAATTACTACAAAATATACTTGACAGAAAAAGATGTAGATTGCAAAGCATAATTAGCACACTCTTTCACAGAGACGAGCTCTAAAGCAAGCGTCAGCACTGGCACTTTTTTGTAAGGTTGTACAGTTACAAATTCAGCTCAGATTTTAAATATCTTTTTCAATTAGGCTGTCAGTGAAATCGGCCTTGTGAAATTGTCTGTCTTCTACATGTAAACAGCTGATAGAGGACCCCAGAACAGGTGGCAAATGAAAATTATTCCCCATATGTTGTAGAAGCAATTATAATTATGTATTAGCTTCCCATTTTATATATTTTTTTCTCTCAGTACTGTGATAAGTTCCACAAAATTGTAATACTAGGCATTACACTTATCACAGCTGACTCATATAAAAAACAGTGCAGTCAACCAAATTACAAGAGCGATTAATTTTACTCCATCTCATCTACAGAATAGTGCTTCATGGAGTGCTCAAAACTAATTATTTAAGCAAACTGCATAGGTGAACACCAGCTGCTATAAGAAAGAGGATAAACAAAAGCTAAGGGGCAGTCACAGGCTCTTGGACTCCAAAAGGAGACTTGCTGTCCTGCACGGTACAAGCTGGTGATCTCATGGAGGCAACAAATCTTCCAGCTTCTCAGGAGCCGAACTTTTGGAAAGCATCAGAGGCACTTGTCAGGACATGAGTACATCCCCTCCTGCAACATGAACTCAATTAGCAGCAGTCTGAGCATTCGTTTAGCACCTGCTCCTTACCTAACACAGAAATCAGCTGCTGGAGATTTACTTAATCCCTTGGCATTCTTCTTCAGGGTAACCATTTATTTTCATAAAACAGCTGTGATTCAGTAGCTTAGCATATTAATTCTAATGTATTTCAGCCTCAAAAAATAATAAAGTCAAGAGAAGTACCTTTCAGAATAGGAAAAGTCGAGGTAATGAAAACAGTATGATGAAATTACAGTATAGTCATCCAGACTGTTGCTAAAACTTTGTTTCTTCACACTGCAAACTTCCCTGCAAGGTAAGCTGAAGAAGGCATTTTTAGACTATAAGGCAGCAAAAAAAGACTGCACCCAAATGGCTTTACACTTGAATCTAACCCGCTGCAATAGCAGACAGAAATAAATTAGTTTCCCTTTGTTAAAAATTAACTTACCCTCAGATCTAATACTGAGCCCTCTTCTACTCAAATCCTTCCTAACCACCAGGTAATCATTCATCAATGACAGATCTGGCTTCATCTAGCAAAGCAAATGCTATGTTTCAATCTAATGGAGCCCTAAAGCCTTACATATATATATAGTTAACATCAGAGACCATACACTGTCTTTACATCAATTAGATAAATGTACTAGCAGAGGGCTCCTATAAACTACCTTGATTTTTTTTATCACTGTTTCTATTGAAAACAAAAAAAAAAAGTTTTCCAAGCCTCTCTGTAACTTCCTCTATAAACTCTGGCAGACTGCCAAGATGCACAGCAATGGATATTATGAATTTACACCCCAGAAAACATTTCACTTTGGCTAGGATTATGGGCAAAACTACAGTGTTATATAGTCTACTGAATTTCCTGATCCTTCAAAAGCTTCAGGGAGTTTCCCAAAGCTGCCTTTGAAATCTAGGTTAGAACAGTCCCAAATAATTTGGGAAGTACCAGCAAAATAGTCATTTCTGAGTTAGTGGTAGAACATTCTCCATTGCCTGCAAGGTCTGATATTGTCAGAGCTAATTAATTTATGTAGGTATTCCTTTATAAAGTGGTTATTATCAGAAAGTAATGTTAATTCTTTAAAAAGCAAATTACTGAAAAGCCAATGTTGGAAGTTATTCAAAAGCTGGACACAGAAACCCTTGTGTTAATAATATTAACAAAATATGAAAGTGGTTGGATCCCAAGGTCCCATGTTACAAACTCACCACAGAAACTCCGAAGCCATCGAGAGAGGTTAACACATGATGTTTCCACAGTGCAATTTAGACTATGATATTAACGCGTTGCCTCCAGCTGAGGCACAAAGGCTGGGCCAGCTGCGCTGGCCCGTTCGAGGCCCCTTGCAGCGCAGGGAGCTCCGCAGAGGAGCAGGAGCCCGGAGCCACACGCAGTGCCGGTCATGGGCGACAGCTCACAGCGTGCCTGCGCGCGCGGTGCCGACACCTTCTCCCTCCTGTTGGCTGTCTGGAGTGCTTAATGCACAGTTGGACAGTTTTGGAAAGCGTTATCTTTTCAAGCTAATTTCACACTCCATATAGCTTTCATGAAGGAAAGCAACAACTCTCAGGTTTCTCGCACTACTATTCTAAAAATAAGTTACTTATGCTGGATTACATTTTGGGGTGCTACTAAGTTAAGACATATTTTGTTTTGGACGCAAATCTGTACAAAAACATAAGCAGAACACCAGTATGTTTATAGTCTCAACTGTGGAAAAATCATCAGAATACATTTATTTTCATCTGTTTTAGAGCATTCTATACAATTATTTCAGTAGGTTCCCAATAAAATATCTCATCTATTTTCCCCACACAGATCCAGTTGCAAGGATATTTTAAGCCAAACGAAAATAGTATTCTTGCCCTTGCAAAGGGGCACTTGGAGGCAATACCCGAATACATATTCTGGAGAGAATGGAGGGACTGACACAATTTCTGATTTTCATTTCACACTTCTGCCTCTAGACACAAGCATACAGGACTGAGGACAGTCCTTATCAGTAAAAACAAAGCAAGGAAGGTCTTGAACATCTTTCCCACATCCTTTTGTCACCGGATGTTGAATTCTGAGCCTCTTGCAAATATTTCCTTGGTTGTGCCTCCACAGAGCGGTGCATTCCTTCCACTATCCAGGTTATCATGAAAACATTCACTGATTGTAAGGCTGAAAGATTCTTCTTAAAGACCATCCACTTTGAGCACAAGCCAAAAAATCAAAAATTATTCAAAGAACAGTATTTCACCTGGCTTGTGAGATCATCTTGGTGTTAAAAATCTACACTCATTGCTAGCAAGACATTCTGCCTGAGTCAGCCCTACTTACCTAAAGATTTTCTTCTATTACCTGTTTTTTTCCTCCTAGAGCTTTATACTGAATTTAGACTAAATTACAGTTCATTTAAACAGGTCTAGTTCCTTTAAATGGCTCTTTTTCCATTCTTTTGAGACTCCCTGGTAAGACTCGAGGTCTTACTGATGACTGCAGTCTTGGCTGTGGTGCATTATCAAAGCTTCCTGGAGTAGAGGGCAGAAAGCTGACCATTTTGCACAAACAACTGTAGTTTGAGAAATGCTCCTTCTTGTGGGATCCAAGTCAATACTCCAGACCAGCTCAAAACAGTCCACTCCTATATAACACACTGAATTAAAAACTGCAAATTCTCTTACGAAGTTCTGTCTGTGCAACCCTCTCTGTGTTGCTAGAAGCAAGAACACTTACAGGCAGCAGTATCTACCATTTCTGCTTTGTGCTGGTGCTACAAGAAGGGGCTTCAGTCTGGTGCATGTTTTGTTTTTTTCTGACCAGGGCTCCCCACATTTACAGCAGGGCATATTTAGCGTTACTCCAACATTACAACATTAAGTTAATACATAGACTAAAAGAGGAAAGAGTGAACTGAAATTTTGTTGAAAAGTGTGTCGGAGAACATTCTCTGGACGTTGGGAAAAAAAAGGTACTATTAAATTGCTTCCTACCTACTACCTGTTATTCTTAGTCCTGTTAATTTAACTTCTTCCTCCTAACACACAAAGAAAAAAAAAGGCAAAAGACTTACGCAGGTGCAGGCCATTTGAGTTGTATTTACACGGAATACTATGACTTTTCCAATTTTACACTGTGTTTCTTCTTACAAAGAAGTCTATAAACTTCAGTATCTATTTCAGAGATACTTAAGAAGCAAAAACTGAGTAAGGTAATTTGAAAGGCAGATTGATCTGTACAGTTTTGCTAACATTTACATTTCTCATTAACAAAGAAATCAGAAAGAAAAATAAAAGGAACTTTCAGAATTAAAAGACTAAACACAGACTTTATTAAAAACCACCAGAAGATTATCAGTTTTCTCAAGCTGACAAGTGACGTGGATCGTTACAGAATTTGAGGTTACATCCTTGGCAACAAGACTAACAAGTTCCCAGCTACAGCTCAACAGTTTAAATGCAGTTCAGGCCAAGCAGGGAATGAGCCACTCCTTGATAACAAACACAAGTAATGGCATGGGAACCACCCAGTTATCAAAGCTGATCATTTCACAAACATTAGTGTTGAGATTTCCAAAGTAGCCTGGAGAATTTACATACATTTTAAATTAATTATTGAAAGAAGTTTTGTCTGCTTCAGTACTCTCACCTTGGATGCAACTAAATAAAAACTTGAATCTTCATTTCATTAAAAAAATCATTTTTAAAGTGTGCTTTGTTTTCTATAAACTGGAAGGTACTTCAAAACAAGCCAAACCAGGCTGTGCCTTGTCATTTTTTTTCACATTTTTATCTAATTTTTAAATGAATTCATACCATGTAGCATGTCTGGCACTGAACGGACAGAGTGAGAACGAAGACATCAAACTCAGTATGTCTGTGAGAGAGAGTTGTGTGAGGAGCAGACCAGACATACAGGGAAAACAACATGCTGCCTGAATTTTATGCTCAGTGCGCAAGGCTTGACAGGCTTGTGTTATATGGATGGGCTTATATTATTTTTAAGTGATGATGAATTATTAGAGAGGAGACACAGGCTCACAAAAGCACTGGTATTACAGAATTGCAAACTTTTTGGTGGATTTTGTCTTAAAAAAAAATACAGCCGACTGTTGGCTATCGCAGACCTGTTAAAATATACATTTTCAATTGATGGTATTATGTTAGCTCAGCTACTTGACTTGGGCAACATATGTGAAGTAAGCATTTTTCCATTGTTGCTTTGTGGTCACAGGCAAGTTTTTTGGTGTTCCACTCTGCCACCCCTGAGAAGCATAGGTTTGAGGACAACTAAAAAAAATTATTGAAAAATAAAATCAGGTCTAATTCAAGCAATAACCATTTCTGTTAATTTAATGCCCAGTACAGAGTCAAAAATATGTGTAGGCTCTTCTGCAATTTAACCTGCATATTTTCTGTAACATTTACTTATCATTATTTGTACAGAAACAGTCTCAGAATCCAACTGACTCTGGGTCTTTAATTCCAACTTTTTTTCTAGGCTTTTTCCTCAGGATGGCAGTGTTGGAGACACAGAGTAATTGGCCATGATAGCTTAGTCTTCATCAAACGCATCTTCCACTGTTAAGTACAGCCAAGGCAGGACACAAACTTTTCAAAATTATTGCCTCTAATTGTGAAGAGCCTTGTATTTCTCCACAGATCAAGATTTAGGAGCACGTTCCCAGGAGACTATCTCCTCCTTTTTCTTTTCCTTTTTAAAATGATGGTGCAATGTCTTAGGGTTATTACAACCGCACTATGGTCATTTCCCCTACTTTCCTAAGCTTGGTATTTTGTTTCTAGATTGTCATATTCATTTTTTCAGCTGGTAATTTCTGTGTTTATTCTTTTCAGAAGCTTGTTGGAATTTCTTTTTCTAAGAGGCAAGAGCAGGAAAAAGGGACTGAACACTTCTTAGAAGCAAAAAATTCCAAGAGATCTTAAAATTTTCATGCACACTTGTGTGCTTTCTCTGGTTGTAATAAAGGCCGATGACACTGTAAAGTGTTATCTTCCTAGAAAAATCACGTGAAAATGAAGACTGAGGTTTCTGATAAACAGGAAAAGAATCACCAACAAAAACAGCACACCAGCACTTGGCAGTCAGTATACAACAAAGTGTCTCATCATGATAAATTTCCAGATCAATTTGCTTTATGTTTCAGCTTTCTGCAGTCAAAAGGTTGCATTTATCAGATGCATTTTATGGAACCATGGTTCCTTTATCTTTGAAATTCAAAGTATGTCATTAGTTGGTACCTGTAACTATATGATTTAGAAGCAAAGGAAAAATATATTGAAATCCCTAGCTGTGGGGCAGAGAGTTAAAGCAGCTTTCAACTGCTGAATGAAGGGTTCCTAGTAATTGTACTATCATCACATAATCTTATATCAAAGTTAGGATAACTAACTTGGTCCTGCTTCTACAGTGTTTCTACTTTTGTCAGCATTTTTCTCAGCTATTTCACTATTTCAAAGGACAAGATGATATACTAACCATTTATTCCTGAGCTGATGTCTGTCCAGACAACTAATTAAGAGCCCAGACTTCTAAGGATATTTTAGGTGTAAAAAAGTACAATAGTCTTTGGTAACTCCTACAAACATCAAAAGGCCCAGTTTATTTTCTTTAGAAAATCTGATGCACTATCAGATCCACTGAAATTACATTAGAAAGAATTTATGGTGGTGATCATGGTTATTTTCCAATAGTATTTTAAAAAATAAAACCTGTATAGATACTGTTTCAACTGAAGAAAATAAATTGATGTAATTATATGTGTTATTGTGACACCCACACTAAGAAAATAAACAGTTAAGAAAGCAGACTATAAAAACAGGAAGACAATTTTGCTGAAATTAATGTCTTGAATGTAGGTTGAGAGCTATTTCATGCTTTTTTCTCTATAATTTCTACTCTTTACACATGAAGCAGCAAATAGTAAAAAAAAAACCATAATGCACTGCACCTTTGTAATGTAATTTCTGGCTTTCAGAGTGCCAAGAACACTGTACTGTCCTATTTCTCCCTTTTTTTTTTTTTTTTTTTTTTTTTTTTTTAAAAAAAAGAGAGAGGCAAATTCACTGGACATCCTGGACTAAGGAACAATTTTTTTCCCCAACTCTGTGCAGAATGAAAGTTATTTCAAAGTGATATTTATCTGCATTCTCAGAAAAGAGCAAGAACTAAACCAAGCTCATTCTACCTCACATCAGCAATGGAAGGTAGTCAGCTAATTCAGAGTCTTGAATTGAAAAGGATGCACTTGCAATAGTTCTTCAAACAAACTATTAATCTTCTTATCAAAGGCAAGATAGATCTCTGGAACACATCCATCTTCTATCTGGATCTTCTATCTTCTTGATAGAAGATCAAAACCAGCAGACAGAAGAGAATGGAGAATGTACTTGCAAGAGTGCTAGTGATACTAGTTGCTGAAGACAGATGAATCCAGAATTTAAAGTACTGTTTCTTCCAGGACCAAATAAGGTCTAGAAGCAACTATAAAAAAAAAAAAAAAAAAAGAAAAAAGAAAAAAAAAGGAAAAAAAAAAAACAAAAAAAAAA
>JAWLRI010000471.1:2991281-3038115 GCA_034781795.1 Crypturellus tataupa | reverse complement strand
TTTACTGTGAGGGTGATTAAATAATGGAACAAGTTGCTTAAAGAGGTTGTTGGGTCTCCATCCTTGGAGATAGTACTGGACATTGTCCTGGACAACCTGCTCTAGGTGACTCTACTTGAGCAGAGGGGATGGGCTGAATTGGTTCCTTCCAACCCCAACTATTCTGTCCTCTAGGCAATAAAAATGAAATGGCTTTGTAAGGAATATCCAGTATACTCAAGAAATCTCCTAGGCCTCCTTTGGAGCAGAAAGTAAGAGACAGCTAGCATTGGGTTTTCTCTAGATGTCTTTCAAAGAGAACAACTGAAAACTGTTGACTCTTCTCCCCAGTTTCATAGATGGTATTTTAAACTTATCTTATGAAGATACATTGAAGGAAATCTTACAGATGTCAAGGAGAAAGTGCCTTCTCTTGGTTGTATTGAAAGAGATGTGAAAAGATTTATTCATGAATATATGCAAGTTCTCTTCCTTTCATCCAGGGAATTTAATGATAAAATAAATTGTCTCATATAGTTACAAATCCACGTTAAGCAAATAGCATAAACGCCTATATTCCATGTACAAGTACAGTGAACAGCTTGATCAAAGAACTGGAGAAACCTGATTATAACTCAAATTTATGAAGTTGACATTCTTGCTTTAAATAAAAAGAGATTTGAAGCTAAGATAAAAAAAAAATTGATTCATCAGATAAACATATTGCTGAATAGGAGAAAATCCATTATGTGAGAATTCCTTGGTCAGGTTTTGTAATGAAAAATTAAATGAATTAAACATTTTAAAAAAGGATTGTTATAAAAAAGTTCCAGATGCTTTCTTTTACCTAAGTAAACAGCCATAACAAATACGCTGACATTTGTAATGTAGTTTTCTTTAGTGACTCAGTACTTTAGTAGCTAGAACTTTTGATTTCTAATTACTAAGAGAGGCAATGTCCTATGCTACTTTTCTGCCATGATTGTATTTATGTAAATATTTTCCTTTGATCCTGACTCTTGTAGATGGAGATGTTGGTGCAGGTAGTGTTTTTCTTTTAGCACAAATCTTAGTTTTATTTTTGTCCTGTTCCAAAAGCTATTGTGATTAGAAGAGGAGCCCTTTTTAACAGCAGGAAATCAGAATGCAAAATAAATAAATAAATAAATAAAAGGAAGAAAAGAATTTTTATTGTCTATTACTATTTAAAAGGAAAATTGATATGAGAAAAATGGACCCACAACCCCCTGAAATAAATAAATTTCCTGTTTTTAAAATCCAAGGTAATCTATATTTGCAGTATCATGTATAAGTAAGAAAGGCCTCCAAAAGTGAAAATAAACTTGTATTTCTTTTAGTGTTTTATCTCTCTTAAGTCTCAAAGATTTGTAGTAACAGTGAAGATGCTCTGTACAATTCAGCATTTTTTGTGCAATATATTTGTTTTTCTTTATGGTGAACCCATGAAAGTTACTAAGACAAGTTAGTATATCCTGCACGCTCAAGATGGTGTAAAACAGTAAGTGCAAGTTTTATTAACAACTGTATATTAATGGTCGAAAACGGATACTCCAAAATGTCAAACTGCATATGTATTCCTTGGCTCTGAGAAAAACTGAAGTAAATACTGCTTTTATAGTGAGTTACTCTGACTGCCAATGGAAGAACTGTAACACTTTTATAGGGAGCAAAGATTGGAATAAAACACACCAGAGTAGAAGAGTGGTTACTTCCTTTTTACCAGAGAGAATTGTTATAGTAAAGCATTAGGACAAGAAAGAGTTGTTTGAAAGAGGGTTAGTTATAAAAATATGTAATTTCATTAAATAATAAATAACAAATAATGAGAAGTTTGCATATAATTTACCCCGATACAGTATTTCCATTAGACAATATGTATTTTTTTCCTATTTGAATGATAAAAAGGGTAAACAAAAGCTCCAAAGTTCTCTTTTATTCATTTGTATGTGAAAAACAAAAATTTTATGACAGCAAAGAAAGGTGGTAGTAGTAGCGTTTAAATGGAAAAATGCCTGACCATTAAGTTACTAGAAAGGGTAAAACTCATATTTTGAAGTTAGCAGTAGATCAGAGGATGGAATCCTTTGGGAAATAACGTGATGTCATCTTCCAGCTAGTTACTGTACATACGGAGTGCACAGTGCATTTCAAAGCAGTCATGACCTTTCTTGGTAAGAAAAGATCAATGATAGATGTTTTTGATGATAAATCCAAACATTTATGTACCTCTGTAGATACTCTTGCACCCTGCCTTACTCTTGTCATTTGGATGCTTATTAAGCCATCATGGCAATATGACTGTGTTTTGAGACAAGCTGTGATTGAAGTCAAGATGCTGAGGAAATGGAGAGTTCAGTGTAGGCTCACAGACATGTTTATGGAACTGGAGGACTGGAGGGATGAGAGACACTAAGGGAACTGAGTTGGTTTAGTCTGGAAAGTACAGGCTCAGGTATGGAGAATCCAGCAAAGAGCGTCTTTCTAAACAGTGGTCATAGAGAATGTGGGCCCTGAAGATATAATTCCCAATCTTTCCTGGCAAAATCAAGAGCCATTTTACTCATAATTTTTCTTTACTAGCATCCACCACTACTTTACTTTTCCATCATACAACCTGCTCATGAAAATTCATCAAAAAGAGACCTCTCTTAAAAAGAAAAAAAAAAAAAAAAACACTGTTGTAAAAGGCAAGTACCCTACTCTTTTCTTACTCTCTTCTTGACTTGTGTGCCTACAAGCAACACAGGTATAAAGTTTTCAAGACTGAAGATGTGTGCCGACCATTTTAAGGACACACCATGGCAATATGTTGTTGGCACACGTAAGGTAAAGATGTTGGGATACAGGGGAAGGCACTGTAGGAGCAGGAATTGTTAAAGAAGCTGCAACAGTTTGTTGAGCCTAGTTTATCTCAGAGTTGTGAAGCAGGATCAAAAAGTATATTAAAACTCTTCTTTTGTTGCAGAATGCTTTGCCTGTGTTACAGCCAGGAAGCACAAAACCAACCAGCTAGAGCCTTCCGAGCCTGCCCTTTTTATTAAGAGAGAGTTTCATGTTTCATGAGGGAAATAAGTTCCTGTCACGGCTGCTTGAACAAAAAGGTTTGAGAAGAATATTTGGACTCTGAGATGATTCAGAGGAAGAGCCTATAGACATGGCCATTACTGTAGGATGTTGAGAGGAGAATCTTTGTAAAAAACAAATGTCTTGAATTTCTACAGGCAAATAGAATCAGTTTCTCCCCACCACAATCTGAAATCCAAAATCTTAAAAGAACTCTAAGGCAAGGACCTGCTGTATTTTTTTAATAATTCATTTCCTATAGAAAATAACTTGAAAGAGAGTTTAATAGAGTACTGTTTTTTTTTTTTTTTTTTTTCTGGGCTGGTGAAGATAGCTCATCAGCCAAAATTTTGTCAGCTCCACTTAGTACTTGACAGAGATCTTTTCTACTATGAAAAGGTCAGTAACCAAATACTCTCTAAGAAGTACTGCAGCATCATTGGATTGGCCTTTACAAGATAGAAATCCTCAGCAGATTGTAAGAGTTACCAACTGCTTGATATGTTGCAGACCTTCGCTTTCACTAGCAGTGATGTTCAAAGCTCTAGGAATTTTTAATATGATGTCTGTAAAGAATTTGTCCTCCAAAGTATAGGTCTTTCCAACAAGTGGAGCCAAAAACTAAAACACAAAACACAACATCCAAACAAAAAAACAGAAATACCCTTTTTCTGCTGTGTTTGCCTGAAAACCCATGGCGAGGTTTCCGTGAACTTAACATACATTCATACTCCTTGTGCATATTTACCACTGGGAAACAAACAAAACACATACATATTAGCTAATGGTAAAAAGTGCTGTTGCAGAAGAGGTATTTTTAGATCGTGGAAAACAGCTGAGATAAAGCAAACTATCCAAGTGGGATAGAATGGTAATTGCTTAGTCTTTGGGTTTTTCAAGGGTTGAATACAGCATATAGATAGCTCCTGGAAAAGACTAACACACTAGATAGATAGATACACATTTGGTCTGGATCAGACAGTCTGTCTCTCGCAGAAGAAAATCATTTGCAGCTGGAACTGAGAGAGAGATAAGGGCTGGCACTCAGCTCCCAGAGCTAATTCAGATTGCATTAAAATCTGTATGAAATTTTAGTAGTGTTCTTACAAAGAAAGTACACTTAACAGAAATGAGAATCTTGTTCTTTCCTCTGTGGTGGAATATAAGAATTGCTGAGGTATTAAGGGTTGATAAATTTAGAGAAGATGATGGCCTTAATACCCTACCAAGAGTTATAATGTACTTTGAGGGAAACAACTGAAGACAGAAATATGTGTTATAGTTTGGTTGCTTCTGTTAATGGTGTGTCCTAGCTCTCAGAATACTTCAGATATCAACCTGGACTGGTGTCAGACCTTATTTCTTTTTCTTCAAGTTTCAGGCCTCTTACATTTCAGATGCTCTGGGAGCCCAGTAATAGAAGTAATTAGAAAGATTATCTATCTATGCCAAAGCTGGAGACACTACACCTGACTAAATAAACTCAGTAATCACTGCACAGTGGGATGTCCTGTCTGAACTAATGAAGAGTAGGTGATACACAATCATCTTAATGCTGCAGAGATGCCCAGTAGAGGGTGAGCATTAAAAAGTAAGCTATCCAAGGTGAGACAAATCTGTTATTTGAACGTTTTTTATTATTCTAAGCTTTTGAACCGAAGTTTGAAGGATGCCCAGTGATCCAGCTCCTGTGGTAGTTCAGGCTACATGTGGGAAGTGTGCAGACTAAGCTACAGGGCTAAAATCCTCCCTCCTACCAGAAGATACTTGGTATAAGGTTCAGCCATTTACATAGGCTCAAATTACTGTTCTGAGAGGCATAAGTGGAGAGAAAGTCTTTTGCTTAAATGATTTTCACAGGAGGGAAACAATAATTTCATTTCATTTTTGTTCCTTCTCCACATAAAAGCCTGACCTGATAGTTTGTCAGGAAACACCTTCTGTCCATTTCACCAAATAGTAGACATACTGAGCATATTGCCACTGCTGTAAGATATTGAGAAGAGGATCCTTGTAAAAAAGCCCCAAGTTGAGCTGGCTAACTGAAAACTTACTACTTGAAAATAGTATCGAGGAACAGTGAGAGTCTAGATATGATAGAATTTCCTTATTTTCAACAGGTCCTTGAAAAAGCAGTAGCAGCAAGAGAAGAGATCCAAATTCTTCCATTAAAGAGCCTGCCTGCAAATTCCTGTCCAGAGGAATAGGTTCTAGATGAGCTGAGATACTGGCAGCAAAACAAGCCAAAGGCCACGTTCAGTTGCTGCTGTCACAGTTGACTAAAAGTCTGAGGGTGACAGGAGTTCCAAATGTTTCATGTTATAGAGCTGAAAGACTTATGTGCAAATCCTGAGTTTATGATATCGTTTAAAAGGACTTAAATACTAATGTTACTTTTCTGAGATGAAAGAAGCAGAGAAAATAACATTAAAAACCTCACAATGATTCTTCTGTATACAAAGCCAAAAAGAAATTTAGAAACTTTATTTGACAGTCAAAATAAAAATTGCTTTCAATGCACTGAGATACTTATTCTGCTGTATTCCATATGTTCCTTTAAAAATTATTTTCTTTCGTAATGTTGTTTTGCTTAGAAGAAACCCAGCACAGGAGAATTGCCACCAGCTGGAGTTCTATTATAGCTGTACTTTAGCCTCATGCTATCATTTTATCTTCTTGGAGCTCACTGCTGACAAGTTTAATCAAATTGTACAAGTTTGCATGACTTCCAAGGGAGAGATGAAATCTTTAGCTAAGAGGATTGCATGTATACTTTGTTAGATAGAGTCACGCTGTTTCTAATTTTTAATATAGCTTCCTAGAGAGGGCAGGACCACTCTACCAAAGATTTTACAGCCTGAGTTGACTCAATATACTAAGTCATATGACTTAGTGTGCTGGGGGAACAAGCAATAAGGAGAGAATGGGATGAGGAAGTATTTTATTTATCAGTGATAAAGGATGAGATTCCTATTGAGCTCCCCTTTCCTGTTAAACCTCTAAATTGCACACTTAAAGAATACACAGAATACTTGATTCTTTTAGCACGGTTATTATAGAAGAAGGAATTTTCAGGACGAGCTTGAGGCAAAATGTACCAGTGTGACAGACCAGGCTATTGTGAGTTTTTCACACACAAGGAGAAGCAGACATTTATAGACTCCTGCCCATTAAATAGCAACAGTGAAACTCTGTTGCTGATACCTGCTGGGGTGGCTCGGCTGGCTCTCACAGCGCAGTAAGCATAAGTAAGCCAGTGTGGCACCGTATCACAACTGATATTACTAGCAAAGTAATTATGGTTGACTTTTTGAATGATAATATATAATAAACCTTTCAGCTCTTTAATCTCCTCAGTTACACCTTTCCCTGAGATCTTGAGAAATGGCAGTGTGTTTCTTGCTCCTCCTTTAGGCTCTATGTGGAGCTCCTTCTAAGTTCCTGGTTTATTGTCTTTATATACTTTCCTGAATTCTTGTTTCTCTGCTCTCCTTCACTTGTACAGACCACTAAGCTACTCCCTGTATCACATTTGAGGGTATTTCTTGAGATGTGGTTTGTGCAGTTTGGCTCTGCTTTTTCTCCCTGGCAGGAAGATCTTTTGCTGCCATCAGGATTCCAAATGAATCCCCTCTGCTCATCTTCCTTCCTGACTGCTCAGTAGTTTTCTTGAAAATAAGATGGAATGATAGCTCCTGGTTCCAGCTGGGTCCATTTTAACTTTACATATCTTTCCATTCACAAACAAACAATCATCTCAGTGGTTTTCAACTACACAACAGCAGATTAAGTTCCTTCTCTTTTTCACAAAGGGAAACTTTGACTCCAGAAATACTTTAAGTATTATTGATCAATGTGATTCAATAAACTGTGATTTGATATTTACTTTTTTTCCTAAATTCCATTAGTTGAAATCAGTTAGTTGAATTTCTTCTGCTAATTTGGATGATATTGATGTGACAAGCTGATAAGATACCAGTTATTTTATTTTGAGCACGTAGGCTGAGAACTAAAGAGAGAGGAAGACTTAGAACTGTAGTTATTTTAAAAATTCCTCAGACTTTCTCTGTGGATCCTGAGGAAGCTTTATATTGTCCCCCGATCTTTGTAATTTCAAACTGGAGTAAGAAGTAATGATCTTCAACCTTATTTACAACCCTTGAAGCAACTGCAGCTTTTTTCTAGTTTAACAAGTATTAGATATTTAAGTAATATTGATATAACTGTGCAAGAGATGGCAAAAATGGATGGGAGAAAGAGTAGATGGGAATCATTACAAATCCTCATCTTCTTCCTCTGGGTTCTCTGAATATCTGTCCTCTTTTTTTTTTTTCCCTGTCTTATGTACTTTCCTTACAGTCCTCAGGAGAGAGAAATGGGACTATTTGATAGGGAAGGTGGCACTCAGCAGAGATAGGGAGAACTGGGCTGTTCCTGGGAACTGGGGAGAGGTGAATTGCAGACTGGGGACCCATAAACTGGGAAGAGGCCCAGAAAAGGTGAAGAGGGATTGGGAGCCAAGTCAGAAGGGAGAGTGGGACAAGGACGGTTTGGTTCTTTAGGAGACGGGCACTGGCATGTTACTGGTAAGGAGACCAGATTTGAGATGAACAGGTTCCTGAGCTGTATTTAGTTTGCTTTTCCATAGGTGAAAATAGTATAAGATTATACTGAATGAAAGTTTTAATGATAATGCTTAAATTGTAAAGAGCCAAATCAGGTACCCGAATGAATTTTAATTTTCCCATTTCCTAGCTTTTCAGTGTTTGACTGTGCACCTTCTGGAACACTTTCCTTGGGCACAGCTTTTTGTGCACAATTCAGAAGTAAGTTCCAGAACTGCACTTGGGAAACCCGGTAGAATACACTTGCAATGGATCGTTATTTGATGTTGGAAAATCACAATTTAAGATGCCTTAAATTTTCTTTCTAAAAAAACCCCAAACCCTTCCATAATTTAATTTAAAAATGCATTCCATTTCATAAGGAATTTGGTCTTTCTTTGTGTATAACTGTCCTTTCTGCTGATGGTAGCTAGGTGGTGTGTGTGCAACACTAAAATTCAGTTAAAACACCATCTCTGAATGACAAAATGCAGTGAGAAGCTAAATTAAAAGTCTGACAGTATATTTTAGATTTGTCTACTCAGAAATATTATACCTTCTTTAGGTAAAAACATGCTGAAATTTCTAACAACTGAGCAAATAAGATGTAGCTTAAGTTTTGTTTAAATGATTACATGATTTTTCACCTTCACTGCAGCCTTCATATCCATCATGAGTTATAGCTAAACTATGATATTTTGTTTTGGAAGCATTGCCCATGCCTACATAATTAACATGGAGGGTTATAGATGAAATCTGAAGGAGTGGAAAGAAAGGAGCATTGTTGTTTCAATGCATCAGGAAAATTTGGAAAAGGGAGGAAAAAGAAAATATTTTCCACTTTTTTTTTTTCTTTATATTTACATTTCAAGGCCACTTTATGAAAGTAACAACTAGATCATCTATCTTGTTGGCATACTGCTCAACTGCTAAGCAGTTTTTAATGGCTTTTTTCTTTTTTTTCTTAAACCATGGTCGCTGAGCTCCTTGTCTATACCTACAGTCATTTAGTTCATAACAATATGGTTATGAAAGCATAGCAAGTTTTTTGAGAATAAAGTGATTTCTAATCTCAGAACCTTGATCACTAAAGGAAAGCAAAAACTAGATTCTTGAAATGTAGAGAGAGCTGAAATGTTTAACTTTGCAAAGTTTTATCGCTCCATAGATTTTATATCTAGAGGATGCAGAGCTGTCAATTCTTTGTCAGTTGCGTCCTGATAAATTGTATGTAATCTATAGTACTTACTGGTAGAATTCTATGCAGTAATTCCTTTGCCAACCCCAGTAACTTTGCTGATGAAGCAGCTGCACATGGGGAACTGAGGAATGGAAAAAGTACTTGAGTACCTCAAGCTGCTATGGAAATCTGTGACAGAACACATACCTGAATCCAGATCTTGTGAATCACAAGCCAGTTCTCTACAAAGCAGTCCCTTTGCTCTAAACTTTAACACAATAAATAATGTCCTGTCTTTTGACAGTGAATATTTTAGCTGCATAAAGGTCAATGGCAAATCGTGTTAAATATCCTTACTACTTCACTAGGATTCAGCTTAGAAAAGTTGTAGAGTTGCAGAGTGCCTCAGAACTCATTGATCACACTCTCTATACTGTCTTGGTATGAGGTTTTGGTTTCTTTCCTGTGAAAGATTCCTGTAGCAATTTTGTATATTTTTGTTCATGCTGGATAGCCATTATAGATGTAAACCATTAACTTTTTCTATTTTCTTTCATAGTACTTTACATTTTCCAAGTGTAGGAGGAATGCTGTATCAGCTTTCCAGTTACATTGATGAAGCAGGTTCTTTTACTTTTGGGGAGAATGAGACATGAAAAGGTTAAGTAATCTGCTCAAAGGAATTGTGACCTACTTTTAGGCATGGAGTTTAGGCACAGATCTGGGTGACAAGAGACCTATATTTCAGCACAACTTTGTCTTGCTGTGTGATATTAATCACTTATCATTTGCCCTATTTTTCCCTAGGCATTAGATCCACGAATGAATTATGTGTGATGATGCACAGTGCTTTCTCCTTTGATCACTCCAATAAAATATATTCCTAAATACCTTGCAAAGGAGGTTTTATCTAACCAAAGCCACACTGTAAGCTTAGGCAAGGCAAGAGAGTTGCTATACTGAATATTACACACCCTGTTGTAGTGCCGAGGAACATATGCAATGCAAAGGAACACTTTATGGACCTCTGGTTGACTCTGTCATGGCTTTGGAGGATTTTGAGAGCAGTAGTTAGATTTTGTCTGGCTGAGTTGTTGCGGCGCTTTGTTTACTACATATTTTTCTTGTCCCGATGAATCTGTGCAGCAGACAGTCATAAAGGGCACATTAGTCTAGGGGAAAGTAGAGCTAGGTCTGTTGATTTGACCTCAGCTCAGGCATTCTTCACAGTAATAGGCTTCTCTGCAGGCCACACTGACCTGCTGTCCAATCTTGTGTTTCCTGAGCAAGCCAAAGGTCTGCGCTCTCCAGAGAACCAGGTTGATTGTGCATATCATGTTTAAATACAAGTGCGTTGTTCCAGTGTTTTCAGCCATTAGGGTCGAACATCTGGATTTATTAATGAAGCATCACTCTTTCTGCTCTACATGCTGATGTTGCAGTGAACTGACTACGCTGTAAGCTGGTAAAGGCATCTTTCATTTCGCAAGAATGGGCTGACAGTGCCCGACAGCACTCGACGATTGCCCTCTGTGCTCCCTTCTGTTTTGCATGACCCGTTATACCTCGGATATAAGGTATAATAAGCAGTTCTTATGTCCTTGTTTGACATTAAAGGTTTTTTCTCCTGTGTCTTCTTGGGTCTGAATGGTGAAAGATGAATTAAACTTCCAGTTAACAAGAAATAATATATAAATACATATACACACTATTTGGAAAAAACAAAAAACCAATATCTGGCACCTATTGCACCTTTCATTCACCTCCCAGTAGCCTGGGCAAACAGCTCCTTGCCTTTTATGGAGGAGAGCTTGCAGACAGGGAGGATTGCTAATATCAGTAGCTCTCCCCGATGAAAAATGGAAAGCAATGATTATCTTCAAAAGTCTGTGAAGGCTGAGTTAAAGTAAAATATGACATGCATGATCAAAGGACTGAAGAATACACAAATCCAAAGTGAAGGCCTGATTCCATGACAAATGCTCTGTTCAGCCTTTTCCAAGAGACATGAGGGCACCAGAGAGACCCTCCCGCATGATTGAGGATACCCATCTCAGTTCCTTTTAGGAGGATTAAGAGCACATCTGCTTCCTTTTGTCAAGGCATGTATTTCTCAGGCTGTTGATGGATTAGGTTAGCATCAGTTAAATGCAGACTGTATGGCACATATCTATCTTTTCATCATCTTGAATCTCTCGGTTTTTTGTTTTGTTTTGTTTTGTTTCGTTTAAGAGGGGGAAGAACCTTGAAAGGAAAAAAGCTGAACAAAGCGTTTATCGTCCGCCCAAAGTTATAGTTAGTTTTGCCTGTAAAATTCAATAAAGTCTCATTTTGAGTTAACTCCAAATAATTTTCCTGGTCTATTTTACAGTAGCGGCAGTGAACTGAAAACAGATCATTGCTGAAATTTAGTGATTTGACCTCCTAATTTGTAGACCTAGGTTTAGGTTTTATCTAATATAGGACTCCAGAAAGAACTTTTAGTTTAACTGAAACACTGAAGTAATTCTACAGACAGAATTAGGGGCCTTAAAATCTTCAGTTTTCCCTCATTTAATTCTGTATATTTTTCTGTAAGAAGTCCTGTGTGCTTCTGTGTAAGAAGAAACTGAAGCTGTTTCCTAGCATTCTTTTTCCAACCATTTGTTTTAAGACAGCCACAGGCTTGTCTTAAACTGAACTGCTTCCTAATTATCCTTAAAAGACCATTTCACTCGTGGTGATGAAGATAATGGATCAAACAGAAGGAGCCAAAAGAGTAACTAAAGTTCACTGCTCTTTGATCCCCCATCTTTCTTAAGCCTACAAAATGGAGTCAGAATTTGGCTCTTAACCTTTCCCTTGCCTTGGGCAAAACAAGTCACTAATCTCTGTCTTTTCCCCTTTGTAAAATAGGGAATAATCTCAAAGTGGCATAGCAATGGCTGTGAATGAAAATGAAAAGTATAAATATACCCTGTGGCTACTGCTATTAGCTAATTAGGTTTAGGTATACAGCAATACTTTGCCATAGATAGTAGATAAATCAGCAATGGGATACTCACTAATTGGGCAGATAGTGCAAAATTTTCAGAAAGTTAGGATCTTATACTTTATTGTGAGAAGGACAAGAATTGCTGTATGTGTTGTTATAGCATAATGCAGTTGCCCTTTTTAGAGGCAATTTCTTCTTTTTTAAAAATTTTTTATTTGCTTCTCATGTTTTGGCCAAAGTATGGTTACTAGCCTGAAAAAAAATGCTTTAGTAGGCTTGCAGTTTATAATGCTTAATTTTCTTTTCTTTTCTTTTTAGGAGAGAAATACATTTCACAGAACATATCCAAGAAAGTTGTAGTGCATTCATGATGATTATAATGGAAACTCAATAGCGATTAACTATCATCTTCTACAAAGAGTTAAGAAAATGCAAAACTACTGTGGAGACATCTTAACATATCAACCTGTGATTCTATAGAGCAAGTGTTTCCTTATAAGGCAAATCACTGAAGTAATTTCCTCTAAATATTTTTATCATTAAGCATTAATTAAGCATTAAGTTTTGCTCCTCTGGGAGTGCTGTGCCTTGAGAAGAGGGCCTTAGGAGGAGACGGTAGTCTGGGGACTTGCTGCCTATCTGCAGGACTTGGAGTGTGGGGTCTAGCTCAAGACCTTGCTTTCCTGGCTGCTGTGCCCTGTTCCACCCTCCTGCCCTACCCACAGCCTCATCTGCCAAGCACAGTTTTTTGGCAGATGTAGGGCCTGTGAATCTGGGGCTGGCGAGGAGCTGAGCTGCTGTTGTGTGGTCGCCTGAGATTGAAGCACCACACAGGAGAGTGAAATGGAGCCAGATGAATGTCTTGTGCATTAAGTATGAAGTTTGACAAGTCTGGTATTACGCAGTTTGATACTGCTTTCGACTGAAACAGCTTTTGATCCGTGTTATATCATGATTAATCTAAGTAACACTATCCATATTTGCTTACTAAAGTCAAGTACTAAGCTTTATTTTAATAGAGTTGCTGTGTGTTTTACCATATGCAATTACGATCAAAATCCTGTCCGAGATAGGTTGTTGTCTTTCATTTTGAACAATCAAAGTTTAAACAACAAATTCAATGAAGTTACTGAATGAGCTGGAATCTTTTCCTTTCCTTTTAGTGTGCATGTAGAAAGGACAATTTCTCTTCATACTTATATCCATGTAAGTTGAATATTTAGAAGTTGACACTGGTTCAGTGAAGGCAAAATGTACCCCTGATTATGTATTTTAAATATGACTTAAACTTCGTTTTTGGAGGAGGCTCCTGTCAGGTGATAACCTAAGTAAAACTTTGCCTGGCTTTAAGTTACTACTTGTTTTGTTATATTGCTGTCCACTTTTTTCCATATTAATTATTAATTATTTATGTTCCTTTCTTCTGACTGAAATGCTGAGTCTTCCACCTACTGCTTCCTTGTGTTTTATTCCTTTATAGTTGTTCCAGCTAAACACCATCTATATGCAGAACATCTAACTGTTTATATGAAACATGTGGTTCTTATTTTGCTGTGCTCCAGACATGACGTATATGTGCATAGGAAGGAAGATGAAGTAGTTAACGGCGCTAACAGAAAAGTAGATGTTTTAGAAAAAAATGCTTGCTTAAGTGAATTAAAAATATATAATCTTTCCAATTAAAATATTCTTAAATCGAGAAGAAAAGTAGGTTCTGGATTAGTAGTTCAAAAGGAAATAGCTTTAGCATTGCAAATTGTTGCTTTACAGTCTGAAACTGCAGCAAGATTTCCAAAATCTGGTTTAAATAAGGAGTAGTTTTAGGGAAAGTAAAATGTAAAGTTTTTTTTTTTTTTTTTTTCTTTTCAATTCACATACTGAGGATCAGTCTTCTGTGACAAACAACTTTCCAGGTATTTTTGAAAATCACTCTTCAAGGCATGGAAGGTTTTGTCTCATTTTTGCATATATTCAGGAGGTAGAAGTATATTAAATCTTATTTAACAAGGAAATAACCCATGGAGATGCTAGCCCCTTTTACAAGCTGACTCTGGGAAACCTTTTTCTGTACTTTATATAGAAAATCAATTATGAGGAACAGAGGAGCACCAGGGGACTGTTCTTAGTTTGACTTTGCTATGGTTTGCAGTGAGGATTTAGACGCTTGAGGGCTAGATATTCAAAACCTTGCACAGATGTTGTGCACCTAGAAAGTGGCATTTCAGCACATAATTGTATTTCTGAGCTCTCATGAATGTCTTTAGACACACAGGGTAGAATTCACCCTTCCTGACATAATGAATGTCAGTTAAGGGGAAAGAAAGGCAATGTGTATGTGGAAGAGTTTAATGCTTGCGCAGAGCTGGAGTGAACTTGTTTGTGAGGGGAATGAAGTGGGGACTGGAGGTTGGAATGTACTACTGTAATTTGCAGATAGGACAGTCTGTGCTAAAGCCTTCCCGTGGCTCCTCATATTTGAGCCTCAGGGCTGGAATGGTGCCTCCATCATCTTTATTTGCAGATTTCTCAGGCAGTGGGATTGTATGTGAACACTCTTGGGCCTCTCTGGCTGTTTCTCTAGCAGGAAGCCTTTGTGTGACAACATAAGTGGTTTGGAAACTGTTTTTATAGTGGCCAAGAGATTCAGATTCCACCTATTGTTACAGCTATTGCCATTCTTTTCCAAACAGGAGAAGTAGTTTATGGTTTCCATAGTGCAGAGAATCATGTTGTATTAACCAAGGCAAGGGGTGCAGATGCAATCTGCCATGCACTTTGGAGTCAACATCCAAGGTTGCTTTTCAGCCCTCTAAGTGCGTTGCAGGGAATGGGGAGCAGAAGTTAGACAACATATGAAACAGATTTGCTGATTTTACTGTCTGTCTAGTGAACAAAGAGCATCTTACAGCTTCCCTTCGCTCCTCAGGATCCCTGTCCTCCTTCTTCTACCTGACGCAGTGTGTCTGTTCCATTTCTTGCTTTAGTAAATCTTTGGGACAGGAAGTATCTCTTTACTGTAGGTTTGTGCGGTATTTAGCACAGTGAAGTCCTGACTAACCATTTACACGCTAACCATAATGGAGGCTATGGCTGGTGTGTAAATGCAGATTGGCAATAACAATATAAGAATGGAAGTACCACATAAGATGCCACCCAGCTAGCTCAGAATCCTGCTCCTGACAGTGGACAATTGTGATTAGACAAAGTATCTAAGATGCTGGGCAAGAGTTGCAGGAGGCCTCCTCTGCATCTTAGATTCTGTCTCTTTGCACACTTCATGTCACGTTTCATTTTGCCTGTGTGTAAGAAATGCAGTTTTTGTTCAGATAGACTATCAAGTTAACAGCACTGTATCACATTTCTCATTGGTCACTTGTGTTCCGTTCTCAAAAGAATATACGAGCATGTGCAATATGAGACTGCTGATTGCTTATGCAACAGTTTAATGAAGAACCCAGTCCTATGGAACAGTTTGTGCTTACTATGATCGTTGGCTAAATAATAATGAATGTTTGCATTAGTGAAGCTGGTTTGTTTTCTTTGTGTCATATGAAATGCATATGCTACAAACAACTGTCTGGCATAAGAAAGAAACACAAATATAACGCTTCTATATTGTAGAGTCACCACAGCTTGAAAGCTGTACCAAGGTTCAGCTGTTGTGCTTGTGGTAACTGTGCTAATCCTACGTATTGGCTGTATAAAATAAGAATAAGCTGTTGTTTTCCACAAAGGACTATTAACTGTTGTTAGAGCCACTTTATGGATGTCTTCGCTGGGAGTTGAGCTCAACTTCATGGATGACTCTTCTCCTTTCCTTGCAATCAAGGAGACTGCCGTGTCAATGACATGAATACATGTCCAGATACTGCAGGATGTTCCATGCTGATACCCCTGCTCAATGCAGATTCCTGCTGTTGTTTGTGGGGTTTCACATCACAGGGACATAGAAAATTATCTTTTGATAAGCTGCAGGACCAAGCCCTTATATACTTTAGAGTATGTCTCGTGACTATCGTTGTTTTCTTTCAGAGCTCTTCTATAACAAAAATACCTCATCTTCCTCATGACAAGCTGCACGCATGATACATCTGATGTTTTAAAGCCAAATAGCTTTTGCACATCCTTGGCCAAAAGATATCTTAACAGATCTTCAGCTAAATAAACATCCTTATACTATTTTAGTTCCTGTATATCTAAGGGAATGTTTGAATATTCTTCAAAATGAAGAATATGAAATACAAGAAACATCACTGGGGATAGAAAGAAGGGCAAAATATTTCTGGCCAAAGGTAATAGCTTGAGAAACTGCTGAAAACAGGGGCTTGGAAAGAAAACTACACCACAGAGTAACTGCAACAAAGCTTTATTACCATTCAGCATTCTCCACTAAAGCACTGGCCTGCTAAACTAGAGTTTAACTTGTACCTATATCCCGAGATCATAAAAATTTTATTCTAGGAATTGCTTTCACTCCTGTAGTCCTTTCTCAAGACTTGGCAATCTTTTTGCAATGGAAAAGCTATTTGTCTGAAACAAAAAGAATCTAAGGTGCAGTTCATTAAGAATATCTTGTATATGGGGTAAGAATAAGAGGTAGATTTGACTGAAGATGAAATCAGGTCAGATCATGCGGAAGATTAATACCGTCCATGTTGAGAAGGAGAAAGAAAATCAAATAGTCAAGAACACTTGCACATTCTGTTTTTAAAACAGAATTTCAGTTTGAACATTGTACATTCACATAAAATTATGTTTTCATATTTAAAATTGTGGTACTTTTACGTCAACTGGGTACTAACAAAAGTTTATTTTCTGTCTGAAAAACACACATTTTCCAGTTTAATTGCAGAACAGCTCTTTATTTATGTTGGATGTAAATTCATATATGCCTTTTTAGGAATAAACTTGCCTGCAGATGGCCATTATATGTTTTTGGAAATCTTTTAAAATATCTGTCTATTTTAAATAGCTTCAGTGGAAATCTTGAAAATAAACACAGGTTTCAGCTAATTCTGGCTAATATTCTGAAAAGAAAGCCATGCTAGGCCAACAACACGGAGCTATGCTAGCATGGATTGTGTTCTCCTGGAAACTTTGGCACTGCAAATACTGGAAGTGATTCTCAATTTTGATTATAAGTAGACCATGACATAGATATTTTTTCTTGCACCTCTTGCTTCACTGGTTCGGATAACATAAAGAGTTCCTGTGCTCATATTTTGTGAAGGCATTCCTTGAAATAATCTTAGAACTTTGATTGTTTTCTCTTGGAAGTTATTTTACATCATGTATTAAGCATTCTCTCCATGACTTCAAAGTCTTCAAATACGACTTTCCCAGCCTTCATAGCTGTAAAATTAAATGTCTAATATACTGCATTGAACAAGGTAAACAATCACATTAACTGGTTTTAAATTTCTCAGGGCTGGGGGAAGAACCTACTTCTCTTCAGCAAAATTAAAATTCTCCCCTAGTACACTAGGGATCACAGACACATAGTTTTCAGAGCAGATGATCAGTTCACTTTAGAACCAAAAGCACAAATATGTTCTACTTGAATTATAAATCACGTTTTCGGTAGTTCCTTTAAAAAAAACTTTACTATTTCTCAACCTTTTAAATTCATATCTCACTTCCTAAATAATTTCATCTAAGGACGTGAGTCCTTGGTGGGGATGGCAGTGGTGCCTGCATTTGCTGTTTGTAGTTTCTCACAGGTAAAGCATACCATGAGGTACTATTCTGGTCAGCAGAATCTGTTATTAGATAACACCAGCGAGAGCAGAGGGGTACTGCAATTCATAACCTTCTTTTAGGCAACTGCAGGAGAGCTGTCTGCTCTGCTGGAAAAGCAAAGAACTCACAATATGAAATGTCTGTTAGGCCAAGGTAAGGGAGGGAGTGTTAATACCAACTTTATTACCCACTGCCCAAGTCCCTGCTTTGAGGCACTTAATACTGATAGATGCAACCGATAGATGTGGCTAGGTGAGTGGAATGGAGTCCGCTCTCTGACACCACCCCATCTATGTGCAGTTCATTGTTAATGTGCAGTTAAAACAGGAAACCTCTACGATCAGATAAAGAAAACTACAGTATGTGATTATGGCTTGGTCAGATGTGAGCATGTGAGCATCTGTATGAAAAATAATACCTCAGCTTGAATAACAAAGAACAGCTTGTATTTGAACTTGGCTGTGGTGAATTAAAATGAATTCCCTAAGTCCCTTTGCTCATGGTAGCTTTCAATTTTGTAGCATTTTTCAACCCTTTTGCTCCTTTAGGGTCATGAGTGATTAATTTTATTGACTTAATCTCAACCTAATATTTTTACTGCAAATCCTTCCAGTGTTCAGAGCATAATTATATTTTAATGATTTAAAATTGTAGATACTCTTCCCCAGAAATAAAGGTCTATATTTTACTTACACATTTTTAAAACTGTGTTTCTGTTCCTCATATCTAGCCCGAGCAAGTAACAGATAGGAAAATTTGGGAAAAAATGTGTTTGTTAGTGAACATATTAACCAATATAGGTCTTTGTCACTCATTATTCTTGGCCCTCAATTAATAATTTTATAATGAAAGAAGTCTGCAAGTCTTATCCTTGAGGAGATAAGGTAGCAAAAGAATCAATAAAAGAGCTCGAACTTAATAAAGGGAGTAAAGTTATGTTTCATAAAATGCAGCATAGATCTATATTGTGTATTCTGCACATCAAGGCTGCATCGATACTAATGAAAGTTCACTGTATAATGAGGGGAAGTTATACAGTGGAGAATTGCCTAAGCTGAAGGATCCACAGCATGGACTTTGCCGTCAATGTGGAGCTCTGACAGACAAAAATATCAAACTAGTAGAGACACTTTACATTATTATTTTGTGGCCTTTTGTAGAACAATGTATTCACCTCTGAATTGAATTTCGGGGTGCATGTAGCTAGTTCTACACCAAAATAGTCAGTAGAAACCATTATATGAAGCTAATAGCAGCCTAATCCATCCCTCTCTGAGGTTGATAAATTGGCCATTCCTCATGGTGGCAGAGCTAGATGCTTGGCAGATCACAGCTCATTCTCCTTGCCAGAGGAATCCTTCCTCTCATTCTTAAGGAGCCTAGTACAGTAAGAAGTGTTCACTGGTATAATTTGCAAAATGGAGTCGCAGTTCATACTGGCAGAAGTTTTCTTTTGATGGTATTCCTTTTGATGGTACTCCTGAACTAAAAAGTTGTATTGGCAAGGGTGTTTTTCCCAGTATAACCTCCTGCATTGGGACTTCAGTTTATACAAAAGTAAGACAGAGTCTTACTTCTCTGACAGAGTCAGAGAAACTTACTGTTTCTAATGTAGACTTCATATTTACAATAAAGAATATATATATTTTTTAATAAATCTCAATGTATGGGAGAGACATTGTGCCACCTCTTCTAGCCACATATGCACAGTCACATATTGCTGTGGTATCCACAATAAAAAGAAAACAAAGTGCAACGTCTGTCATTCCTGGCTTTCACAGACAGTATTTGAGACAGAATACGGACACTGACTTTTAATATATGCAAACAAACCTTGCAGATTTCACCCATAAGTCAACCTTCCAGAAACTGAGAGGCAGATTTGAATTTTTTCAACCTACAGAGATTTCTCCTTCAGCTGGGCTAAAATTCATCCAAACACCTGGGTTTTAACAGGCCCCATTAAAAAGGCTAGTCACAGTCCACCTGGGCATGGTGTGTGTTTTGTAAATTAGTGGAGAAACACTTTAAAAATGTCTGTCTGCCTATTTATCTATAGAAAGAGGTAGTCAAATTACTGAAAGTATTGCTGAATGAATTTGTAAAGTCCTGTTCTGAAGTCATTGCATTTTTCTCAACAGAAAAATTGAGGCTTTAATAAATTGAGGATGCAGAGAGCCCCTCGTTAAGAGGGCTGTTGGCTCTAAATCTATGTGAGCTATAGCCTGTCGGTCATTCATGTGTGGCGGGGATCACTCACAGTAACTGAGGAGGGGGTGCATTCCTCACGTTGTTTTCAATGGATCAAGGGGAAATTAGGAAAGCTGATGCTGAAAAAAAAAGAGAGGAAGGGGGAAAGAATGGTTTAAAATTTTGCAATCAAAGAGTTGTGCTTAGATCAAAAGAGTAATAAATTGTCTGCATGTAACTCTGGTATGGATGGAGAAGTTATTCTGACCTTTTCCGTAGTCAAGTTAGAACTGAGATATCCAACCTAAATTTCAGGGTCTGGGATTAAAGCTGCTCCAATCAAGGGATTGTGTAAACATAGGAAAGAAGTGGAGAAGGTCTGTTTGAACTAAGGTCAGAGATTCACACATTCTGGATTTAAATTTACAGATGAGCCTTTCTTTCCCTTTGTTTTTGGCCATCAGTGCTGGAGCAAAGTCGTGTACAAACTGGTACATGGAAAATTGTAGCAGATTCTTATGAGTACAAAACATGATTTTCCATCTGAAAATCATACCCTCTATGAAGATTATGGTTTTGAATTTACTAAAAACTAGAGCTTTTTTTACAGGTAGTGCCTTTCACTGTTCGCATATTTATTATGTATGCAAAATGCTCAGTACTTTTCCTCTTTTTAGCAAGACGAGTAATAGAAATTCTTGCAAATGCTCAGAGGTACTACATATTCAAAGAATCAAAATGCACTTCCCATGAAGATATGAAGAAATGCTTATCTATTTTAAGGACATTGTTTAACACCACCTATATCCCATAAATAGTTGTAATGCCTCTGGTCATTGAACCATTTAACATACTTAATCCTCAGCAAGCACAATTTCAAACCATATTTAGTCCTTGCCTGTTCCCTTACCTCCAATCTCGATTTTTGGAAAATTATGTCATTGTATGTATATTTGAGCTTGTTAAGAGTTCTAATTTCTCAGTTTCTCCCTATAATTGTTGCCTTGTACTTGCAAAATTCAGCAGTCAAACACTTGAGAACTGGAGCTGGATGATGAATTGAAAGTGCTTCAACCTTTAACCTCACATGTCTCTACATCCTGTCTACTTGCATAAAACTGACAAAACCACATTTTTACGGTTTGTTGTCTGTGCAGCAGATCCAAAACAGCTTTGTTTTTTTTGAGGAAAAGGAAAGTAGATTGTATCCTACTTCAATCATTATTGAAGTAATTAGCAAATTTTAAAATTTAAAATTGTTACTGAGGACAACACAAGGAAGAGAAAGTGTGCAACTTTATTTTTTTTCTGAACCCAAATTGAGCAAAGAGGTCTGTCAAGTTAAGGAGAATAATATTCTCTTTCCCTATAGTTAGAGGAGCCTGTATGAACTTGGTCAGGAGGTCATTCAGTATAGGAGTTGCCACTCTCTACATTCTGCTCTCTGTTGACCAACTTCTATTGCTAATTCATAACAGAGGGATTAATCAAGTGACCTCAGACAGGTCTGACAAAAGCTTAGTTCTTCCTAAATCTAATTTTTCCATCAGTTCTTTGATATATGACTGTTTCTGGAGGCTGTTTTTTGCCTGCCACCTTGGCTCTTTATTGAGCTAACTAGATTGACATTTGAACTGTTTATGGAAAGGCAAAGCAGGTAGAATGTTCCCATAAATCCGAGTCAGAGAAAATGCTTCTAGTAAAAACGTTATACTGCTGACAATAAGCCACAATGTATTACCTGGGATTCATTCTTCTTCTTTTTTTTTTTTTTTTTTTACATTTGTGACTCTATGTTTTCTGCTTCTTGTACTGTCAGCAATTCTGCTCATCTTTAATAAGATATAGCTAACTGAATTTGGAAAGAAATCTTAACATAGGAGAAATACTACATATACTGAACTAAAGCCACCTTCAAAAAGGGTTGAGAAACCTCTTTGAAATTAATGTTTCAAGGAATGTTTTATAACCATATATTACAAAGAGGTTAAACTGCACCAGGGAGAAAGCAGAGAAAGAAGGAGAACTATAACAGGAAGAAATAATTATTCCTATGAAAATAAAGCAGACTTGATATGTATAAATTACTTTTTGTGCCAGAGCTAAACAGGCCCCTCAGGAAGATAATAAAGGCCTCCTGAACCTCAAAGACTTCTTGTTGCTTTCAGAGACAGCTTCTTCTATAATGTTTTGTTGAAATTAAAACTCACACTCCTGTTGCCAGTAGAGAAATCTTTTCAAGCACAATGAAATCACTCTTGGGACCAGAAGCCGGGAAAGACATTCTAAAGAAGTTATTTTCCAAAGTAAATTTGTCATTTCTTTAACTTCATCCCACAAACCATCCCATCAACCATGAGAACAACGTTAATGAACATGTTTATCTTCCGAGGACTGTAAGATCTGAATAAAATATTTCTGGCTTTATTCCTCGAATCAATGGACTTATACTGTAATTGCAACTGATAGGAAATACTTGTGCTGAAATATATTAGGTTATATAACAGTTATGATAAGACATCAATTAAATGCATATCTCAACTGGAAGATTTGTTTGAATTACGATGACATTTGTGAAATTAATAATAGTCAAATAGCATCAGTGTAGAATAAATTGGAGACCAACTATTTAAACAATTGAGAGTGAACTGATGCTTTTGTTATAGGAGTTAGGAATAGAGATCATATTTCATTACATTTTGCCATAATACTATTAATTAAAAACAAACAAACAACCTCTCCCTCCCCCCCCCAGAACATATATTATTAACTGAAAGTCAATTTTTACTGTTTGAAGAACTCTTATGAAAAAGGAGGATGGTATGACTAGTTTTCTAGTTCCCTAGGAAAGAATCATGATCCCATAAAGAGAGGACAAAGGGAACATTTTGTCTTACGAGTATTTTTTGTATTGTTATACTATAAACGAGAAATAAGAAAGAAACATCAATAGAATTGTAAATGATAGTAAACAATAGACTGTGATTTAATAAATATAAAAATGCATGATATTTGGGGATAATTGCAGAAGTGGAATGTCAACAAATGTGTGAATTTATATAGCAGTGATAGGAAAAACACAGGAATTGAAGAGATGATCCTAAATTCTAGCACATGTATAATTCTGCCATGGTACAGTCTGACAGTGTGTGTTGTGGTGAAATATTCTGGATAAAGATAAAAGGAATAGACACCAAAAAGAGAAATAACAGTAGTCATCTGTTACACATTGTGGGATCTGGAAAAGAGTAGGGGGGAAAGAATTCCTGCAGCCGTTCTTTATGCTGCTGGACACTGTACTCGTGAGGAATGTTTACAACTCATAGTTTTGCTGCTTAACAAACCCAACAAACCTGCATCATTGAGGAGGTCTGTAAAGTATGTAAAAAACATATTTTGGAAGAAGGACTTAATTGCATCTATAAAGTGAAGGCCTACTGAGAAGGACCAATGAAGACTCATTCTCTCCATAAAAAATGAACATGTTTTAGATATAAGCACTATTCTGAGTTCTACCCATTTGGATTCCTATTCATTTTGATGATGTGGAAGTCAGTTTAGGAGGGAAGTGTGGTATGAAGAGATAAACATTTATCGAGTCTTTGTTCTTGCCAAGGTAGGGCTTAACTGAACAGTTTCTTGAAAGGTCCAAATGACTTGAGTCTGTGAGACTGTACAGATTGATAAAGTTCAATGCATGTTTGGGCTTCGTTGTATCACTATGGACGTTTGACTGCCTAGAAATGGGATACGTGCGTCGGGGTACTGCACAGCTGGAAAGAAGGACTGTAAGTAGAATGAAAGAGTGCTGATTTTCCAAATATACCCCTGAAAGCACTATTTTACTTTGGTTCCAGGAACTGCTGAAACAGAGTTTTACATTCTGTTTTTCCAAAAGAGGGATTGCTATTTCTATTTTTTGCTCTATATGAATTCCAGAGTTATCAGAAATCTAAAACTAGTTTTTTTTCTGTGTGCTGCATGACTTTTCAAGTTGATTTATATGATGACAAGCTGGCATCAGGTGAGAAGTGTTCACTAACAGAAAGATAAACATTCTGTTATTTCTAGGGGAAATTAAGGTCTGGGCATAAATATATGCATTTTTTGTTTTCAAGAAACCCAAGCCACCTCACTCAAGTTCTTTGGCCACACTAGGGTCTCTATTTCCTGCCCAGAGAAATTTTTACCCCAGAAGAAGTGAGTTTCGTTTCTGACCTAGATTAGAATCTTCTCTCTATGGAGTTTGATCAAAAATAAAGAAAACTGCATGCTTTGGTAAGGGCAGTAATAGCATATTCAGGATACACTTAGAAGTTGGTTCTCATTAATTTTTAAGTCTTTGCTTAAAAAAATGAATAATGAAGACAAGTTAGTTACAAAAGAATCTCAGGGAAGGCATCTTATTAAATCCTTATGCAGTTCTAATCATACTGGATTGCTGATTCAAGAACTGGCTCTAATGTAAACAATTAACTGCAATGAGAAACAGGTTTGTAAAGGCCTCATATTATGCTTCTTGAGTACTGTGAATAGGTGCTGTGGTTGTAAAAGTAATAATGAGGTTGAAATAGTAGTGAGAGAACAAAAGGAAGATATGAGAGGACTTTTTTCATGATTTGAGAAACCTATGTGCAGTAAAACTATTTCCAGGATATTTTGAAATCGGAAATTATATAAATGATTTATTTATTCCTTTATTGTAAATTACACAATGAATTGGGGATTATTCCTATTAAATATTACAATTTTTCCCTTTAATTACACTAAACAGAAATACTGTCTTGAATCACTAATCTCTCTCAGCCACTGCCTTATCACAGATCCCTCCAAAGCACTATCTTGCATCACAGTAATGTGAATCTCTTGTGACTCCAATATTTCTGCAGTGAGCTCTTATTCTTTTACATAGTCCATCCTTAGCTTTAAAAAGTTGAATGAGGAGAGGGTATGGAGAGGATTGAAAGCTGTATCATGTGACCATACCATGATTTTTGCCTCTGTGAGATAGTCCATCGAAATCTTGGAGAGATAGAGGGAAATAATTTATCTCCCAAATCTGCAGCTCTCAAGTTCCACCACACTGGGGCTAGATATGCAAAAGCACCGTATTTTGACATAGTCAGCTTGAAAAGTGGTGGAGGAGCAGAGATAAATGACGAACAGAAGGCAGGTTCTGAAAGGGAACATAAATATGGACCAAGTTATCTAGGAACAGAGTGGTTACGGCTTGAGGAACCATGAAAGTTATTAGTAAAATTCTAAACTATAATCTCAGTTTCAGAGGAAACCAAAGTAGTGGTACAAACAAGGGGGTTAAATGGTAATAACAGCAGTAGAACAAAGGTGAGCTAGAATATTTTGATAAAAATATATAGTTCATGAAAACGCCCAAATCAATGCTACTTTCCTGTGGAAATCTGGGGCCAAATCTATGTCCCAGTGAAGCTTCTAGTAAAATTCCATTCACTTTAACAGGGATGGGTTCTTAAAGCTGTCCTTCTCTTCTATGCATATCACTTCAAGATTTAGTTTCAGGTTCCTGTTTTTAGAAAGGTTTCTGTTTTATCTAACCCTCAAAGCACTACAAATGGAAAACCATCACCTCTTGCACCTTGTGGGTTGATTTGGGGACAAAGACATGGGAAAATGGACAGTCTCGATTAAGGTTGTAGCTAGAGCTGGGAGAAGAAACATTTTTTCTCTTCTGTAAGAATTTCCAGCATTTCAAATTCATTTGCTTTCTTGTCTAAAATCACAATGAAAATCCAAACACATCTTTGCAAAGAGCAATAATAATTCAACGAGTTATCAGCGTGCACTGGCAATATATTGTGATATGTTCACTGCATGTTCTTTGAATAATGGGTTTAGGTTTTGAGGGCTGTTTTTCTGTATTTTCATGATAGATGAACTTCAATTTTGAAATGAAAAAAAGGTGTCAAAAAAAATGCCAAATGGCATTTTAATAGTTCCAAAACTTTCTTCTAAGGTTTTCTTTAAGCAGTAAAATCGAAAAGATTCACTATTTCATAGATAAATCAGCATTTTCTGTGGAACAGTTTTGTGTTTAAAATATTGTCATTCACTATTGTCTTTCAATCCAAACTCAAACCTTAAAACAGAGAGCAGAATTTGGGATGGAAATCATCTATCTCCATCCCAAAGCTTACAAAAAACTACATGTTTTTGTGTGAATTGAAGGTAAGTTGCACAGCAGTATGCCACATATATTGGCAGTTATCTTTTCCCTATGCCTATGTATGTTAATCATGCTTTTGGTGAAAGGAAATATTATCATTTCTAAGACTAAGTTATATAGAAGCCATGACGATCGTATAATGGCAGTATTTCTCATTGTATGGCATCTATATGGGAAGTGGGCTCTCATCACCTCTAGGTGTGGTCTCCAAAATGTCTAGGTTAGGAAGTCTATCACACTATTTGCACGGCCAATTTTTTTTTTCTGTGAAAACCTCAGTGACAAGGGAAATGCCTTTAGATCTGGATGTTGGGAACCACTCTTGCTTGGGCAAATATGCTTAGACATAACACATTTGAATCTGCTCTTTATTACTTGTTGTTGCTTTACTTATCAACCCTCTCTTCAAACAAATGATTGTGATTTCACTAATGTTTAACTTAAATAAGGCAACTTCAAAGCAGTATCTAATCTATATTTTTACCCCATTTTAAATCATAAACTGAATTTGCCTGGGTTGGAGGATGTTTACATGGACTTGTCATACTTTATAAATAAAACAAATGGGAGCAGATTGTGGTTCCCATTTCACAGATGCTTTGAGGAAAGTGAAGAAGATAAAAAGAAGAGCTTCCTCTGACTAGCAGAGAGAGTCGTGTCAGTAATGTCCCCCAAGAAGTGCAAGGGGGAAATGGCAATGAACAGAGTGCACTGTGGATGTTTTCTACAGTCCTTGATAGATATCTTGCTGCATAGACCACAGTCTTTGCGGTGGCTGTGTGTAAATGATAATGGTCCATAACGTAAAGGTTTATTAGTATTTAGATCTCCTGTCATGTGAACTTGTGACCAGTTGTACATACTGCTTTTAGAAACTAAGAAATAATTATTTTCTGAGTAATAATTCATAACATTCTGTTTTTCTCCTGTGTTAAGAGAGGAATGCAGCTGGGACGGTACCATAACTGATTTGGCTGGTGGGGTGTACTATCCTTGTATTTTATGCATAAGATTTCAAAAATGCTTTTTCAGACATATAAGACCATGCACAAAGATGAACAGATGATCCGCTATAAAAACAGAAAGAGTAAATGATTTACAGATATCTTCACTGTGGCAGGTTACATGGATTCTTTCTCCAGATTTTTTTTTACGGGAGTCATTTTAGAAGATGTGTTACAAGCTCATGTTGATAAAAGAAACCTTTAAAGAAATTGATAACAATAATTGCAAATCACCCAGATCACACTTGGGAGTTATATAGGAAGTTAACTATGAAATAAGTGAACTAACAGTTGTGCTACATAATCTTTTACTTAACATACATAACATGTGTAAATGATCTAGTAAAAGGACGGCAGACAATGAGGTGACACAGTTTTCTAAGGGTACTATTCAGAATAGTAAAAATAAAAGCCAGTGTAGTTGTGGAAGGAACTAGTGGCACTGACTTGATGATTAAATGGCAGATATAATTCAGTGTTGTAATATGTGAAGTGACACACACGAAGCAAAACGGTCCTAATTCTTATACCCGGTGGTTGACTCTGAACTAGCTAGCTTGTTCAAGTAAGTGGAGTTTGTAAGTTATGATGATTAGTTCTGTGATAGCATCAAGTGAGTACTCATCATGAAAAAGCAATTTTTTTGAAAGGAATGTTTAAGAGAGAGAATAAAATGGAAAACATCAGAATACCACTGTATGCATCTGTGATGTACACACATCATGAATACTACATGTGGTCCTCTCCCTGGCATCTCAAAAGGATAAAGTAGAACTGAAGAAGGGAGACAGGATGATCAAAGGTACAAAACAGCATCTAGATGAGGTGTCCTTAAACAAACTTGGGAACTTAAACAGGAAAAGAGATAACTGAAGGAGGAGGGCATAGAAGCCTGTAAATCATGAGTGGCACAGGGAATGTAGAACAAATAAAGACACAGGTCTGACACAATAACAGGTCTGACACAAACAAAAGCAGGACTTGTTCCACCAAAAGGGTAGTTAAATTATCAGTGGCATTACCACTGGATGCTATGGATGCCAGAAATTTACACAGGTTCAAAACTGATTAGACAAATCCACAGCAAAAAAATGAAACAAACCAAAAAATCCCCCACAAAGATAACAGTTCTGGCCCAGGAAATCCTGGAGCTTGTAGAGTGCCAGAAGGCAGCGGAGCATTACAGTACCATTGCCTTCATTGGTAGGCTTTCCTAGCTTCTTCTGGTCAATACTAGAGACCGGACACTGAACTTTAGTTGGAAATTAATGTTTGTTTCTGCTGAGGTATCTGGAGCAACTGGGGACAGAAGGGAGATGTCCTCTTCCAGCAGCAGTCTTTTCAACTATTTTCTGTGCTCTAATAGCAACCATAAGCTAACTTTGTCTCCTCAGACAACCTATGATGACTGCAGCCCAGTTCTGAATTCTGAAGTTTGAGTTTTACCTGTACTACAAGAAGCCACAGCTGCTTCTATATGAAGGCTCACCAGAGGCACCTTCTCCTTTGGAGTGACCATTGGAGTCATTCTGACACTCCGAGAAACTCATATTCTGAGCAACTTTCAGCAGGAAACTCATCTGAGAGAGAGAGAGATGTTTCCAGACAAGTACGTAAGTCACTCCAGGTTCTAACGCAACTAGGCCTGGTTTTACTCAAGCAAGGAAGTTCGAGACAAACCAAGCAAATAAAAAATAATTTTCAAGATATGGTCTGAGTGTTCAGGTGCAGAATCAATCTTCAAACCAGAGAAGATTTTTTTTTAAGTGAAAATGTATGAAGTGTTTTGGAAGAACAGTAGAAGTATAAATGTGGGGACTGAAACTCTGCCACTGTGAATCCAACCTGAAGGTAACTTCAGCTGAAGAAGAATAAAACAGAAAATATATTAAAAAGCATTTATTTGCTGGATTTTTCTGAAAAACAAATTTCCTTATAGAAATGCTAAAATGTTTATTTTTCATAATAAGCTTGATTAGTGTTTAAACTCACTATAAAAGGAAAAGGTTTTAAGATGAAAGCAAAAACCATTGTAGTTTAGCTTGATGTTAAAAAAATGTTTTTTCTTTTCTAAACCGTAAAAATGTTTCTCTTCTTTAAAACTCAGCTGATTACATTTTGTTTTCCCTTTTCTTTACTGATTGAACAAAAAAAAATTCCTCACTGTCCAGATCTGTATGGGTTGTATTATGAAAGTTTTACATGGTGGTTTAGAGTAAATTGAATGCATTCGTTAACAAATTATAACTGCATTTTCCAGCAACAGTAAATACTGTTTTTTTATCTTTGTTTCCAAATAATGGTAAGTGCCCTGTGAATAACAATGAGAAAGAATAGAAAGAAGTTCAAAAATTTAAATTTGCACAATTATTGAAGCTTCTTGTTTTAAGTGCTTAATACTGATTAATGCTGATGCCATATTTTCCCTTTCTTCTTCCTGATTGTTTTGACTTCCTTAGCTTAAGAAAAACATTCAGGAAAACTGAGTTCTTTCCCCTCTCTTCCTTTTTTCTTCTGCTTTCTGACTGGCTGCAGATTCCCTAATTCCTCTCTTTCTTTGAGTCCTTCAGTGCTGATAAATTCTTTTAAATTAAAATTTGCTTAATGATTTTTTGCATGAGAATTTGCTTTGTTGATTCTCTTTAAAAAAGACAGTTTATTTTAACAGAAGAATAAATGACTTTTTGTGTAATCATCCACTTCAGTGGGTGTTTGCCAAAAGGGCTGCACAAAAGATGTCCCTAATCTCTCTTGGCCACACGGAGCAGCGAGCTCCCCACATGCTTATTGGCAAATCGCTTGGAGGGGGAGGCTGCAAGGGATTATTCCCAGAAAACCCCTTGGCTTCCTTCATGCTATTACACAAAATAAGCCAAGACCAAACTGGGTGGCTTCATCTGTGCCATTTACTGGTAACAACCTGCAACCCATGCTAGATTTCCTGTTTCCCTTTAAATCTGCATAAAAGTTCAGGATTTTCACCTTTCTTTTACTGCTTTTGATGATCCTTTTCAATAGTGTGCATTTTTTTAATACAAAATACCCACACCTATTTCAATTTGTTATTTTTCCTTTATATTCTGTTTTAAAGGGTATGCACTATTGCTGGAGCGGAATCTTCCAGATTTTATTCCCCTGCGTTGTCCTTAGTCATCTAACTGATTTTAGTAGCTTTTCCTGACTGAGGAGGAACCAATCCCCTGAAATGTCTGTGGGATCAAGACTTTAGTTACGATGATGAGAGACATTAAAGTCTGCGACATGAAAGGCGCCCTCCTTTTGGACATATTTCCAAACCCAAAGTGGTTGTTTGTCATTTTCTGTTACAGGGATATACTCGTTTTGGGTGCAATCTTATAAAAAGCAGCAGAGTTACACCATGAAGGAATTTAGAGCACAAACTTAAAATGTCAGTTCTGCTTCACTGAGCTATAAATTGCAGTGGTCTGGCATAAGCATCTATGGAAACACTAATTACTTAAAAGTACATGTGTATTGTTTTGTTCAAGGAGATCACAGAGCTCTGCTTATTTCTTGTGACTATGTATCTTAGACATCCAAGGGGAAGTAGCAGATGATGCCATATACATGGAAATACTTAAATGACTGCAGCAGTGAATGATTTAGTGCAAATTACCTCAAAGATATTTTGACATTTTGTGTTTCTAATACTGCTATTTTGTCTGGAAGTTCTGGGACATTTCTGTGAACAACTGCAGAGCAACTGTCAGAAGAGTAGGAAAGCAATGGTAATTTGGAACAGCAAACTCTAATTTTCAGTTTGTGAAGAATGATTTTGGTGCATTATGGGTTATTAATGTTATTATGTATAGTATAGTTAAGCTTAGAAGCTTCAGTGGATTTGGCACCTCATTAAGCTGGGCATACAAAAACATAGCAGGAGACAATCTTTTTCTGAAAATGTTAAGTATAATCTGTAAGAAAAGAGTAGAAGAAAAGCATGGAAAAGGTAAGCCAGTGAAGATCACAGTGATCAGGAGTTGAGTCAGAAAAATTCCAGGAGTGGAAACCAAAAGTTTAATTTTTCTATAATCACAACAATCAATCATATGTGGTGGCCATAACTGCAAATAAATTAGTTTAACTTCGGAACTTTTTGTTTAAAATAATTGATGGATTTTTCTACTTTTAATCGCAACATAAGCATTCCTTGTCTATTGCACACAGTTCTGTTGCTAGTCACATGGGGAGCATAGGGACACTAATACACAGAAAGCTGGAGGAATTTCCACAGTCAGTTCATTACGGTGCTGGCATTGTCATTTTTTTCTGGGTTCAGTGACATACAGAGGGATTCAGCCACAGTACAAAGTAATTGAAAACATGCCCTGGACATACAAAAAAAAGTGGTTGTGCTCTTAGTATTGCTAAAATATCATTTGCCTGCAAGGAGTACTTCAGCAAAAGCAGTGTCACATTACTTTAACAGAAGTATTTAACATTTTTTACTTACAGAATCTAAAGCATGTGGTTATGGAGTGTGAAATTCTCATTAAAATTCCTCGAGGAAAATCAGTTGAATAAATATCCAGTAATTGTTACAGTTCCTTCTTTGCTGTAGTTTTGCAATACAATAATTCTCTGCATTGCTCAGTTTTATTCTCATATCAAATAAAGATCTCAGATTCTTGTTCCAGAATTTATTACCCTTCGGGGTCACTTCTGATACGTGTAAATCTAAAACTTCAGAAGTGTGCTGCGATGATTGTGGGCCAGATCACGTTCACGGAACTTCTCTATGCTATGGGCAATGCCTTTGCCTCTCCCTGTTTTCCCTTCATATTGTGCTTACGGAAAACTGGGACATGGCAAGAGCGAACCTGAAGGAGCTGGAGAATCAGAAGGAGGGGTTGATCGCAGGTAGAGGGCATTGCCTCTCTGTTGATGCTTTAAGGAGGATGTCTGGAAACCACGTGTGGTGTAGTGGTTGGAAGCAAAGCAATGGGATACAGAAGGAATGTGCTCTCCTTAGAAATGATACCAGGATAGCTGTGGGTTTTAGGGAGAACTTTGATATTTTGAAGTGAGTTCTAGATTTTCTTCAGACATCTCTGCCCCTGGAATGAAGAAATGTCTTAAATTTTGTCAAAGAGATCCCCTAAGATATATTAAAGGGGAAGAAATCTGAACATCTCTTCCAACTATTTAATAGGCAGCAGTGCTCTCTTTACCTTGGTTTCATCACTGTTTTAAAGCCAAAGGGCTAGAAAAGTGTTCAAAGTAAGTATCTTAAAAGATATGCTTGCTTTCCTAAGGCAAATGGCTTGTTTGTTTGTTTTGTTAAACTGGAAAATATTTAATATTTAAATCTCTCGTATCTCTGAGCTGTTATGAAAATGTCTCTGTATGTGCAAAGCTTAGTTTGCAGTTATATGACTTCAATCACATATGAGGCAAGGACAGGTAATAAAAAATTCAGGTGGTCTATGAAAAGCGAATGTGTTAAAACTGGAGACCAAGGTCCATCATTAGTGTGTAAAATAGAGGGATTCTTGTCTTAAGATGCAAACCGGAACAGGACTTCAAGTAGCAAGGCAATGCCTTTTGTCCAGTCTATATTCCAGCAGCTCCAGTAGCCAAGATATTCTGATCTGCCAAAGGAACCAGCCAATGTGATCAATTGTGTGGCTATTGTGAAGCATTACTCAAAATGATGCTAGACAATGTGAGAACAGATAAAAATGTTCAGCACAAAGCCAGTACATTTTTCTTTGCATTTTAACCAGAAGGTGGCATTGTATCATGTCTTTTGGAGGCAAAGCATCTTTTCCCCTTAAAACTGGAGTTTACAAACAACAATAACTTACACTTCTCTTTCTGTGTATGTGCACATGTTTTTATTTTGATGGACACAACAAATCATCATTCATCCATCTTCCATACACATAGTGAAGAAATGTTCTCCCTATCTGCTTCTACTTTGCTGGTGGATGGCCACCTATATTATTCTTTTATTATTCAGATATATTTCTGGTCAAAACAATCTGAAGACCTTTATCTAGAGTACTACATATATACACTCTGTGGTGAAATGTTTCAGCTCTCAGCTATGTTTGAAGGGCTAGTTTATAATGGTGCCAAAATAAATTACACTGCATTGATTATCAACCAGAGTAATTGTATATACCAAGTGTACAAAGCTCCTACTTATGCTACTGAATAAAGCTGCTCTCAGAACAGAAACAGGGGCTGCTTAAATCCACGAACCAAATTGTACATCAGTGAGATGAAATGATCTGAACAGCTGGCAGAAATTTCACAAGCAACTGAAATATGTTTACTATTTTTCTTCATACACCCAAGAGAGTTGTAAGATCCTTAACTAGCTCTTCAGATTCCTCTAAGATTTGCATAGGTATGTCAAACCAGGTAGGGATGTTAGCTGTTTTTAAAAACTTATTTTTGTGATTTTGAAAGGCAGAGCATTTGGGAGTCAGATATTGTGCTCCTATAGTCCATGGTCTCCCACAGGCTATGGGAGAGCTTCCCAAAGGAGATGAAAGTCTTCCAAAATTACAAGAGTCTCTTCAGTCCTCCACCGATGGATTCTGCAATGGCTTCTGGTCTTGGTCTGTTCCAATGTCAGTCATGTTTTATGTAGTATGGGCAGCTCTCTATTAGAAAACCCCGTAGATACCACTGACCAACCACGAGAAGGTCACAGTTATCTATCACCTAAACTAATCCAGCTTCCTAAATACTGAAAATCTAATTTTATCATGTCTTTTTAATTGGTCTCTTAAGCAATTTTGTACAAGAGCTACAAATTTTGGTCCAGCAAACACATTTTGCTGAAATACAGGTTCTATACCTTATTGGAAAAAATACAGACTTTTGGCCTTCCAGTCCAAAGTACTGATTTTCAGTAAAAACTTCAGTTATTTGCTAGAATATTTTTGCATCCAAGTAGAAATAGAGCTGTATCTGAAAATGGAATATGTTTAACTTTTCTATAGTGATTCCACAACGAACATCTCTGCTTTTCGCATTGAGGAAGGCCTAAGTTTCTGCGGTATAGCTCCTTAAACATACATGGGGTCAGGGTCAGGTCACGGCGGCATTCATGTACAGCTTCTAAATCAAGCTGAGAGCAAAAAAAAAAAAAAAAAAAGTGTAGATGTGAAAACCAGAGAGGCTGCTGCCATCCGTGTGCGCAGAGCCCATGGTCAGGATGGCTCGGCAGGGTCACGGGCAGCAGCTTGACTCACCACAAGGGCCTCAGAAAAGCACCTTTAGAAACAAGCACAATAATCAGCCCTGTAACCAGTCGTTGGCAGATCATGTTGCCTACTTGACATAGACACATCCCTGCAGCAGAAAGCAACAAAGTTCATACCATCCACTTCACAGGTTTGCTGTGCAGGACTGCAAACCATGCACAGTCTGTATGATCCGCTATCGACAGAAGATACTACAACCAAACAGGGAGAGTGACTTTTAAACAATAAGAGATCTACTGATATATATCGCATCAGACAAGAGTGTCCCACCACAGTCTGTATTTCCTGTTTTACAGGGTTCAGAAATGGGCACAACCATACCTGAGAATCAGTGGACGTGCCTCCCTTGCATCTTAGCACCGAGCCAAATTGGTATTCTGGAAGATATGGTGAGCGTGCAGCTAAGACCTTTCCATTTCTAATTATCTACGATGGAAAAGGTCACAAAACACATGAGAAACCCTATTCGATCAATACTGGACTCAATTTTTCCCCCCACTGATTTTGGAAAATGTTTCCATGGTTAATAACACTCTGGGATATATAGAGAAAGAACAGAATTGATGTGCACGTAAACATATTTGTTTGGCATTTTGCTTCACTGAGCATCACAGTCATCTGTCCAATCCTAATTTTTTTCTAAGGGACCATCACAAAAAGACCCTGTAACACAAAGAAAAACAATCTGCAAATGCTCCCTTTAAATGTGGCCTTTCCTGTCTAGTTACAGAATGAAATCGATACACAGCTGCAGATTTGTTGACCTGCACATGAGATTGAAACTATAATATGAAAAAAAGAAATTCTCCCCGGTGATGGATTTTTTTTCTCCCCTTAGATACTACTAGTGGGAACAATATAATGACTGGAAGGATCTGCAGACCTCCGTATAATGTTAGAGAATGTCATGTTGAGAAAGGGCATATGTTCTCTATATCACCGCTCCTTAATCTTCTCAGATTTTCACAAAGAAATCATATTAATCAAATCTGCTTTCAGCTATATGAAAAGTGCAGTTTGAATGGTTCACGGCTTAGGAAGAAATTGAATATAGAAGAGAACCTTGGATAGAAATAAGCCTAAAACTTAAAATAACTTGCTGTTGTCAGTATTCCACTTTATGATTCTGAATAGCTCTGACAATTATGCAGCAGAAAGCTCTGAAACTGCCCCATACTGTGGCCCTGGAGTGGTCCAGGAAGGCAATTCAGGAGGAGAGGAATTGCCAGATGAAACCAGACTGGTTTGCCATCTGCTACTGGCTTGAAAAGAAAAATACAAACCCAACACAAAATATTACCCAGACAAATACCAGCCAGGGGCAAAATTCAATCTGTCCTCTGAACACGTACCCAGCCCACCTTATCTGAGAAGCTCCCTGGGAGCTAGAGGAAGGTGAGGCTGTTCATATAGGTGAGGTGCGAGCACTGTCTGAGCCTCAGCTCCCCCAGACCCTGCCATCGCCCTGGGCAGAGGTGAAGGGGGCAGGCAGGGGGCAGGAACATCCTCCCAGTTAGTTCCCTGGGGCAGAGGGAGGGATGTGGAGGGGAAAACAAGGGTATGCCAAATGACTGGGAATAGTCTGGATATTCCTCGGTGCATGGCGGATCCCTGGGAGGCATCGAGCTTTCTGCATGCATTGTAACCTTCTAGAGTTCCCTCTGAGGTGGAGCTACCTCTTTATTTTGGGTTATTGTGGAGAAAGCCTTAAATTTGTGTTTTAATACTATACCAAATAAAAGCCACACCACTTACATGTGGTTTCCTCATTGCTATTGGTGTTTGGTGTTTATTCGGCACCACTGTTGTGTTTGGCACCATTCAGACTGCAGAGACTGTTCCCTGAGCCCAAAGCCAATGTTCTCATGACTTGGTCCTGCTCTTATTGAAGTCTCTGGGATCTTTACTGATGATTTTTGCTATGAAGAATAAGGTGGATGTGAACGTGCTGCAGGAGCAGGTTTCTTTTCCTTTCTGTTAAATCCAAATATCAGGCTTAGGGGTAGATGATGATCATATCACAAAGTGTACTTTGAGATACAAATGCCAAGATGTTAGTTCTTGTAATACGATCCAGAGGGCAGTTCTGTGTCATTTAAAACAAAGGTAACAGCATTTTTCTGAAGGTGAAGTGTACTTAATTCTAGGGAAAAAAAAAGAATAAAAAAGAGGCATCAATCTAAAGAGAATTATATTTTAAATTGGTGCCAGAAAAACAGGATATTCTTGAGGTCTCTCTGAACACGTCTACTTCTGTCTGGACTCTGGAGAAAATCTACTAATAGCAAAGGCATGACATTAGATTACAACCACAAAATTGCAGTCTTAAGACTGTAATGAAAATGGGTTAAGTCTACACCATTTCCTATTCCTATTATAATCCCTGCCATAAGAAAGCTTTTCCTGGAATTACTGAAAAGGAAATTCTCCCTTGCTTGTACATGTCATTTCATTTTTCCTCTCACTGCATTTGTAAAGATAGCTGAAATTGTTTAGGTGACCATTTTTCACAAGACTATCCAAATCTGAGGGTGGTTACTATAAAAGGAATCTAACATGGGCCAACAGTTGTTATACTGCGGTATTTGAAATCAGTAGTGCTTAATTATGTACAGACACATGGTAAAAGCAAACTTCTGAGGAGAAATAGGCACTGAGATTTGAAGTCTATGAGGCTTACAGATGCCCAGTGTATCCAGGATCCAGATATAAGACCTCTCTTTTGGTTGTTGCTGGTACATGAACAATTGAAAATATTGATTCCTGCATATATGCCAAGGCATTCCTGACTTGTGACAGGAAGACCGTGGATGGATTTGCAGGTCTTTTGCTAGGTGGGATATGATGGATGTCAGTACAGTAGGGGAAATACAGCTGTGCTCGGAAAGCTAATCCTACAAGAACAGGATTTATTTTCCTTTCAGCAAGTCCCTATTCTCATGATGGAGTGAGAACACAAACAAGGTGTCCAGCACGGGGTGTGAAGATGGGCTTTCAGTGAGTGACGGAGCAATGGGCCTCAGCGGTGAGGACTGTCCCACCAGTGCTCTTCATTGGGTCCGCAGGCATTCCCTGCCTGTTCCAGAGGGCACCCTGCAGTGACAGCCCTAGGCATGAAATGCTCTACTCATGGCAAGGCAGCTTGCACTGTGGTGGGCAACACAGCTTAACCATGCAAGTGTAGTTAATACAGCGCATCGGAGAGGGTGGATTTGCTGTGCATGCTGTATGTGCGTGCAGACACTGGAGTGGCCTCCAGAAGCTGCCCTGCAGCCTGCCCTAATGTGGAGACTGGGCAGCACTCCGCTGAAGCACTGTTTGCTTTGAACACTCACTCAGGCATAAATGACTCACTATGAGGTGTTAAAGTCATGCTGGTTGATGTAGTATTCAGAGGGCTAACAGCCTCAAGCTCAGGGCAAAGAAATAATAATAATAAAAAAAAAAGATAAATTTCTTCATTGGAGTGGTAAAAAAATAAAGAAGGGAACATGTTGCTTGGAATGCTTTTCCGACACTATTGGAAATTAGCCTATCTATTTAGAAATTCTAGGAAACAGTCCCAGGGGAGCTACAGTGCTTTAAAAGCACTGATTGAAGGAGATGATGAAGCTTGGTCATAAAAAGAGTTAGGCTTGCTGACATGTTAAAATAGAGAGCTGAAAGTGTGGAAAAACACTTGAATCAGGAGAAAAAAATAAAGTTTTAGAATTATTTCCAACTGCTGGATGTTTGATCATTGACTCTGAATAGCCAGCTTATACTGAAAGGTCTCTGGTGTCCTGTAGGTAGACAGCAGTGGAGGTATTTTAGCAGAAAGTCATAATTAACTCGATGCTCATGATTCAGTTTTCACTTGAGACTCCACTCAGCTTTTCACCTAGACGAGTGTTTGGTAGCCCAAGCTGACTCTTTAGAGTTGTACTGATCACACGGTGCTCTGTTGGCACCAGAGAAGGGAGACTGAATTCATCCAGGTGCCAAATCTTTCCTAGTCCTATGGTGGTTAAAAGTAGAAAATTTGGGACAATCTAATTTGAGTATATCTCATAGCATAAATATGTATATATACATATAGAGATTCACCAGCTAACTGCCTGCTTTCTCAGGAAACATATATAGTTAATCACAAAGGTTTATTTTTTCTCTCTGCATACCCCTGTTGTGGACTTACCACAGCTATTTCTGTGTGGGGATGACCTTAAAAAATATGAAGATTTATTAAAAACATAAACCTATGTGTTTATTTCCTTTAACAAAGCCAAATTGCTATCTCAGCAGGAAATTCATCCACTAAGACATTCTCTCTGTCATGTAGGGATAGAGAGGGAGGCACCTGACATGCGTATGGTTTTCAGAAGATGTGTTCACTTATGTAGAGAAGTGAGTCGCACTAGAGGAGGAGAAGGTAACGTGGCTGCACTTCAAGTTTTATATTGTTAGGCACAGGAAGGGTGCTAAAACTGACCCTCCTTACGGTGGGAAGGAGACTGGAATTCTCCCTTCATCTAAGTCTTGATTTGTGGTATATATGCAACTTAGGGTGAGATGAAAGAAAATGTCTATTCTAGGGAAGGGTGGAGGCTGCTGTCCCTGGCATTTTTAGGCAGAAAATGTAAAAAGCAGCAGCTACTTTTGAAATTCAGAAAACTGAACTGTTGTTGTGGATAGCAAAATGCAATATATTTAACAAGGGAATTAGTTACAGATGCATTAGTGTTTGTAACACTTCTCTGTCTCAGGAAGCCCTTACAACTGTTTGCAGGAAGTACATAATAAGTAGGGGTCACTTCATACTTTTTCCTTCTGCTTTTTCTCTAAGGAACTGCTATTAATCACTGTCAGATGCACGTTACTGTGCTGATGGGATTTCTAGTCGAACCAAGTTATGTTCTGAAGTTACATTAATATGTGGCTCTGTTTCCATACCAAACACTTGACTTTGCAGACTCTTGAGAGTTCTGTTTGCTGCAGGTAACCTTTTCCAGCAGCTGAAACCTGAGAATCATTTACATGACCTTTACAGATGTCCCATTTTATGAATCTTTGCCTGTGTCCTCATCTTAATCTTTCCTGATTCCTTTTTTTTCCGTTCCTTTTGCTGCACCCTCTGACATATTGACTCCTTTGCTCCTTCTCCAGATAGATTCCTGAATATTGATGATGTTTTCCTGTGTCTCCATTCCTTCTCAAGAAGTATTCATTTCTGTCTTCTGATCGAGCAGGCCACCTACCTTGGCTGATACCACATTAAGTTTTTTTTTTTTTTTTTTCCTGGTACTCTTGGACTTTACCAGAACAAGGATTAGTTCTAGTTCTTTAACATACCCACTAAACCACAGTGCAGTTAGAGCAGATTTTTTCTATATACTGTAGCTTATAAAAAGAGCAGCACATTACCCTAATCTAAATGCTAGAACATACTGTATTTTGAATGGCTGTTGATACCTCCTTTTTGTCACAGGTGGCCAGGTTATATAAGGAGAGGAATAAGAACTGTAAGCCAATTAAATTTTTGAATATCGAAAAGACTAGCTAATATAATCCGTGTCTGTCACAGAGTCTCCAGAAACATTACAATATTTCTTATATAATTACTGAAACTGAAAATAGGAAGAAATCATGGAGCATAGGGGAGGCATTTGCAGCAAGATTTGGAATATCGAAGATGGAACTAGGACTGCCTGGAAAATATCAGTGGTTGGGTAATAAGGTACCCCAAATTTTGTATCTTAAATACAAATATTGCCTGAAATTCAAAATTCAGGTTTGCAGTTGGGGACTTGACACAATTTCTGGGTTGGGTCTCAGTGGCCTCTCATTCTCTACTGGCCTTTTTATTGGTCAGTTTATTTGGCCATGATATGCCACCTCTGGTTGATTCATTACATAGGACAGGTAATCTGTAAGGTTTGTAAGGAAGATTAGGAGAGCATGAGGAAAAGTTGAACATTTTCCATGAGATCTAGGTATTTTGAAGTAACTTATTTGAGAACCATATGATAATAAGTTTATATGGGCATAGACATATATATATAAGCATCTATTGAGAACAGTCTTTTAATAGGCATCTTAATTTTTGTTTTCTTCAGGAGTATGAGGTCATGTTAAAATAAATTACTGGAGGAAGTATAGTGGTAAGGAAAAACATTCAGTCATGATGCCATCTGCCCAATGCTAGTTGACTGCTGAAGCAGTAAAATGGAGATTAATATAATTCAATTGTTGCAATCTTCTTAAATTTCAAATTAAATTAGCATTAGGATTGGCACTTTTTAGGCTGAGCTGATGGACCTGAATGATTCCTTCTTGCTTTCTCTGGTTTCACTTCTTGTTAGTTGTTATTATATGTTCATTAAAAAGTAATTTAATAAATCATGAGATTTCCTGTCTCTAAAACAATTATAAGAATGAAGAGCAATGGCAGTGGCTGGGGAGTATTTTGAAATTTGGTAAGTCTTTGTGAAGGATAAGCAGGACACAAAAACCTTACTATTTGATTAAAAACCATTTATTATAATAGGAATTGCTCTCCAGATGTAAGTGAAGCAGAACTTGAGCCATCTTCTGGGTCCCAATTCTCTCTCTGCTACAGACGAGTCCACACAGGTCACCTGTGTCAATACTTTTGGGAACTGGTGCTATTAACTTGTGTATTGGCTCTTTGGAGGGGAGGACAATTGGGCACTAGCTCCTGGGAACAGGAATTCACAGTTCCTTTACACATGTGAGTACTGAGGATGACACTGAAATGATTTTAAGGAAACACCAGCTGGTTAATTTAAAAATTTCATATCCCTCTGAGCAACCAAATACACATGTCATTATAACATGGCCATTCAGACCCAGGTGCTCTTTAGTGGCCCCACTGTACTGCTTGAATACCTCTATTCAAGTTGTGTAAAAGGTCTCCAATCACACAGTGAGAGCGAGGAATGGTGGAGAAGGCAGTGAAAGTTCGGAGAGGGAGGGTAGGGGGAGATTAAAGGAAAAAGAGAGAGATTGTTTCAAACAGGCAGAAAGCATGTGAGCAGCAACGCAGGCTGTGTTTATCCTGTCATGTTAGCTTAGGACTCAAGGTCACACTCAACGGCTTCTTCATTGCTGGCACATGAGCTGTCACCCTAGCCTTGTTGGCTGTCAGAGCGGACCGGGAGCGGTCATGCGCGTGCCCTGCGAAGCAGAAGTGCTCTGTGCTCTGTGGCCGAGGACGGCTCAAAGCGCACGGAGAGAGCTGAAAGGGGCCGGTCAGCAGGGCAATGACGGGAGGTAAGCGATGGGGTGCTGGACGAGGAGGAGTTAAGCTCAAGAGGGTTCAAGAGCTCAGAGGTTGCTTGTTGCATCTAAAAGGAAGCAGGATGGTGGCCAGCTGGAGCTTGGATCAGAGACAGAAGCGGCAACTGTCTTCTCCAATAGAAACCATGTCAACAGGTTTTCTCCTTAACATCACTGCAATGCACATTACCTAAGGCCATCTTTCTCATGTGATAAGCTGGAGAGCTACTAAGGTGAGCCATGTTTGCTTGCAGGTCAGCACACAGCCCTGGGTACCACCTGCCATAGAAGACCTTTGTTTTCCACCAGCTGTGAATAAACAACACCGAGATGCAACAAGAACAACAATTATCTTCCTGGAGACAAGTGCAAATAATCCCCATTCATGCAGGATCTCTTCAAAACAGACAAATATTTCTTAGTAATAGCTGCAGTAGGAGTGAGCATAACTCTGAGCACTCTCTGTGGACAATGCTGCCTTCAGAGCCAGAGAACACACCTACACTGAGTATGATGTGTGCCTCTATGAGTCAAAGATAATATTTACAGCTGCGGTGGTTAGGTTCCTCAGAGCATGCCGTGAGCCTTCCTTTCATACTATATTATCCTAGACTGCATTGTTCTCTATGGGAGACACTGAGTCTGGCTCCCTTTGGAGTATGTCGGGAAGCAGGAAAACACGCATGCTGTACTCACTCCTACAAGACCGCTCACATTCATCTCAGAGGCGGCAGGCTCATTGCAGCTAATAATTTCTCTTTCAAACCTGGCTCTTCACCATCTTCATAAACCCTGAAGCAAATATAATAGTACCCTCAGGCCCTCAAGAATGCTCATACAGCAGGAATTTGGCATCTTCTGAATGTGATTCATAGGCTTATTCATTACATTGTGCCCCTGAAAATGTCAAAGGGAGATCGCTGGTATGCTGGAGGACCAGCATAGACCAGTTCATTCCCATTGGATGGGGGTTTACCCTTACCTGAGAGGATGTGTTATTTCTAGTATCATTAAATATAGCGTTGAATAGACTGGTGAAGCTGAGGGTAAATATGGAGAAGACAATGAAGGAAGAGTCAAAGTTTGTAAGAGGAAAGCTGAAAGGAGTTGACCAACTGGATGATAAGTTGGGATAAGCGGTGGAATAATTAGGAAGGAGAAGAATTAAAAGCATTAGGCATATGAGCAAGGGACAGCAATCAGATCACCTCTGCATCTGAGTGAGGACTCTGGGGTTCCCTGCTGAGGGCCCATGGCAGGAGAGAGAAAATCCCTGTGGCAGTTAGCACTGAGTGGCTGTAGTTATGGTGCCTACACTTCATCTGTCAACTGAGTTTTCAAATTTACAGCAGCCAGATGCACATTCAAGTCAGAATATCCAGTCATCTGGGTTATCAGGATCAGATGCAAATCATCAAAAAAAAAAAAAAGTATATCCTGTTTTCATATTGCAGTATTTTGAAATCTGGCACATATTTTGTTTATTTTTATTTTTTTAAATGTATTGCAGGGATTTCTACAAGCCTGACTCGTGGTCAAGGATCCAGATGTAACATGTACAATAAAAATGGATTTATCTTCGATAGAGTCAAAATATATGAGAGGATACTACAGAAGGAAACAAATGCAGGAGATGATGATTAGGAAAGTATGTCAGTAACCAGAGTAAAGATAGTAGGTTTAGTCACAGTTTTAGGACATGTCATCTAAGATACAGTATATTGCAGCTACTTTGATTCAAGGTATTGCTTGATAAGAAAAACTTATTTTCTTCAAATAAAATCCCAGTAAAAAACATAGCTGTACCTCCCAGAAATTGAAACATCTTCAACATGAAGAAAAGTCATTACTTAGCATTCATTAGTTCTTACTTATTCAAATACTGCATTTCTACCTTACCCATCTGAAAAGGGATGTATCATACACAGAAGCAGTTGTTTAAAAGTGTCTCCTGGTGAGACATGGGGAATAAAAAGTAGGTGCAATGACGAAAGTCCTTAGCATAGTGTAGTGCAGGATGCAGGTACAGAGATAAGAAAAAAAAAGCCATAAAGGATAGGTCTCTTTGTGAATGAAGAATGATGAATTCTCTAGGTGAATGAAGACCTGAAAGGTGATGCTGAAAATGAGAAGTTGTGGATATCATTTAGGGTAAAGAGAGATGATATGATCCCTATAGCAGAGAGAATTTTAGATCCAGGAAATAAACTGCAATGTCTTTTAAGGAGCTGCATAATAAACTACTGGTGATAGAGAAGCATTTCTTCTCTCCATGTGGTCATTCAAACCATACTAACTTACTGGCACCCCATGCATGTTATGGGATTGCTTCTTGGTGAATACTGAATAATTACCCTTACCACTGACGAGATTAATAGCATGAAGATTAAGCTTCTATGAATGCAATCTTGATTATTAGGGCTCTGTGTGTGTTGCTGGGAATACATTGCTCGAGTGTTCAAAAAAGTGCACAGTATGTACTGTGTTATCAGTATTTTAAAAGTTAAGAGTTTGACAGGAATTCCAGCATTAAAAGTAATCCCATATGAAACACTCTCCAGGAGCTAATCTATTGCCATTTCCTGTTTGTATAACTAGATCAACCATCATGAATTAATACAAATACAGGGAAACTCTTGATGCACCTAGTAAAGTGTGTACCACTGACACAGACTTTAAATGCCTGCCAGTTTATACAACACACTTATTTTGCCTACTGCGTGGACTTTTTGAAAGCAGAGCCTCATTTTGGTGCCTGCAGTTTTTATGTTTCCTAGCTTTAGAAGGTGGCTGATTTTCAAGAAAACTCACCTTCAAAGGGGGTGAAGACCACACTCAGTGGAAGTTAAAGTCGCTCAGACTCTTTGAAACCCAGTGTCTCTCAGGTTGGAGACCAAGGCCCAGCCTAGACACCTGCTCTGATAATCTTATTACATTTTTGTGGTTGGTTTAATTCAATCTCAGTGAACAGGGCAGAATGACTGCAAGTGTTGACCCACCAGATGTGCTCAAACACCTCGCAGCATCATTGCCCTCACCAAAGGAAGATGCTCTCCTCTTCAAGGCAGAATGTATATTGGTAGTGACAGGGAAAAGATATTGTTTTCTTCCATTTACCATAATGCATACTATTCCTTGAGAAAAGAGATGGAGTCCAGGAGGCACACGTGTAACTGCCTAAAAATGCTATTATGTAAAATTTTTGTAATGACAAGGTATTACTCTATCCTTTCATCCTGTTTCATGTGTCATAAAGTGTCATTGCCTTACTTACTTGTACATCCTGACATAAATGCTTATATGAATAACGTTTTGTCCCTCTGTGCACTTATTCGTTCTCTTTTTGGTATATCTTTATGGAGTTCCCCATGTGAAAGACCCTTGCCTTCCCTCCCCATGCCTCCCCTTGTCTCTTCCTTCCCTCCCTATTCCTCTCCTCTGCCCCTTACCTGTATTTTTACTGGTACCCACCGTTTGCATCGTTTCACTTTTTTTTTTTAAGAGAATAGGATTATGGTGGGTAGACGGAACTACAGAATGACCTCCCACCCCTTGTGGTGACCATTCACGAGTATAAACTCCACACAGTATATACCTTAGAAATGCTAATATCTTTGTAGAAAATAAATGTTTCAAGCTTAGTTTAGCATTAGTAGATGGTTTTGAAAGAGGGAAGTTCTAAAGCAAAGTTTTACACTTCAGAGCTAATGGTCTGTAGGCAGTTATCTGGATTATGGATTTGTCACATCCCATTGATGATGAGGGCCCAGTGAGCAGCAGGGACCATGCTGCACATTCAGCAGGACTCGCAGACTTCCAGCCCTTGGGACACTTGCATGCTTTACCTTCTCAGCACTGCCCTAATGTTTTCTGCTGCCTATTTCTCCATCCAGACCTACAGATACCGATAGCACATGTTCACACCAAGCCACCCAGCGAGGGTGTTTTGTGACACTTTGCTGTGTGAGCTTTCAACTTGCTCAGGGAGAGCTTAGCTCTGTGTCAGCACTGGCCAAGTTACACTTGGTCTGAGTCTGTGGTTAACCAGCACAGACACCTACATTTCCTAATTTTTTCCATTACCTATGGTATCCTGGACCTCTTTCAGTTCAGATAATGGAGTGTTAATCATAAGTCTTTTTGCTACCTCATTAAAAATGAGACAAAAAGTGTAGAAAAGTACATATTCTTTTCCCTTTTGCATTCCTAGAAGAGATAAATGGGCAAAACTTATATGTAAGAATAATAATGAATGGGAGGAGAACAGTCATAAAAAAAAGACCAACTCAAAAGTGATTTGAAAGGAATAAAGAAAAGGGCAAAAATACCCTCTTTTTACCGTCTGTGGCACCATGCCACTGGAAAAAAAATAGTTCTTCACTTGCCATTATCATTAATAGTCAGTTACCCAGTGTTTAGCTGCTCCTTTCAGCAAGGTTTGCAATGACAGCTCTGGCTTTTGAAAACGCAAGCCTTTAAAGGAGAACCCAAGGAACAAGGATAAAGTACATCCCTGGGTGGTGCCCATAACTCTGCTCAGTGAGCTTACTCCGTTATTGTATTTGTCCTAGAAAAAGACCCAAAAACCAAAAACCAGAAACTCATTACTCTCACAAGTGGCTTCCCTTCACCCCCCAGTCTCATAAGACTTTTCATCAGAAATTTACTGTAAAAAGCAGTTATACAAGTAGTTTAAAACCTAACTAATAACAAAAAGACAACAATAAAATGACTTTGATTTCATGTGGCAATTGCAAAACAACTGCTTAACCTGTTAATTGCAAGTCAAAAAAGACAGGCAAATTTTAAGCCTTGGAATTTTTGAACACGGCCAAGTACAGTCCAGTTTTATTGTTGGGAGCTTGGAAAATGCTATAGGGCAAATTATGGGAGGAAGAGGGACCTTGCAGGAACAATTGAGAATGTCTATGTGAGGGGCCTCCTTGTCAGAAATGCAGTTCTTATTTGCCTAAAATGATAATCATCCAGCAGTTTAAATAATTAAGCCTTATTTTGGGTTCATTCCAAACAAAGTAAAGGAATGCAGTAGATTTTGTATAAAGTAGCAATTGGTAGAAAATGACATGTTGGAAATTTGTATTTGCTAACACAAACTTCTTTTCAAATCAGCTAAAAATTGTTGAACCAGCAGATGTTCATGCACAAACTAGGACAGGCATAAGTTGGGAAATATTTGGAAAAAACAGGAAGAAGATATTGCTGAGCATAAGTAGGTACTCTTAAAATGGGTACTTTCATGAATATGAACTGGGCGGAGAGAAACCTCATGAAATTCAACCAGGCCAAGTGCACGGTCCTGCACCTGGGGAGAAACAACCCCAGACACCAGTACAGGCTGGGG
>JAWLRI010000471.1:2949431-2991181 GCA_034781795.1 Crypturellus tataupa | reverse complement strand
TGCAGGGGGGTTGGACTAGATGACCTCTAGAGGTCCCTTCCAACCTTAGGCATTTTATGATTCTATGATTCTATGAATATACATTTTTTTTGCATGTCAGGAAAGGAAAGGTCTTGGTTTGATAAAAAAAAATCTCTCATAGTTGTCACAGGATCATTGCAAAGTGCAACTTGCTTTCTTTAATATTAAATCTGATTAAAACCAACACTATGGATAAGAGCTGTCAGTCATCTGTGTTCCAGCACTTCTTCTCTAGCCATTCCCATTTGTCAGGGCAATTCATTAAAGGTGTCAGAGCTGGAAAGGGATCTGGGCATGTTTTGAAGCAGGATCCCAAGCCAGCAGAGGTAAAACTCACAGCTCAAGATCCACCTTCTCCAACTGGCTTTTCAGCTTTCTGCTCTCTGAATGGTATGCAGTGGGCTATTTACCCCACAATGATGAGCTTGCTGCTTGCAGTGCATTTCAGCTGGAGAGCAATTGCATAGTTGTCTGTTTTTTTTTTTTTTTTTTGGTTTTTCCTTTAAAAGCACAGCGTAGGGCTGAGTGTTTCCCAGGCTATAGTGCTCCTTAGAGTGCTGCTGGAATCAGCAGCCCATCTGCGCTGAGGGAGGCTTCAAACGTGTTCGGTCTGATTAGAAACACAGTCTTGAAGAGTCACGAGAGATGATGTGGGAATGGGAATTAGTGATGATGTGCTAAAATGACACACACGCAGAAAAGGATCAGCTGGTGATGCCGTGCATGCTTCCCTCTTCATTTCTTTTCACCTTATGCAACTTATTTGCAGCTTCCAGATAAGTTAAAGCTCTGGCTCCTGCACAGACTCTCTTCGCTGTGCGGTTTTATGCACACAGTTCTGCAACAGCCGCAGCACACCGAGTAAGCCCAAGAGAGCAGATCTACTTCTTGGGTGTCTGGTGTTAAACTTCTTCCATTCCTGATCTGGAGCTGCCGTGTTGGAATCTCTGATGCTGCGATGCCTTTAATCAGGATACAAACAGAAGGCCGGTAGAGAAGGCAGGAACTGGCTACACAAAATGTGGGGGAAAACCCCCCAAGATATAAACTGTGTATTTTTCCTTGAAAGCGGTGTCTGTCAGTGAGATCAGAAAATATGTTTTTTTTCTTACCCTAGCAAGGATTACCCGACTTTGTTCTGTTTCTTTCCGTTATCTGTTGTGATTCTTGCTTCTTCTGTACTATATTTTTGAGTTACTGTGACGGGCTGTATGTCACTCCAGTTCTTATGACCATTTATTACTATTGACCTCAGCATTTTTAGAGAGCATTTTAGATTATTACAAATGATTTATTTCTACATTTGGTGGGCCTTTCTGTTTCAGTAATTTTTTTTTTCTCCTTACAGGGGCTGTTTTCAAATTATCTGAACATTCCTGTGTTTGATAGCACTCTGTTTAGATAGCTACATAATCATTGCGCATCTCAGAGTGAAGGTACCTCTTCAGAAATGCTGGGGCAGGGTTACCTGCGGGATTAATGCATGAAAGAGCTGCCAGGCTCCTTGGGAGTGCCTGGAAACAGGAAAACAGCTTCCATCCATCTCCTGAATCTTGTTGAGCACTTTGTCCTTTTCAGATTATAAAACAAAATCTTAAATCCCAAGCAACATTCCATGTCCAATTTGCACTGACGAGGCTTCACCAGAGGCAACCCATTTCCACTACTATCACTGATAATAAAGTCAAATATGACAGTCCAGGTTCTTATTTAAGTCAAAGGCTATTGAACTGCAGAACGGGGATGAGTTGGCCAGAAAATAATTCTGGAGCATTCCCTCATTCCTGAAGAACTCTCTGGAGTTCTTCCAGAGAAGACACTCTGTGGTGTGGGGAGACAGAGAAAACTTTGGTTACAAAATCTTCCATTTTGTTTCTCCTGTTCCCAGATTCAGACAGTGCTTTTTCTTCTTCCTCTTCAAAAAAGAAAAAGTAAAAAAAAATGTAAAACTTGCTCAGTGCTACATTCATTTGGGGTGTGTACATGTGACATGAATTATCTCCAGTAACTGCAGACAAATCTGAAATGCCAGCATCAATAACATCACTTGGCATTTGACCATTTTACAATCAATAAATGGTCAAGAAGTGAGAGTAAATATACAGGTGGGTGTTCCACAACTTCTGAATCTCTTCTATAGTTAAGACTGAAAAAGCACAGGACAAAAGTGGTGTTTTTTTGTTTTTGTTTTGTTTTTGCTTTTGTGTGGATAAACATCTCTAGAATCTTATTCACTGTTTAAACTGTCTTTTGATTAACTTTGTAGATCATGTCTTTCCTAATGTAGGTTAGTCATTATTTAATTAGACACTTGGGACAAATAAGAATCCTGTTTATAACTCTTAATCTACTTAAGTTGTTATCTAACCAGCGGTCCTGAGAGAATATTCAACATATTGAACCGATTCTTGCGTGCTTCATTAGCTCTTTATATCTTAACTATACGTAATCAGCCCCAGCTCTGTCATGGTTATCGTGGTGGAATTTGCACTGAAGTCAATGAACGTGGAGTGTAAATTGACTACAAAAGAGTTACTGGGACAAATTCTCTCTTTATCTGAAACCTTTGAAATGCCACTGGCTGAAGTGGAATTGCTGGAGACATGACTGAATTTGGTTTAATTTTCTGGTATTTATTCAAGTTAGTGCCTTGGAGAACTGGAGTTCTCTCATTTAATTTTAATATTTTGAGTTGAACTTGACAAATACTGATAAAAATAATGCCTTCAAGGCTTGGTTGAAAAGCTTCTTTGTGACAACCTGAAAGATTTCTGTTAGCATCAGGGAGCCCTTGACTGCGCTTTTAGTGGTCATAGAGGAAAAGGTAATTGAAAACATCAGCCAACTATTAGGATACTTAAAAGTGGTAATATTTTCATGGATTTTTAAAAAAATACAACTAAATGCTTATTGCATTCAGACTTCACACAAAATACAACCATTTAAAATATACCCAAAATAGACTAATATCATTTTGTTTCATTCCAGGGCTAGCACATAATTTCTGGCATTTTCTTTCTAGAATAAAAGGAAAACATGGCAAGGGAAGTAGAAGAAGGAGAGACCTTGCAGTAAGCAGGATTTCTATTCAGCTCTGAAAATGAGAAAATACTTAAGATATTCCTCTTCCTCCTTCCTTTCTTTTCCCTTCTTCTCTCCTTTCATTTCTCCATTCTCTCTGTCTTCCTTCCTAAAAGAATAGGTTTAAGAAAAAGGTTTAAGTGAAAATAAAGGTTTCACAGCTCTACTGGTGTAGGCACAGGGTGTGCAATTACAGATTTAATTGCACACACAGGACTGTGATATTGTACAGTGAATTGAGAAGACCAGTTACAAGCCCGAACACAAGTATCTAGCATAGGATTTGTTTAATTTTAGCTACAGTAAGTTTTAGTTTCTAGAAAAGAAAATCATTTAGGGGGCTTTTCTAAGCAAAGTAGGGATTTGAGCACTTTCGGAGGACAAGTCCTCCAGTTTACATTGACATCTGTCCTATCATGAACCGAGTGAGCTGCTGTCAGGAAGCTTTCTCAGATGGAGCCTAATTGATTGGCTTAGAGTAAATTCTTGTCCTTGATAGATGGTTAATGATCTCTGAGTGCATGACAGTCAAGCTGGGTGTGCACTTCCATGAGGGAAGACAAGTTAATTTTCCTCTAAAGCGGTTAAGCTGGTATAAAGCAGGGACTACCAGTCACACCATATCACCAAGCCTTTCAGATGATTTAAGTGATTGGAGTGAGGAAGCAATTCCTTTATTTTAACAACAATCCAAAGAAGGGGAAAAAAAAAAAAAAAAGAGCTTTGTGGTGTACATCATCTTCCTGCACTGTTACTTAGCTTTGATCCACAGAAGAATCTGTACTTTTTGACTTCCACAGATGGAAGTGGAGTTAATGCAGTGGAGTTAATTTGAGCTCTTACTTTGATTTTAACTCTTATCTACACACAAAGTTTGCTTACCTGACTTGGGTGACACTTTAATTTCAGGATTATTGACCCAGCTGGGGATAGTGATAAACAGATTCATTCAATCCATTATCTTGCAGCAAGGATGCTGGCTGAGTTGTTGCATACTAATAGTTCTCCTACCTTTTTCCACAACTCTTTCTTGATGCTCAGAAGTGCTAACAATCCCCATTGCACTTCATCCTTTGGGAAGTCCTGTAAAGACTTTTGGGGAGCATGAAGTCAGTGGCTGTGGACCCAGAATTTCTCTCTGTGCCCAAGTATGAAGCCAGTACTCATGAGGACTCAACTGCTTAAAAAGGGACTTTGCATAATGTGGCTGTTAAGAACACAGTGAAGGCTTTCTTTAAGTATCGACACATCTTTTCATGGGTTCCTAATGCATAATAGGTCCACAGTGATTTCTAATTATGCTGTTTATTTCTTACTGTATGGAATGATTGTAGTTAGAGGCTGACTTTTTCTGCCTCCTTTTTCAGGAGCAATGTTAAAATCTTATCCTTGCTTTCTGAGAGCAATGAACAATGCTGCAACCTTAGCAAATTTTGCAGGGTAAACAGAGTCTAAATCATTAATACTGCCTCCTGAAACTCCGCAGAGGTTTCCCACCCACAGATCAACATAGTCCAAACCCAGCTGAGCCTGCGGTATGTGATGAGATCACTGCATTAATTTCTGGGACAGTAGGTGTATGCTAACAGCCCATCAACATTGCTGTTGTCAATTTGTTTGTTGCTGTTAAGGATTTATAATTTCAGTTTTAAAGTATACATCAATCTGAAACTTGGCATAGGTGCAGCATTTGGCTTTCAAGTGGAGAAAGGACTTGTAGATAAGCAGTTGTTTTTTAGGTTTTGGAAAATTTTGCTGACGTTGATGCTGTAGTATTAGAAAAGGCAGTCATTAAAGCTGAAGTACTGCAAGCTCTCCATGGGCAGGATGTGATATGTTGGCAATTAAGAAAATCTGAAGAACTGAGTCCTCAAATAATATGCAAGTTTATATACCTGGTTTTCATATTTTCAGCATATTTGCATGTTATGTAATATGACATGTTTATGACAACACTTGCTATACCATATCCAAAACATATATTCCTGCGGCAGATTTTCTTTATGCTGAAGGCTGAAGTACAGAGGGGCTGACTCGGCTCTACTGAATGCTCTGGTGATATATACATGTATATTGTTGTAATCCTGAGTTTCCTTTCTCTTAGCTGCTCCTGAACCAAAAATCACAAGTGAAGATGTTGCTTCTTGACAGGTCCTTCTTTAAGGGGTGCTGGTATTCAAAATTCTAAGTAAGTCAGCTACCAAAATTATAATGCATTTGGTTTAATATAATTCCTATAACTAAGCTGTCATTGCGGCAGTGTGTGCAGGATTCGAAACCTGAGCTGTAAACAGTGAAGAAGAGGATCACAGGATGCCACCTGGAGTTCCCTATTCAAGCCTGGGCACTGCTGGCATGGCTCAGAGCAGGAAGGTTCTTAATGTTAACTTACTGTTAAATCCACTACGTCTGCTGCGGGTCAGAGGTTAGGGAAGGTGGAAAGAAGAGGAGCTTGATTTCCTTTGCATCTGGCCCAGCCATCTGTCGGCTCTGCCCCACTGAGGCCAGCTTTATTTCTTTTCACCTACTGGGAGACTCCTTTTTTTTTTTTTTTGATTTAAGGTCACACTGTGATGTGATGTGCTGTCCTTAAAATTTCAAACTTCGTTCTTTGTCTGCACTGCCCAGCAGGGTTCACAAAATAAGTTGCTCTATATAATATAGGTATGCTCTAATTAGCCGGCACTATTAGCTCAGGTCAGGCCTGGTTATACTCTTGGAGGAACAGGCACAACTTTTGTCAGCCTTAACGCTAACTGCCTCCCTGACCCAGATCTCTGCATTTCCCCCTTTCCCTCCCCTCCTCCTGACATCTGAGGTAGCAGCCATCTCGCCGAGCTGGGGCAGCCGCAGCCCTGGTGCCCTTCCAGCCCCAGCCGCAGTGAAGTTAAGCACTTTTCACTTGGAAAGTACTTGGAATTAACTGAATGGCGTGAAGCTCTTTTAGAGTAACTGCATCTGTGCAGTAGCCCCGCAGGCCGTGCTCATCTTTTCCTGTGGCATCCCCAAGGACACCCTCAGGCAGCTGAAGTGACAAGCTCTCTCGCCATGTCTCCCTGTGCCACCTCTCTCGGGCAGGATCGCAGGGCTCCCTGCTGATTACCTTTTGCCAAGCTGAAAATCTGCTATTCATTCCTCCTGTTTGGTTTCTGTCTCTCAGCCAATTTCTTATCTATTAGCGTACTTTGCCTTTACCCCATGATCTCTTAGTTTCCTTTACAGCCTCTTGGGAGGCACTTGGTCAAAGGCTTTCCAGAAATTAAAATAATTACATCATCATCTTTGTTTTCTTACCCGCTCTTATTTTGACATACTCGAACTATTCTCCTCAGTCAGATGGGAGGTTGGGACCACGAACTGAACTCCTACTGGCAGTACTCCTGAACCCCTTTAGAGTGATACCTTCATTAGTGCTTATTTAAAGCCAGGTTTTGTATTTACTTAATTACTGAAAAACTATAACTGACAATTTATATCATTCCCAGCTTCGTTTTTTATAGAGGAATAACAAGGCACAATCTTGGCTTGGCTTTTTGCTTGTATTGGTCAAAAACAAGTAGAACAAGGTGACTGTTAGAATGAAAAAGGATTTTTTTTTCTTTTTTAGTGAAAGAGCAATCGCATTTCTATTTTTGGCCAGCAAAATTTAATGATATCTTTACAGCCAATTATACTTTTTTTTTCATTCCATTACATTTTCTGCTTTTTCTCTTTTTTTAATCTTTCTGTCTTTTTGGTGTTAAAGTACAGGGCCCCTAAATGGGGAAAAGATAATGGTTTACAATCAGTGCTCACAGACCAGACAGCTAATCTGAACTTAACTAAAAAGTCAATATTTAGCTGTACCTTATCAGCAGAGAAATGTCAAGCACAGAGGAAGACATGAACAAATTTCCAACTGATTTCTCTTTCTTGTGCTTCAGTGTTCAAAGCTTCATGGAAGAGTTTCAACATCAGATAAGACAAAACTGCCTTTGAAAAAAAAAAAAAGCACATAACAAATGACAAACTTGTGGCTGCAGAGACTAGAGTTTATGAAATGAAAACACACGTCAAAAATTCATTCTAATCTCTCCTCACACATTCCATTGGTCACCTTCCAGGCTGTGTGATGCTGGCAGGTGATAGTTGAGCGCTGCAGGCAGCCTTTAAGAGATAGCAGCAGGAAATGTTTTCTTGCTGAGTGAAGTCATAATTTGCTGCCACCCAAAACACAATTGACATAAATCATTTTGAATTCGAAAATTGCTGTGGATTCTGAAATACATGTGAGGTACTGACTGGCAATTGTGGCACTGTGCGAGAACAATCCCCCAGCAAATGTTTTATAATTAAAAGTTAGTTTTTAAGTTACTTGTTAGCTCACAATGAATGTCACTTTTACAAAGTCTGCCATTCTATTAGCTGTGCTAATTTTCCCAAGACTAGATAGTGGAGTTACACCAGAGAAGGATTTAGCCCCTGTCTAGAATCAGAACTCCTTGTTTTTTCCAACTGCCACTCACTCTGCAGATGATCTTTTAATTTTCCAGTGGGGATGACTCAGAGCGCCCAAGCATAGGCATGGGGCTTTCTGCGCTACAGAAGAAACCAGCGTTTTTAAGAACCCTCATAGCATGCTGAATGTGCTAACTGTGTGCCTGGGTAATTTCAGCATTTCTCTGTACCCTGCTTTGTACAAGGGCTGAATGAAAGGTGTGCTGTGGTGTGCAAAGCTGTAAGCTTTAAACATTTTAAAAACTGTAGGGAAGCAAGATATTGAAGGAATGAAAAGTCCATGTTGGACTACAAAATGTTGCATAAAAACATTGTTCAAAAAAAAAAAAAAGAGAGTGTGAAAACCAGACATTAATTACTTTATTTAGGTTCTCAAACATGGTCTTCATCAACACCCCAAACACATGCATTTTATTTCGCATTGTACCACTGTTCTGAACATTTTGCATGAAGGATGGCATCATGAGGCAGCTTATGATCTCCACCTATTTATATGGCATTTTTCCTTTTGGAGGTCTTCCTCCAAAAATCTTCCTCCAAGATACCTTCCTTTTCTTTGCCTCTTCTCTCTTTTCTTTATCCAATGAACATTAGATATTTAGGAAGTGCTTAATCTGGGAAAAAAAAAAAAAAAAAGATTAAGATCCTTTTAAGTGTCAGGTAAGAGCTATGCTTCAGTATTGAATATCCTCTAAGCAAGACAAAGGTTCTGGAGACTTTCTGTTTTGCTTTGTGTGTGAATCCAGAGGATCTATTTAATTAATCTTTTTTTTTTTTTGTTCTATCCACATTCCAGTTGCCTCCTTTTAACATGCATATGTGAGCAATAATGTGGTCCTCATGCAGCTTTGCTCTCTAGCACATGACATCTAGTCCTTCACATGGAGACAGCCCCAGTTCCAGGTTAGAGCTTCTGTGCATGTGTCAAAGGGGTAGGTCATAGTTTCCCTCTCTACAGGAAGTTCATATGAAATGAAGAAATTGGTTTAATTTTTCACCATTTCTTTTGTGAAAACATTTGAGAAACTGCTCCATGTGCACCTTCTTAAAGAAACAGCTTGGAAATGGAGACTCATTGTATAGTATGACTTCTCTACTATACTTTCAAAGGCATTTAACCTTTGGCACCTACACGCAGCAGAGCCAGAAAATGAATTCACATGTTGACTATGTACGGATTAGATTATAATTAAATATTATTAACATATACTAACATGGACATTTTCCTCAAAATGGAATATAACATACACTTATAAAATGGTTGTATTTATAACTTAATAATAATATTGCATTATTTTCTCAACCTGATCACTCCTATTACAGCACTTTGTATGCACTGCACCCTTCTTACTTCTCTCCTTGAAATGATTGTTATTGTATGTTCAATCCATAGGAGTTTGTAGAAAAAATAGATGCTTATTGGGTCGTTCATTTCTGTCTCTGTGTACTCTTAATTTAAACAAAAAGCCTTTATGATTCTGGATCATATCTTCTCTTTTACTTTTGAAAACTTTATCTGTAAATTATGTAAATGTTTATCATCACACTTTTGTTCCACTGGACATTTTAGGAAGAAATTTGAAGCACCAGGGCAAGGGAGTGGATAGCAGCGTAGTGTTGTCATGAATGCGTGTGGGATATTTGGGCAGGATAGCCAGGGAAGTGCTTTGCTCCCTATGAAGGAGCATATACTACACAGAGCTCCAGTGTGAAATGTGGGACGGGTCTCTCCATGTTCTCTGGGTTAAGATCAGATGGGAGAGGCACATTGCTGATGTGGTGGTGGGGTCTGCTACAGCCTGCTTGACCAAAACAGGTAGTGGATAAGACTTTCTACACCCACATACTCCTGATCGCAAGCTCTTTTCCTGCTACGAGATGAAGTTCTCAGTACTCAGGTTTTACAGGCAAAGCCTGCCTGTACACCATGTACAAGCAAGACTTGGAAAGAACAGTTTTGTGAATCCTGTGAGGCCAAAAGAGCAAGTTGTAGATCTTATTTCAAGTGGAGGCCAAATATGTTTATTGCTATTGCATATTATAGCAATGACTTTCTGTCTCTCAGACACATTTATCATATCATTCTGTTTGTGCCAAAAACAGCCACTTACCAATTGAATATTGTCAAGTATCCCCATGCTGTTTTGTCATATGACTATGAGTACAGCTGAGGAAAAGGTAAACTAAGTTCAGGAATTACCATTTTTTCCCCAACTGCCTCTAGAAGTGGTGAAATTCTTGCATGCAATGAGTAAAATATGTTACTGAGATTTCTCTGTTGACCCTGGATGTCCCCTAGTGACATATTTCAAAGAAAGCTGCCAATGCCCTCCTGATGGCATGAGAAAATATGTCAAAGGGACAGAAAGCTCACCCAAAGAAAAGTGAAGAGTCTCCATCTGGACTGGCTTCAGCTGAATTTGCTCTGCGACAATAGGTCTGCACTAGAGCAAATGCAGTCAGAGCAGAAGAAATTATCAACTAAATCTGCCTGATAGATCAGCAGAGATTTTTATTCTGCATAACTGTCAATTAAAGGAAGTTCAGAGTTATGGATTCTTTGTGGGAAGACCTACAATCATATGCCAAAAACAGGGGAAAATTGGTTTTGATAACTGTTAACAATCCTGTTATAGAAGCATGTTTTACAAGTAGATTTAACATATTGTTTTATTCCTTTACTATATCTTTCTATCCTTTCTTTAAGCCTGATGAATTTTTTTCCCAATTGAAGTGTAGGTAAAAGAATTGAAATAAATATATTCTTAGTGGACTGCTTCCTGTTGAAAAATGGGCAAATTAACCTCATATGAATCTATATTTTGAATGATAGTATAAGTTAAATAAAAAAATTTATATATTCGGAACTTTGTCTTCTGTCTGCCTCAGTTTATTTTCTAGAAAAGCATTCAATTTTGATTTTCAGATACCAAGGATTGGAGAATCCTTCATTTTTCTTGGTAGCTTGTTCCAAGGAGTAATCACCCATAACTGTTCAAATATATTTCTTCTTCCTCTAGCTTTATTTCAGCCACTGGGCTTTGATCCATTTCTCCTTGGTAGGTTAAGGAGCATATTGGTAACACCTACAGAATAACATCAAGAAACTCCTGCATCTTCATTTTGGTAAGCTGAAAAGACAGACTTCTTTAAAACATTCTTAGCAAGGCACTTTAAAAAAGTCTTAAGTTATTATTGTGGCTTATTGTTGTAACATCTCCAAGTTTCAACACCCTTTTTCTAATGTAGATACCAGAACTGAACTCAACATTCCAGTATTCCAGTGGTGACCTTGCCAGAGCTGCCTCTAAAGGCAGAACTATTTCCTCAGTCCTAGTTCTCCTTTTTTCTATATCCAGACCTCAAAGAGCCCTTTGGATGTGGCATTGTACAGAGACCTCCTGTGTAGCCTGTAATCAATCATTACTTTCAAATGTTTGAGCTGTTGCCTCCCAAAGGTCTCATCCCCTCCAAGTCCAACCTCTGCTCTTTGTTCCCAGCTGTACAACTCACTTCCTGACTGCTCAGAAAGTTTTTGAGATTCAAAATGTTTGGACATGAAAAGAGTGTTTTGGGGAAGTGCCACCACTGCACGCTCATGTCGGGGCACAGTGGTGGCTGGTGGGCCGGGCACCAATATCGGCAGGGGATCCCAGTGGCAGCAGGGTTGGCAGTGTCCTCTGGACGCCAACAGCTTGTCCAGCTCTTACCCGTCTCTCTGGGGTGTTGCAGTTGGCCTTGGCTGCAGGTAGGATGCTGTAATGGGTAGGCTTTCGGTCTGGCCTTACAGTCACTCTTGTGCTATTTACTTGAGCTGCACTGACTCTCGTGTTTCCCCTGGACACGCCAGTGGGTGCACTGATGGTTCCAGTGCCAATACTTGCAATTTTATTCTCCTTTCTGGCCACACTGAAATGCACAGATTTAGCTTTAATACTGTGATACTCCGCTCTGCCCTGCTGCACAGAATCAAGATATTTATGTTTACTCCTGAATAATCTTTTTTTTTTTAAATTTTTATTGTTTTTTACCCCTAAAGAACCTTCAGGCAGCAGACTCCATGACCTTCCTGGTTTTTCTTTTCCAGTGATTACCTCTTTTTGTCATTTAAAAGTCTTTTTTAACTCACATCTGACTTTTATCTTCCTTACAGCAAAATAAACTGATTTGTTCTGGTCTTGCCCCTTCTTCACTCAGAGAACAGTTGATTGCAGTTTTCTTGGAAGACCGTTCTCATGCCCATTATAGCCCGCAATTTCTCAAGCAATAATAAGATAAAATTCCTTTGACGTCTCTCATACTTTCTAAATCTCTTATTCTTCTTCTGCCTATCTATAATCTATCTAAATTGTTCTTAAAGAAGTGTGATGCCCCAGCTGGATCCTAGCTGAGATTTTAACAGCTCTAGCTGAAATAATAACTGCCTGGGTCTTGTATGTGACACTTTTATTATTATTTTACTAGCATTTAAACATCAGTTGCCTTAAATATGAGCTTTTTGAGGTACACATTAATATAATAATATGACTATACAGATACACTGGATTCAAATATATTTATGCCATTTGCCCTCTTGAAAAATTCAATGAAAGACACTTTTTGGTATATTGACTGGGGAATATAATGGAGAAAATTATGGAATAGGGACCTAAAGCTTAAAAATTTCCAGCTCTAATTATTTTTGTGTTAATGTAAAGGTAGCTTGTACTATACAAATGTATGTGTGGCTCCATTGTCTGCTTTGCATCATTTAGCTGTCTGACTTGGAATGCTCGAGGTCAGGTCACATATATATCACTTCTGAGTAAGGAAATTCTCTATTTTGAATCAAGGAAAGTAACCCTGACTTATCACTAAAAAGAATAATTGCCTGGAATGTCTGCTTTTAAGTCTACTATTATGTGCTGTAAATAAATTATTGTGTGAGTGTTACAATAAGCAGCCATATTTCTGGGTGACAAAACACCCATAAGTAGTGTGAAATTCTGTGTCCACTCATCATGCTTATCATTAGTCACATAGGCAATAATGAGCAATCAATCACTGACATGAGATAACTGGAAATGAATAAAGCATTTCTTAAAAATGTGTCGTATTTCATGATGTTGGCTCCCAACTTAATGCATGCTTTGGATTATTTGTTGAATAACAGCCAGCTATAAAATATAGCAATAAGCGTGATAAACTTGACTTTGACAGATGATGTCTTTTCCTCTGTTCAAACATCATTAGTTAGGACTAGCATAGGGATTCAGTATCACCAACTTCACTCAGTGAAATAAAGCACATACATTGTAGAAAAATGTAGAAAAATCTTTTCTCCGAGAAATACTATTAGTGCTTTGACAGAAAAAAGCATATTTTGTATCTTTTATGGATATTTACACCCATTAAATGACCTTTTTTTATCTTCTGGGGCATTTTTCTGAGAAAACATTTTTCTCTACTGAGCAGACATTTTTATGGTAATCTTCATTCTTTAAAAAAATGGATTTGATGCCAAATATCAGGCGAAGTCTAAAGAAGAAATATAAGTATTTCTCTTGCTGCAAAAACTGACTGGGTTGCTCTGTTAAACAATAAAGTTGAATGGATTACGTGGATGTTATTTTTTTCCTATTTCATGTATTCAACAAGGCTTTGTTTTTTTTAAGTAAAAGTGTTGTACATTTTTTTGGAAAGCAGTTTATATGTAAGGAGAATGGAAAAAAAAGGCTTTGAGAAATGAAGTTTGAGGCCCATAATTGAAAATTACTAACAAAATGCTGCTAGTTTGGGATGAAACTAAGTTGCTTTGAAATGAGAAAAAAAAAATCAGTGTTAGATTAGGTCTCTGTAAGCCTATTTGCAGTCATCATTTGTTGAACATTTGCAGTTCGTGTATTCCTGGTAGTCTTAATAGCCTGTCTGAGAAGGAAAATGAAAAGCTATTTTTTTCCAAACAAATGTATTATGATAAATTGTTTGCCAAATTTAGTTCAACAGAGATTACCCTGAAGAAAAGTAAATCAGATACAGCAACTGATTTTTATAAGTCCTATGTATGGCAAACCCTTTATTCCAAGCAGCAGATCATAAATCATGTGTCCAAATACCCCCAAATCTAGGACAAATTCCATTTTGGATGCGAATTTTGTGATTTCAGGCTCTCTCCATTAACAAGCATCTATGCTGCTTATAAAAGTTGTGTTTTTCTGATACACGAATATAGCTGTACAATTATACCCAATGTGTGCCCAATGTCTGTCTCCAGACCGGCTGATACAGCTATTCAGGTTTGAAAGAAAAGCAGAAATCTTAAAATTAATCATATTATAATGACATATATTAAAAGAAAGACCAGAGAAAAATGATAAAAGTAAGGTTTCATAAGAGGCTTAAGGAATGGATTTATTTATGTCTGTTCTGTACATTACTTGAAAAAGCAATGGCTCTTTCTGCAACATGGAGATTAATTTCCTTTCATGTGAAGGTGCAGCCTGCAGTAAACATGCTGTAATAACTCATACAAGTCACATATGCCACTGTGACTTGCACTGTGTAGCTTAGCAAACACTACAGTTTTGGTCTTCTGGGAACTCTTAGGAAAGAGATAATAATAGTGCAGCTTCCAAACTGAAGAACAATGGCAGGAGAGGTGTTTTGGGGACAGACATCGTCCAATACAAGGTGAATGTGTGACTGCATGATTGCATCGTTGTCTTTACAGTATTTTACCCTGGCAAATGGTTACGTCCCTTTTCTGGGACAAGGATCTATTTCTTTTGCTGTCATAGCTGTGACGGGATTGAGGATCAGGGTAACAAGATTGTTTCTGACTCTGGAGAGCAAACGGATATAAATGATAGAAATAACTGTCATGAATCACATAAAAAATTCAATGTGCTATGAAAAGGAGGCAAAGAGACTGTATTTAAGGTCCAGATGTTCAAGAAGAATGGATATATTCTAAAAAAGCTCAGTCCTATAGACAGAAGGAGCTGTAGTGTCAGAGGAAAAAATCACCAAAAATTGGAATGGAATTTTATGATGTGTTGCAGCACTCTCTTGGGAATAGGGACTTGTTCTAGGATTTGCCCATTCCTGCACAAAACCAAAACTAAATTAAAAAAAATACACGTGCTATGTATATGTTAGACTTTCAAAAGCAGCATGGGGGAATAAAGGAAAAAGAATAAATTATTATAAATGCTCTAAAATGAAAAGTGAGCAAATGCAAGTTTTCAGAATAAGTTTGAAATATGCTAAGCAGAAAAGGCCAAGCTAACAGTGGATGTACCTATATGAGGAAAAAAACAACCCTTCCATGACTAAAGAGCCGTACTGGTTATTTGGGTAACTTCAGAAAATTGAATGGAAGCCTACAGAAAGAAGCGTAACTGGTGAGAGAGAATATGTATTCTGGAAAGTAAGAAAGGTTCAAATAAATTTGGAAGGAGAAAACAGTAACAGGAAATTACCTTTTTATCAAAAGCAGGAAATGTATGAACTCTTATAAAAGGAGCAGAATCATTCTTGCCACAGAATCACAGACAGAAGATGTGGTGATTCTGTAAAGCAGGATGAGGAAAGAATGAACTATGACAGATGCCATAGCACTGGAGAGGAAAAAGATCAGTGTGACTGGAAAATTAGAGAACCATAGGAAAATCTCAGTTGTAAGGGACCTCTGGAGCAATGCTTCAGCTCAGAGAAAGGACAACTTGGAAATTAGAACCCAGCTGGGTTTTGCCTATCTACAAGGGTGGAAACTCCACGAACACTTTGGGCAAATTAGTGCTTACACTGACTTCTTTTTCCTGGTATCTAATCAGAATTTTCCTTTCAGAAATCCTTCCAGATTTTGTCCCCTGCCTCTTGTTCTTTCACTGGGAAAAGTGTGAGTTTGTCTTCGCTATACCCTCTAAACCTTCCTTTCTTGGTAGCTGAAATCAGCTATAAAATCTTCTTTAACCCACTCTTTTAGCACTGAACAAACCCAGTTCTCTCAGCTTCGTGCACGATGTACAAGGCTCACTCCAGTTTGTCGTGTGTTGCTTGTACTGGAGGGCCCAAGCTGGACACAGTATTCCAGATGTGGTCTCACCAGCCAGAATCTCAGCGGAGTAATTGCTTCCTTCTACCTGCTGGCTGCAATCCTGCTAATACAGCCCAGTATCGGGCTTCTTTGTCACATGGGTGACAAAACCGTTCCTGAAGACCCCAGAGCCTTCTCTGCAGAGCTGCTGTCCAGATCATCAGCATTCAGCCAGTCTGTACTGGTGCCTGGGGTTATTCCTCCTGAGCTGCAGCCGGGGTCTGTGAAACCTCATGAGTTTCCTGCCAACCCATTTCTCCATTCTGTTGAGGTCCCTCTGACTGGTAGCCCTTCGCTCCGGTGTGTTCACCACTGTCCCAGTTAGGTGGCAGACACAAAACTGCTGAGCATGCGCTCAAACTCCAGGTAATTAATGAAGACATCCAACAATTTTGGTCCCAGTATCAAACCCTGAGGGTTGGCCACTTAGCCAGTCAACTCATCCTGTCGTGCCTTTTGGGGATGTTTTTCTTTACCAGCCATCAGCAATCTTCCTTAATCGCCAGGTATCCATGACACTTGGAAAAGATGATAGAGAGCTGCCCGGCTATGACATCTACCAGCTTCCACAGCATCCTCAAAAGTACCCTGTTCAGTCCCACGGACTTGTGTATATTGAATGTGATTAAGTGGTCTTCAATTCTATCTTATTCTACTAAGGATAAAAAGTCACTGAAACTGGAAATTGCTAATACATGAACTGAACCTAATACATGAAAAGGGAAATAAAAATGAAGCTTAGCATTTTTAAATTAAAATAGGTTACTATACTGAGGATTTGGACAGTAGCAAATATCTCATTGATCTTGAAAATAAAATGGTTGGTAAAATCATTAAATTTATAGCAGGAGGCTCATATAATTACCAAATAAATTGGAGAACATAGTTATGAATCACTAAGAAGATATAACAATATAAGTTTCCAGCATGAGAATGGCAAGGTCAATTGTGTTTTCTGTGAGCAATCATGTGCTACAGCTCCTTCCTGAGTGGGATAAAAGAGAACTGGTGAATGTATTTTATATGGACTTTCACAGCCTTTTGATAAGACCACTCATAAATTGCTGGGAAAATAAAATTAATCACAAAATGAGAAGCACAGTTCTGTTATCTCTTAGAAGATGGATAAAATGACAAAGTTGAAATGCACGGACATTTTCAACAACATGAACAGTTATTGACCCTTGCATTTTGACTGTAATGATACTGACTTGGTTGAAAATATTTTTGATGGTTTGGGAAATACTTGGGACATTTTTCATATGTCTCAAAATAACTAGATTTGGCAGGATTATGGAAGACACTGAGGATCTCAAAAGAATGTGAAAAAATTGGCAGTATTTTAACACAATTTCCATATAGCCAAGAGCAAATTAATGCGTACTGAAAATAATAATTTTAACTTCTTGTGCGTATGGCTGGATTCTAAATTCACTGTGTTCTCATCTCAGAAAAGAATAGTTGGAGTCGATGATAATAAATCATTGAAAGTTTCTCTATTTCGAAAACAGTCCTCCCATGGCAAATTGTGTTTCTCTCTAGTAAACCTACTTTACAAAGAAAACACAGAGAGAAAAAAAGGAAGGCTTATAAATGTAGATAAAAGTGTTATTAGAAACACAGAGATATTAACAATTCCATACAAAAAGCTAATGAAAGAAAATTATTAGTAAGAAATAATAGACTGCAGCTAGTAGACTAATATATGTAAAGACTCAGAAAAATTATTCAGAGAATTTATATCAAGTGCAAGAAAACATATAAGCAGAAATGTTCAAAAAAGTAGAAATGTAAGAAATAGATATGTAAAAGAAATGTTACCAATAATTAGATAACATATGAAAATATTTACTGCTGACTATAACAAATGCTAAGAAATAGAAAAAAAAGGAAGATATTTACAGAAATAATAAGAATGATCGCCAGTAGAGGAGACTGGAACTATAAATCCCATGAACATAAAATTTAAAGGTATATATCAACCACTGAATGTTGTGGAGTCTGAGGTATGTCTTGTATCTAAATAGATTCCAATCAGCTGTTTTCTACTGTCTCTGAATGAGTGACAAGCTTCTTTGCAAGTCTCCATCAGTAAATTGCTGTCTGTGCCGTGGCTTTGCTGCAGCCCCATTCTGCTCTGAAACCTGAGCAGCTCAGAGGAGCCACAGGCTGAGCTAAGCACGTGCTGTCACCTTTCATTGAAGCTTCAGTTTAGAATTCCACAGTATTTGAATGAATTTTAGTGGCAACATCCCCTGCAGATTTTTTTCAAAGAAGCAATAATAAAAAAAGAAACCTTTCAGATGCATAAGCATGTAGAAGTTAATTCACTTCCACAGCATTTTAGAAAACATTTAGTTTATCAGAGGCAATCTATTGACTACCCAGTTTGTACGATTTAAAAATGCACCTATTACCTTCCACAAAGCTCATTACAACTTTGCATACCAGCTTGCAGATAACATTAATAGTAGCTGGGTCAGTTAACAGGAACTGAGAGGCAATGTTTGGAGCACATGGTATTTCCTACTCACTAGGACTTACAGAAAATGCAGATTGAGGTATAATCCTCAAAAGTGATTGATTTCATGCTGGGAACTTTTGTTGGGTCTGATTTGTGGACAACCTGCAATCACATTTTTTTTTCCAAACTAAAGAGTATTTTCTTGAAGCACAGACACTTACACAAATAGATATTAGATCAGCATAGACTTATAAAATGTTTTGAAACGTAGTGATTCTGCAAAAGTTTTGTCACGCTACTGGGCTGTGATTGAATAAAATGCTGTCAGGATTACACAGGAGTAATAAATGCATTTGGAGTGGTAACTAACTTGGGACATTCTGTTTCTTACAGTTTACTGGTATCTCAGTACCATGTGATATGTCTGGAAAAATAAGCCTTGGGGGAAGACCACACTTGTTTTTTTATTTCTATGACTTTCAAGGCCATATTTTCCACTTGATGAACTTTCCATTTGAGGACATAGTTTTCTCTTCATGCAAAAGAAAAATTGTTTCTATTTTGTCATAGTCACAGGTCCATGTATAAGTCACCGATAAACCAGTTGTCAGCACCAGAGAGAAAGTGGATGCATTTTACAGCTGTATACAGTATTTGTTGGTATTGCAAGGGACATGCCTGAACTTCCAAGAGTGTGTTCTTTATGAAATTTACTCTACACAGCTTCTTCCCTTATGATAGAAACTCACTGATAGTTGGAAAGCTCCAACATGATGGTTTGCCTAAATCATATCATCTGACACATACTGTGACCCTCACTAAATTGTCTATCAATGAACAGCAGACGTCCCCAAGGCCATATAGAGAGGGCTACAGAATATAGACATCTGTTTGAAAAGCTAGAGGGATCCCTGAAACACCAATTCATCTTACATAGAGAGAGTGAGTCACAATCTTAGCTTCTCTCCTACATGTCCTCTATCTCTGCAACCTTTCACTTGGGCATCATGTAACAGCATTTCTGATTTTAAAAACGGGGGAATTGGGTTATCTCTGATATACCTCAGTGGCAGAAAAGTGTAGTTGAAGCTTTTTAAGGTAAAAAATGCAGCATTCGACAGTGATGTAAACTGTACCCTATGTGTTATAACATCTATAAAGCTGATAAAGTAACTGTTTTTGGTAATTCATATTAGGATCTTATAATTTATTTCCAATCTCATAACAGAACAAAGAAGTGGTGCTGTGGAAATGCAAGCTATGCTAGATGTAGGTGTTTAGATTTTATAATCTATTCAGATATATGCAGAAAAAAATCCCAAACTAGGCAATTTCTGTTCTTTCATGACACTCCAGTGTGGCTAAAGAGGCCCCAAAATTATTCCCAAAGAAAAAATTTAATCTGCGTTGTAACATGATCTCTTGGCACTACTTTATGCAAAGGGGACCAGTTTAATTGTTCATCAACACCTATCTACCTTATAACAAGGAGCTCAGATTAATCTTGATTTTGTGTGAATCTTAGATAGGGTCCAGGCCCCAAGAGAATATAAAAATCAATATACAAAACTTACTGTTGGCTCCCTGTTATTTTTTAACCATGTTATTCCTCCTAAATCAAAGATATGAAAAAGTAAAAGATGTCCTGATTATTTTTTTTTCATGTTAGTCCTTTCATCTGGTTGAGCTTCACAGGAAGGTTGCTCTTGTACTGCCGCATCAGTGCTGTGATGCAACACTGTTAAGCTGGGGCAAGAAAGGCTAATACTCTTCCTAAGATAGAGATACGGAGTGCCTGGCCCAGAGCTGGATGGCACAGAGGTAATGGCATGTTCTGAGTTTAAGATTTCCTCTTGGATTCCCTGCAGCCATTCCTTCCATGAAGAAAGGGGCCAGATACCTGTGGCACACAGAATCTGTCATCTCTCTCTCTTCCTCCTGAGCCCCCGGAGACCTCCCCGAGTGAAACGAGCGGAGGTTTTTAGCAGGAAACGCGCCTGGCACACTCTCTGCAGGAAGCGCTCTGCCAGCAGTTGGTGAACTGGCCTGGCGTTAGGAAGTGCTGAGGGAAAACGTCTAACTGAATCACGCTGCTTGGGAGAAACGAGGAGTATGGAAACAAACGCACCGCCTTGCATAAAAAGGCTGAAATAAGTGCCTGTGTTGTCCGGTGTTCTCAGAAACCCTGTGGGGTCTGCAGCACCAAGAGATGCCCTGGCTGCACCCACAGAAATGAGCAGTAGCAGATGTCTGGCTCCCCGCAGGGACGGTGCAGGGACTCGAAGGCACTGTGCTCCTCGAAGGAAATTAATTAGATGTGAGCTGTGGGGTCCAAAGGACCCTGTTTGCGGGGCAATAGCAGCAGGACCAGTCAGCAACCTCCCAGATAGAAGTGAAAGCAGGGGAGCAAACCAGGATAGCTTTACTCTTCTGATTTCAGACACAGAGAAGCCCTGGGCTGAAGGCAGAGTGTTTCACATGCAACGTGCTAACAGCTAAATGGCCGTGACAAGCTCCACTGGGGGCTCTTTGGCCAGCAGAGAAAGACGAAGGCTCCCTGCCACGCTGCGGCCCTGTGTGCTGCCCTGCCACGCTATGGCCAAAGCAAATCTTCACAGGACCGGTTCAGGCCCTGCACAGTGTGAAACAGGTATTTTGAGGGCCCAAAGGACAGCCACGCCACTGGGTCCCCTACGGCTGCCTCCCAAAGAGCCTGTCTTGTCGGTAACGCCTGAGGCTTTGCATGAAAATCAGCCTGGGCTCTGCGCTCGGTCACAGCAGTTTAACGAGAGTCAGATGTGCCGTTGCAGGGCTGCCGCTCCTGTCAGACGCGCGAGAAGCGCTCTCGGTCCTGGCACGACTTAACAGATCAGAAGCCCCAGGTCTGCTTTCTGTTTGCTGACGGTGGTTTTGATTCACAGCTAAATTGTAATTACACAGGAAATCCAAATTTGAAGGTGTGTGGCAAGGAGAGGTGCTTTTGCTTGTTCAAAAGCAGTTCGCGATTCTGTGGGTGGTCGCAGCATTCGGAAAGACGCCCACAAACGGCAGCCGTCGCCTCGGCCGGGCCCCGCGCGGCCTGGGCGCCCCGGGCAGCCCGGCCTCGCTGGAGGGTAGCGCTGGCCCTGGAAGCAGCCCTGCTGAACACGCTCGCGTCTGAAAACAGCCCTCGACAAACCAAATAGCGTGTGAGTCAGGATCGTGCTGCTCCTGCCCAGCAGGGCCTGTAAGCCTCGCTTCCTCGATGACGTGCGGAAGTAGAGTCATGGGAACCTCGAAAGGAGACCACGATCTAGGATTTTTGTAACTGTTTAGGACCTTCTGGGGAGGAACAGTGAGAAATTCTGTATAAGGCACTTTGCAAAGGTAAGTCTGCTTGCCAAGCTTCACTGAGCCCTTGCCACCCACTTGCTGGGCTACACCAGTTATTCCTGTCCCTTTAAAATGAAAATTCACATTGGAAATGAAATGTTGTTTATGTGAACATTTGCCTATCCAAAGGCTTATCGCAGGTCTCCAGAGATGTTCAGATAATCAGACTGCAGCAATACATGGAGAAATGCACAGGGGCTGCAAATAACTGCAAAAATGGTACCCTGTTTTTCAGTCGTATAATCCTGTCACACGTCTGAGTCCAGCCTGCTCGCTTTGCTGACAAGAACAGGGTTTTGGCCTGGTAAGCGAAGCCAAGGCTGCCGAGCCGCAGCACAGCACCGAGCGCTCCCTCCAGCCTCGCCGGCCGGGCTGTCCATTAGCTTGTGATTAACAGGATGTTTATTATCCAGCAGCACGCGGCCGGGCTCAGGGTTTGCTTTCCTTCTAGCCCGTCACCCGTGTGTCTCTGCTTCCAGAGCTCACGATCAGCACTGATGAAAGCAGAAAACAATGCCCAGATGCCCTGAAATTGCTGGTTGCTCCAAAATGCTCCTTCGCTGTCTGTTGCCACCCGGGCTCCTGCTATCAGCCCTGCTCCCTGCTGGATGCTGCCTGCTCTCCCTCTGCTCCTGGCCCTGGATGTGGGAGGCAAAAAAGCCCCTGTGGCCGTGGGCACCTCTGGGCTGCTGCTGCCCACACACCGGGTACCCCAAGAGCTGCTTGATCCCCGCCGTGCACCCCGCGGGTGCCAGGGGCAGCACAGCTGCTCGCTCTCCCCATTTGCAGCAGGTGATTAACACTAATGCATGTGCAAACCTAAGTGATTCAATTCAGAAGGTGCAGAAGGAAAATTCCACATCTGCATAAACTGTCAGGAGGCACCAAATGGTTTATATCTGCACGTCAAATAAAGGCAAAGCTGAGCAGTGATTTAAAATCAAGTCTGTGTTATTTTATTACGGCATCATAATGGCAGTGCTATAAACTGCAAGTGAGAACACATTGACAGTTTTTATTTTCAGGCACTTACAATAGTGAAAAAATAAGGTGCTCGTGTGCATGAACATTGTCAGAAAAAATGATACTTTTTTTCCATGTGAAAGTCTAACAAAATCCATTATGGCCATTTATAACATTGACATACTGGGAACCTACTGCTACCTCGTCAAAATGACGCCCGGTGCTGCTAGTTTTTGCACACATTCTTTTTCTCCTGCTCCTTCCCTGAGGCTGGAGATGGGGCAGTGAGATTGCAGGTGGTGCCGAAGGACCACGGGTCACCCACGCCATCGGTCCCCGGTGCCAGAGGCTGTGGCAGTGGGGCGAGCCCCAAAATCTTGCTGCCACCAGGTAGGTCCCTTGTGATTTGAAATGATCTGGTGACTATAGCTCAAGGCTGAGGCATATCACAGTTACATGACAGAAATCCATTACGTTTTGTCTCCATGTCACCCGACCACTACAAACCCATGCAGGTGGGTAGATACATGTCCACACACAAGCAACCCACAAACAGAATGTGATTCCACCTCCAATAAAATCAGTGGCTGTTTTTCTTTGGACCTTCAATCGGTCATCTGAGCTGAGTTATGATCTTAGAGTTATCATTGCCTCAAATGCCAATTGGCTTGAACGAATCAAATCTAGTCCTAAGCTGTCCATCACCAGTAATGATGACTCTGGATAATTTTGGCCTGTCATCTTGGAGTACAACTGGAGTATGAATTATGGAAGCCTCCAGGGAGTTAATACCAAGTCATCTTTAAAAAAAAAAAAAAAAAAAAAAAAAAAAAAAAAGAGGCAAGACTATTATAGATAAATGTCAGGATTTTAAATCAAGTTGATTGTTTAATGATCTGTTAGTCAGAAGCTGGTTGATTGATCTTCCCCAGCTTTACAAATACATTTGCTTGCATTCACACATTTAAATGTTAGACAACTCTTCTATCATCTGAACTGTCTGAACTGCTTCAAGCATTCTTGAACTAGTTTGAAAAAAAGAAATAAAGGCTAGGAAATGTCTCGAACATTTTCTATTGCAATTTCATATGATTCTGTATCTTTCAGGCCAAACCCAAGTGCTGCAGGGACATTGAGTCAGGCTGTGTATCAGGGCTTTAGTATGGCCTTAGCTGTAGTTAAGTTATGGAGCAGCTGGGGTATTTTCTGCAGTAGAGTAAGAAACATTTCTGTATCTGAAGTTTTGCCACGTTTAGCAACTCTGTTTTCTCTCATGCCTTAGTCTTCAGTTTTTTAATAATTTTACTGTCTGTCTTGAGTCAGATCTGCCAGGTAGCTCAAACAATGACCTCCTACTGTATTTCATATAGTGAGCTGAACCGGGATGTTACTCTTGGCTTCAAGCTGTGTGTGATGTGAGTTTTGTGCACATTTTAGGCGTAGAAGCCCAAGGACAGGTCAGGCAGCCAAAATACAGGCTGGAAAGTACAAACGTAGCATACCACAGTTGGTTTGGTGCCATTTTATTTATTTTGTTAATCAATGCTGGTAGTAAAATCCTTGCCAAGAAGTCATTCAAATTTGATATTATTTCTTTTTGAAGCTGTGGTTCATTAAAGGCTATTTAGTTATTAACATTAAAGTTCCCTACATATAAAGGCTCAGGCTCCAGGCTCCAGGCTGCAGGTCAGTCACAAGCAGTTTAATAAGATTCAGATGGTATACAAGCTATCAGAGGGGTATAAAATTCTTCAGGCTTGCAATAACAGCTCCTGTTCCTGGCAGACCGTAGTATCAGCAAACTCTAGTTCCGCTTTCTGTTTACTGTAGATGGTTCTGATTCACAGTGAAATTGAAATTACACAGGAAATCAAAATATTCAGACTTAAAGGTATGCAACAGAGAGGCTCTTTTAGCCTTCCGAGGATATTTTATAATTCTGGGGAATGAAGGCATTTTGCAGCAGTGTTTAGCACACTAAAAATTCCATGTGAAGAAAAATCTATGGTAAGAAAAAAGGCAACACAATAAAATCCCTTAATCCACATTCAAAAAATTATGGGGTGTTTAATTTACATTTTCTATTATTTAAAACCTTGATCTATTGTTTGACTTAAAAAAGCAAGATGAGGAAGAGAAGAGCAACACTGGACAGAAACATTTGCAAATGTACCCAGCTCATCAATAACTCTTTCTTCAACCTCTGATTGGAATTTTTGCATAAAAATGAGGTTAAATCCCTCAGTTGTTGCTAATCCTCCATTTAGGGTGATAAATTTCCATGCAGAACAGTATTCGTACACATGAAGAGAGAAAGTCCGCGTGTATATATATATATATATATATATGTATGCTTGTATATAAGATACGACTGTGTATGCTTCAATTAAAGAAACCAGAATTTAAAAAGGAAAACAGATTCATGGAAATAATTATATCCTTTTCTGTTTCCTTGTTTGCAGAAGATTGGATACTTCTGCTTCAAGATCTGCCACACTGACAATGAATTTACAGCCTGGAAAGGAGCCAGCTTCACCACCTACTTATCTCCTGTTTAGTTTGCTAGTGTTATTGGCAAATTACACCAACATACCACCATCCCTTTCATTCTGAGGGAAATGGAAAACTTAAAAGATATTCAATATATTTTGTGTGAAATGCAGATACCAGTGCGAGCGATAAAAGCTTCAGCAACAAGAAGAAAAGAATGAAAGCTGGCAGAAATTATGTGTTCTTTCAAGCCCTTTCAACTGCATTTTTGGACCTGTGTGATTACAAGGGAATTATATGCTGATGAATATATATATATACATGTGCTAGGACATTCAGACAGGCCACCCTTTAACAAAGCACACTGTCCCTGCACTTCGTGAAAGACCCATGTTCTTATTTCGGAGATGTTCTCAAACTAATTAATTGCACAACTCATATTCAGTAATTGCCATTATCATCTTTCTCTCCCTTTTTTAATAATGAAAGACTTTAAATTCCACAGAAACCTGGCTTCTTTTCCTCTCTCGCTCTCCAAATACAGAAAAGCTGTTGAATAAGCACAATCTATTCCTTATCTTCCAGGAACTCAGGCTGGTTCACAGTGTAAGCAGCTAAGCTGAAAGATTTAATTCATCTTGTTCATTAAAATTCAAATAATTATAAAGCCAGAGATGTTAACATTTCAGTTATTACAATGCAGCTGGCAAATAGAGACTGTTGCACCAACTGGGAGACTTAAAACCTCATCTTTGGTGGCCAGGTAATTTTATTTAACAATTTTGCAGGAATTTAAATCAATACTCCTGAGAAATCTGCTTTATGAAATTATTATTATGAGTAATTGATTTAAATGTTCTTTTTGCAAATTCAGTATATTTCACATGGCATACACATAGGGATTATTTTGAGGGGTTATGGGTGTGTTTCTTGCTGTCTTTCAGTACTAGATAGGGCTCAGCGTTGACACTAATAACCTACTACCCCTTTACGTTAGGTTTCGGCAGTGGTAATGGGCAATTGCAGTTAATTAAACCAGGTGGGTGGGACTGTTTGAAACTCCTTGTGCTGAGGGAGACGGGGTGGAGCTGGGTTTATAACCTTTGCTAAGACTTTTGATTCTTTTTTCTAACTTTTTTACTCTCTGAAATTCCCCCCTTAAAACATTTTTCTTCACTAGCGGAATTTGTCACCGCCAAGATTTAGGATGCTTCCAAAAACACCTCAGAGTCAAGTGTGTAGGTACAAGTTTTGGCATTGCTGCACTTTAAGACTGTATCTGTGGATACAGTTGGTTGGATCGTGGCAGGTAATGGGGCACTTTGGGCAAAGGAGTAGGGGCTTCCTGACCATCTGACATTACTGGGGGGAGGGAGTAAGAGGGAACAGTAATGCTTCTGCGGGGAAGGGTTAGTCTCCAAATCCACCCACGGGAAGCACAGTCTGTATGACAGAATCACAGAAGGGATGAGGTTGGAAGAGACCTCTGGAGTTCATCCAGTCCAGCCTCCTGCTCTAGGTCACCTAGAACACAGTTCCCTGACGCTATCCAGAGGGCCCGTGAGTATTCCCAGGCATGGAGACTCCTTCTCTGGGCAGCCTGCTCCAGTGCTCAGTCACCTTCACAGCAAGCACCTAATCTCAACGCATGTGCGTAACTCCTATCAACGTGACCGTGAGCAGCAAGAGAGGACTTTGCTGGCAATAAAACTGGAAATTTCTCATGCCACCTTCCTGCCCTTTCTAAACGAACAGCACTCCTCCAACCTTTTATATTAGATGATTAGAAAGAGTTAAATGGGCATGATTGCCATGAAAATTTCTTAGGCATTAATGTTTTCTACTTCTTCTGTATTGAATGCCCTTGTAATAGAAAAGAAAGAACAAACATCAAAAGTACCTTTTAACTTCACAATTCTTTCTAAATTTCTTTAAACTTATAGGCTATACTGCTGGCTTTCAAACTTCAAAGCATGCAGGGGGATCAGGGTCACACAGAAAATTATTTCTTACAGTTTAATAAAATATGCATGTGAATTGTATGACCTGTCAGAGAAATTATTTATGTGTTAATGTAATGTTGTAACATTAATTACACACTTTAATTTCTTCAGTTGCTTCTTTACCAATAAGGACAGTACAGAACTAAACTGGACTTTGGAACATACAGTGTGTCAACAAAGCTTAAATCACTTGCAGACTGAACTGCTTTTTTGTTTCCAAAACAAAGCCTCTTTTCTTTCTTTTCTTTTCTTTTTTCTTTCTTTTTTTTTTTTTTTTTTTAAACATTTGGAGAAAAGGAAGTAACAGACCTTTTTGCCTTCAACATGGAGAATTAATGGGAGATGTTTTTTCAGTCTCATTGTTCCACAGTGTTGTAGTATGTGCCTACTGCATTTATTTATACTTCCAAAGTACCTCTTGCCTTTTTTTTGTTGTTGTTGTTGTGAAAACACAGTTTTCGGTTATAGTCACTATTGTAATATATTTAATTAGTGAATCACAAAGGATTGGTCCCACTGGAATTGATCTTTAGGAGATTTCCTATCTCTGTGGTATTGGCATGATAAAAGTACGAGCACAGGGACAAATCTTTTGACTTACTCTTCATATAAAGGTCTTACTACATACAGAAAAGTTCAATGACATTTCTTTAAACAATGTCCTGTAGTAACTCTATAGTGAGAATAAAATAGAATGAATTATCTCAGCCAGAGCATAAACTTTCTATATGATCTTTATGAATCACTTTTATTCTAGTCTTCCCACTTATAAAATTTGAGGCTAAATTAATTCAAATCATCCAATGGAAAATGCTATGGATGTGAAAAATATTATAAATATTATAAAAAGTATAATTGTTTTACTTTTTAACATCTCCTTGGTTACTATTTTCTTCTTAAACTATGGTCCAAGATAAATTAGGAGGAGCAGTAAATAAAAGCTCATCTGGCATTACCTGTACCATTCATTATGTTATATGCTCGTCATATTTTACTTAAATTAATAGTCTTGGTATCTTTAATCTTCTGAAATATCTCCCTGCCTTGTATGTCAAAAGTTTCTAGTCAAAATTCCTATTTGGGTTATATTTTTATACAAAATTCTTTACATTTTATATATAAAGTGTCAGTGCCAAGTGGATATCTGCTCATTTGCTTATACTTCCATAAAATAATCTAAAATCATAGATTAGCCGTTGCTAGATGTCACAGATTAAGAGCTAATATATTTTGTCTAGTCAGTATGGCACTATCTTGTGTTTTCGCCTGACATCAGTGGTATCCCATGGAAGAAGTTTTCCTATTGCTACACATTTACCCAAACTTCAACAGTCTTTCTTAGACTGTCATCATGATGTCATTAAATCATATGAGCCTTTCTGTAATGAACATGTAGAACTTGGAGCCCAAATTGATTTCTCAAATCTCCCAACAAACCCAAGGCAGTTACACATAATTAATTTTTAGATTCTGCTATATTTCACCTAGTACCCACTACCTTCAAAATGATTTAGTATCTACTGCAACACTTTTGTATCAACTGGATGTCTGCTGTAGTTAGACTTGAGATGTGGATAGGGACCAGTTGATGGTCATCAGGTATAGGGTACCACCTACATAATAAATAAAGCTTGTCCTGTATAACATACTTTTTTGAAAATCAATTGATAAAATACGGTATGAATATTGTTATAGTGTTTACCTAAATAGTGCAAAATACTATTTTAAAAGTTCAGCTGGTACAGAGTAGGTTGAGGTTGTTACAGAAAACCAAGAGCCATCATAAGCAAAAGTGAACAAGGCATTACAGAAAATACCATTTAACTTGACCTTCCACCAAATCATAAATTAACACATATGATGCTTTTCTGAGGTTAGGAAAAATGTTTAATTTTACATTTTTTCACTTTCACCACTAGCTTGGTGTTTCTTGGAATTTGTGGGAGACAAAGTGGAACTACCAATGTACCACAGGTATTTTTTGGATACTGCTGCTGTAAAGGAAGTCAGAAAGTACTGGAAGCCCTAGAGAGACTTTTTTTTTTTTTTCTTGACTTTTCCTTCCCTCAGCATTCTGTGATGCTTTAGATATGTTTCCAGAAGCCTTGGGTGTATGTCCAAGTTTTGCATTTCTCATCAAAATGTACTGAATTACCAAACCTCTGGTGTAGTTGTTCACTTGCAGCCACTAAAAATATTCCATTCATTATCCAGTATGATCCTGTGGCATCTTTGTAAGCACCTTCCTGAAGACTGTATGGGTGACCTGTATGCCAGGGCAACCTCAAGCCTTCCCCTAGGTAACTCACAGTTCACCTGGTCGAGATTAATTTTTTTGAAGACAGTGCTGATGCCCACACTGGCACACCATACTCACAAGCTTGTTTTCCATTTTCAGCGGTGCTATGGTCATATGCCCATGATGAAGGTCACAGCGTGTTACACTCATCCACGCAGCAAGATATTTCTAAGGATAACAACAAATTTGAACCCAAGCAGTGTTTTATTTATTGCTCATCTACTCTGTTTTCCACTGACAATCAAAGCCGAATCTGTACCGCTGTTCTGCTCCATCAGCTTTCCTAATCACATCAAGCCATTTATTCAAAGGACTTTCTAACCATATTTGCATACAACACGTTTCCTTCCAATTCCTCATTACACATATGTAATTATTTTCACATTGCATTCCCAGAGGTGATTGACAGCATACAGATACCAGAGATGCTATTCTGCCTCCAGCAAATGCTCTGAGAAGTATATAGTGCTAGAAAGTACCCTGTTTCCTTGGTTACATTTAGAAAATTTGCATGCCAGCATGGTGCTGTTCATCATCAGAGACGCTGTATGTCTGTCCAGGGAGAAAGCATTTTGGAAGTGAATAACCTTTGCATTCTTAGCTTCTGCTTTGAATAAGCAGATGAGGAAAAAATGGTTATCAACATATGTATACTGGGAGATAGGGAGACTGAGAAGCTGAGCTCTGGAAAGAGCTGGAAGTGAAACTGGGTCCTTTATAAAACTGGGCAAAACAGCTGCAGTGGTGGTTGCAGGAGCGGTTCATTTCCATGTGTTTGGCTCTGGTACCAGCTTACAAACAAGCACAAGATAATTAGGAGGCAATCCTGCTCAGCATTTCTCTCCTGGCCACTCTACTACACACTGTGATGTGGAGTGACAGGACGCTGCTGCTGAATGCTTGCCCAATATTCCTGGGAACACAAGGCATAAGGGAGATCTTTTCCAAGGCGCATAAAGACAAGGGATCAAGAGCAAGTTGCCTATCCATGAAGACAGTGATGGTGAAGACAGACTCTCTTCAAAACTCTTTTAATAATGATAATAATAATAATAATAATAAAGATTTATCATGTCCATTGATGATTAAAGATTATTAAGAAGCTGACCAACAAGCAATGAGACTATCTGACTGACTAAAAGCTGTGTTCATTTTCAAACAGATGAGGAATCTGGAGTTTCAAGTTGCCTTACCTGCAGTAAGATGCAGAAATGTGGCTGACTCTACTTAACGTTCAAGTTTCTCCTTTCTGTAAATGTCTCTGCTTCGTAAAGTGTGCTGAAATCCATGGAGAAAAAGTGCTACATGAGTGGTAAGTGATATGTATGGAACTGCATTTCCAAACCAAGAAAAATGTAAGTGCAGTTTCCAGTAACACACTAGAAATGGATTGAACAGTAAAGCCATTGATCCACACACGTAAGCAACTGAAGACTACATAAGCTGCAAGTTTATTAAATTGATGTACCAGCTATTTTCTTCCAGATGATCCAGGACATGAGTTCACTGAGTTCCCACCAGCAAGGTAGCTCAGACTGGACCACGTGCAGGACCCTGTTCACCTTCTGAAGCTCATGCTGGCACTCGAGCTCCATGGGCTTCTTCTTTTTGTCTCCACAGACAGCAACTGCAAACTGCACTGAGTTAAACATTGCTGTAAACTGCTGCTATAGCAGCGTTAGGCTTTGAAAGCCAGTGCCCTAACTATGCCTCTGTGGTATTGAAAGGAAGGTCTGATGAGCTCCCAGTCTATTTTGTCCCCCCTGGAAAAAAATAAATTCTTCCTGACCTATCAAAGCAAAATCCTAAAGTCAGAGCTATCTGCGAAGGAGAAAAAACGTAACTCCAAGACACTCCACTGCAAACCCTTAAATTATCAGAGGAAGGGTAAAAGTCAATCAACTCCCTTCTACTTCAAACTGGCTAATGGGAAGGGTGAAATTTTACCTATCATCTCCTTCATGTTTTGTAAAGAGCTTTCCTGCCTTTAGCCTCCTCCTAACTCACAATCTGATTAAATCTTCCACTTAATGAAATGGGGAGAGGGGTTTTGAGATAAGCTCTTTCAGAACAGCAGTTAATGGTTTGACTCTGGGAAGAGTGAGTATGTTTTTTGTTTTACAAAAGAGATTCTTATCAGCATAGAAACTTATTACCTTTGCTAAAGGTTTGATATTTTCCTCACAATATAAATTAAGATGTGGGGAGATTGAATGCCGGTGTGCAAAGTGCCAGTGTTTGGTTAGGATTTCCTTTTTTTTTCTTTTGAGGTGCCCTTCAAACTGTCATTAAAGACATCAAAAACTAGGCTGATGTGTCCACTTAAAACTGGAAAGAAACTAATTTTAAGGCATAGAAGTATAGAAACAGTCCTGGCATTTGGCTGAGCTATGGAGTTGGGTTGGCAGGCAGCTCGAATGAGCCCTGCTTCAAGCAGCGCTAGCTGTGGGCATCGGGGCACCCAGCTGTGAAAATGGACCTGCATGGCACAGTATTGATAACTGGCACTCAGGGAACTCTCAGCATGTTGAAGAATTCCAAAGGGATTTATGGCTAGGGAAGACCACAGCCAGGCATGCTGGGACCAAGATACAGATATTATACCCGACCCTGCTGGGCACTCATCTATCAGACCCAGCGCACTCCTTTGGGCTCTGCCTCTCCTTGGGCACCAGCAGTCTTGCTTCCCGAGCAGTACTTTCTTCCCTATTGCAGGTCTTTTATTTGCTAGATAACTTATAGATTAGTGGGGCCAGGAGCCAAGATCTCAATCCTGGCTCCGTGCAAATTTGCAGAGGTCAGGGCCAGCCTCAGAGCTAAGCTCTGACTGCCTGCAGTAATCACCAGCCTGAAACGGTGAGGGACGTGTGCAGGCTCTGGTGAGACTGACTTCCAATCAAGATGTTTTCAGAAGGTGTCCTTTCTATTTACTGCTTATATTTTTTTCCTAGTTTTGAGATCTTCATTGTGCCCTTCTTTCTTTTTAAGTGAAAGTGGAAATTATCAGGGAATTGCTATATGTCAGAAGACAATGCTGTGGCAACTACTGTGAGATTCTTGATAAAATCATGAGAGTGGGCAGCTGCATACATGGGTCCATGAAATTATTTTAAATAATTTAATTTAAAGGCTCCTACCAGACCCCCTGTGTTAGCCCCTGTAATCCCTAAAGAATTTACAGGCATGTATATGCTGCTCTTCTCACATCTGATACAAAAAGCCCACCATTTGTGCATATATGTCAATTCCATATCAAGGAAACAAAACAAGCTTGGTCTTGTTTCTCAGGGACGAGGGATGCTCCTGGGTCTCTGCTAAAAGAACAGGCTGTGTTGAGAGGCACCCTACTATCTTACTTGGTGTGAATTAAGTAAGTGCTGTGCTTACCTGGCCAGAAAGAGGAGAGGGAAAGGAATTCTTGAGGGATTATCAGCAAATATCAGAAAACATTTGTTTGTTGCTGGATTTGTTTTTCACATTTTCTATCAATGCCTACATTTATGTTCTCGACATCTGGGCTAAAGAGCTGTTTAAAACGCGTGGCTTAACCCAAGAATATTGAATTAAATGCAGCAAGCACGGTTCTTTTAACTTTTTTATTTCTGGTCATGGTTCTTTTAACTTTTTTATTTCTACTTATATACGAATCTGTAGTTCCTGGCCAACAGCCCTGGTATGCAGCCATCTGCCCAGCTGAGTCCCGGGTTTGTGAGGCTGCACGTGTGCTTGTGCATCGCAGCAGCGCTCTGCCTCTGCACGCCGCCTCCGTGTCGTGCGTTAACGGTGGGAGCTGTCCCCGTGCAGCTGCGAGGGAGACGAGGAGAGCAAAGAAGGGTAAGTCTAAGCACGGGAGTGGGGCTGTGTGGTGATTCGCTTGTACCTGGGAATCTGAACCGTATTTTAAATGAATTTTCTTGACAGCCAACGAGACACTAAAAAGATAAAATTAATTTGATTAAAATTACGTGTTTGCATGAGGAACTCTGGAGGCAGAAGGCAAATGAGCAGTGAGGCTGCACAAGGCCAGAACACAGGTAAAGCACCCAGAGAGGAAACGTGGCGGATTGATATGGAAATGGAAGGAAATTGAATTTCATCAATAAAAGCAACCTGGATCTAATACTTTTGCCAAATGGGCAGTCTCTGAAGTTAACTTGGATTAAGGTCAATGATTTCCACTGAAATCTGTCTTTCACCCTGATCTTTTCAACTTTGAGTCCGTAGACTCAGCAGATAAAATCTTCTGGAGCATTTCTCTGCACTTCTGCGTTTGCCTAGGGCCGCTCGGAAGCACATGGCGCTACGGGCTGCTGCGGGGACAGTGTGCACGCTGACCAGCCCCTCAGAGTTTCGGTCTCTCTTTCGGAGAGATACATATCCACTGACCACTTAAAATCCTTTTAAAAACCACAGCAGACAGCATCAGCTATAATGAAATGAATCTAGAGAAATCAATATTGCCCACGTTAGCTTTTCCCCTTTCTAGCACAGGGGTAACAGAGTGTGTTTTTTTTTTTTCTTTGTTTTCCTCAATTCATCTGCCCTTGGGATATACAAAACAAAATTAAAAGCCAAGAATCCTCTGTGTGTGTGTGTCTATATTTCTCAAGTGATGCTAACTGGTCTGCTAAAGTGATGCTGAATCACAGAGGACATGTACTACTGAAATGTCACTCTGTGCCGTCAGTTTTTATTAATTACCTGTTTTTGACTCCATTCAGAGAGGACAGTGAGCTTTGATATGATGCAGTATGGCCATTCTTGGGCTCTATTTACGTATATGACAAGCCTCATTTTGGCTTCTGTTTGCGTCGGGTCAGATTGGCCCAACACACTGCAAAGTGCCCTGTTAGTGGGCTCCTGACAAACAAATTGGTGCTCCGGGACAAGGGCAGGGCTCTCTGGCATCAATAAGCACCTTGATTTAGGCTTTGGATTAATTAGAAAAAGATGGAGAAAAGTGCCTTTTTGTGTGCAAGGGTGAAACAAAAAAGCAGAGCCTGCTAATTGCAGCTAATACAAATGGAGTGATCTATATCCAATAGATTTTTTTTTTTTTTTTTTTGTGAGTAGAAATCTGAGCACTTAAACCAGGAACACACATTTTTCTGTTTAAAGTCCCCAAACTCAACACCTCTATTTTACTCCCAGTGACACAAGTATTTATGTTTCCCATTTAAAAAAATGAGCTGCGTCTCAGACTGTCCTTTCCGGGCTCTCCCTTAACTAGGTCTGTGCAGTGGGTCCCGGCTCTGCTGCCGTGTCCGTCTGTGCAGCGGGTCCTCACTCCAGCTGTGCCTTCCCGGCTCTTGGGAACGCAGTGTCCCAGGTTCCTGCGGCGATCCCCAGGGCTGTGTCCAGCCACTTCCCTCGGATAGGCCATTTGCTCGGTGACCAGGTGGAGGTACCAAGTGCAAGCTGCTTTTCTTTCTATAAGCGGCCAATAAAAGCTCTGGGAAGGAGGAGGCAATCAGGTGTGGGCAGGGGCTGATGAGAAGAAATGGTCCTTCATCAACAAGGCAGACTATTTAAGCATTAAATTTAAGACTATTTGGAGGGAATGAATACAGCTGTCACAAAGTTAAGGCAATTAAATCAAAACTATTTAGTATTTTTGTTTGTTTTCTTTCAGATAATTACGTCACAGACAACTGCAAAATTTGAGGGGCGGCTGAGATCTATTACATTATCATATTAACTAACCTGAACATTTCCAAATTCAGTGTCAGGGAAAGCACTGCAATAGGAATTATAAACAATGAAAGATCTGTCTAACAATATTGTGGAACAACCAAATGGTTAGTCTAAAAGCAGAAAGCAAAATGCTATGGTTTTGCCTCAAGATAAATATTTCTGCTTTATGCATGCTATTAAAATGTATCCCCTTCTGGACAAATTAACCAGTTCTGAAAAACTGACTTTTTTGCACTCCCTAAATCTTTCTTTCTTTAATGACCTCTGAGCCACAATTTTTGCCTCTGAGCAGTAATTAACCACTCTGCAAGTCACCACAAGTGAGCCAGAAATGAATCACAGAAAAAAAAAAAGAATTTGTAGCATTAATATAGTTTCAACCAAAGTAAGCAAACCTATGCTGCCACTCTCTTGTGTTTTTCAAGTACAAATGTTATGAAATTTTCAATAGCTTTCACAGTCCTGCATAACAATTCTGGCTGCAAAAACTGAAAAGCCTGAACCACAAAAGGGAGCCTGAGATGAACAGAACTGTCCTTGAACACACCTTAAAATAGTTTACACTTACTATCCAGGCAAAGCAATACTTGCTTTATGTAACCCTTTTGCCAGCATCTTGCATAAAATGATGGGAAAATATGCAAATAAGATTAAGCATCTTGCAGTGCATTTGATCATATCTTGCAACATCTTAGGGGTGGAGAAGATATGAGGAATGCCATCATCCCGTTTTCCCTCAGGTTTTCAGTTCACCAGCAGAATGTCTACATATGGAGCTTAATTCTTCCACTTACGCTGGTACCAGTTGGGAGTAAAGCTATTCAAGTCAACAAAACCTCCCTCAGGCATACAATGCTCAGAGAATTGAAGCCTGCACATCCTATCAGTTTACAGCTACAAATCTTTCAGTAAGTTTATAGTAAACCTCTTTGCTTCTGAGACATGACCTTCTTTGTTTAAGGAATACATGGCAATATGTTTACTATGTTTGCTTTACATCAGCTTATATAGCAGGAGATTTTATCAGAAGCTTTTCTCTGACATCTCCTTTGCCAAATGACAGGCATCCTGCATAGCCAACATTGCCAAATTAGAGTAAGGTGTGCAACTTTACTGTATTTCATCATTTTTTGAATCAATTTACACCCACATGTGACATATCATGCTATTTAAATTGCTGCTAAATTTACTGGGGTAAGATTCATTGGATATGATTATTGATTTACATCTATTCTCTTTTTAAGAGAACAGGAGAATTTTAATTATGAATTTTGAAGTAAGCAAATTGTAAAAGATTTGATACTTCTGAGTAGGTTTTTTGGAGTCTGAGAGTAAATATTGCTTTTGACTTTGTTATGTCCAAATCTAAATCAGTATGAAACAGATTAGCAAGATTAGACCTTTTAATCCATTGAATATTAAATATATAGTCTATATTGGGAAGAGAACACAAAACCTGAGATACACTAATAATGCTACAACTTTGAAGATCTGAGAAATTAATTAAAAATCACTTTCATGGTCATTGCAACTTAACACTGCACTCTGCTTTTAGACTTCATGATAGCATTATGCTTGCGTAAGCTGGAAATACTCCTAGGTGATATCTGGATGAAATTTGCATCTGTTCCTCACTTTCACATCTGGAACAACTGTAAGGACCACCATGAAATTAGCTAGTTTTATGTCATAATAACTAAAATGAGACTTTTGACTGCTTAAATGATCTAATATGAAGTGGGGCACTGAGAAGTATTTAATGACATTCAAACAGCATGATCCAGTGCTGATGCATTATAATCTCTATGCATGAATATATAACTGCCTTGTACGTACGTGTCCATAGCGCACAGTTGTATTTATTACATCTACATTAGACCATTTCTCCCTATGCACTTCCTAAGCCTTGCAAAAAAAAGGAAATACAAACACAAGTTACTGCAGAAAAGTTTCCTGTCCAGGAGAAAGGCCATTTCGCATGCAGCTCCAGTGGGAAATAACTGCAGCACCCAGCAGAGCGCTCCTGTCCCCTGGGAAGCAGCACAAACTGCGACACAGATCTCACGGTGCCTTCGAGCACTCTGTGCCCACCTTGCCAGAGGGCCTCTGCTCAGTTTGGACCTTCTCAGGGCAGACTTTTTGCATCACCCTGGCTTTTTGCCACCCAAGTCGCACAGCAAAGGATTAACACCCCGCAGGAGGCCTGCGCTCGGCCCTTCCGCACACATTGCAGCAGGTTTCCCTTCCCCTGGCTGCTCCCACTCCTGTTATGAGGAGCAATTAGCAGGGGCGCTGCTCCCCCGGGTGCCTCCGTGCACGTGCTGATGAGACGCCTCCCAGCTCTGCAGAGAGCCCCACGGGGTTCAGTTTTCCCTTTGCTCTTGGGGTGGGCTCGGGGAAGGTGACCCTTGCGTGCTGCATTGCGATACTGGCTGCTCGTGTGGGTCCCTCCACAGTTTCCTGTAGAGCCTTATATCTGCCGTTGTCTCTTTTCCTTCACGTTTTCCCCAGTGTTCACCTTTTAGCAGGTGAACTTGAGGAAAGATTGTGTTTATGAAGTAGATGCAGGCGCCTTATTCCCACAGAAGCCTCTGGAGGACCGTGCTCTTGGACACCACACTCTTCCCTGTGCTGCTCAGAGGGGTTTTCATACTGATTGCGGCTCCTCCTTGGCTAGTGCTGCTGCCCTCCTGCCTGCAGCTATCTTCCAGCTCTGAAAGTCAAGGACAACCCAGGAAAAAAACAAACAACAGGAATGTTTTGTTGGCTTGTAGTTTAAAATAATTGCTTTGCGGAGACCTCCTAACAACCTCCGTGATTAACTTTTGGGAGGGGGTTATTTCCTCAAGTCAAACGTGTGTGCACACTCTCCTGGGGAAATTTGTGACTTAACCCAGAGACACAGCGTGACCTTCTACTGGCACAAACAATTCTGAGAGAGCATTTCCAGTGTTACTTAGCGAGTTGTTCCGAGAAGGCTGCATGCACAGTGTTACTTGCGACAATAACAGCACCCAGAACCTTATCATTATGTTTTAAGTTCATAAATATTTCAGTAATAATTTGTGGCATTTTGAACTCAGTTCTTTGCCTACATAAAAGAAGATTAGCAACAGATCGGTGAAGCAAAGGGCAGTCCCAGCTGCCACCCGAGACACCCAACTCCTGTCTCTAGGTATCTCAAATATGCATTTTTGGCATATTTGTTAATAGCACTGTGTGGTGGGACTGAAGTAAGCTCCCCTGGACCGAAGAATCTACTGTACAACCATGAGAAACAGCATAAAAATTAATTCCACAGTTACTTCTCTTTATTCTATAGGGTAATTATTACCTGCTTACCTTAAAGCAGGATTGATGAGATATCAGCCACAAAATAGAAGAAAGGAGATAGTGAAAAGATCAAGAACTTAGCATGAAAATATGCAAGAGTAGGTGAGAAAATCACAACCTGCCTAAAATCATCAGATCATCATTGTATATTAGTGTCAGTGGTTCAAGTAGGAAATTTCCTCTTTTTTTCTTTTCCTTTTTCTCCTACTGGGAAAGTTGCTTGCTTAAAAAAACAGGAATTTTTTTCCCAGCTGTGCTCATCTTAAGAGTTGTTCTGTCTAAGCAGTGGCTTTACTGGATTTCCATTACTCAAACTTTACTTTTGGATAAGCACTGAATATTGAGGAGTGTTAATTGGCATTTACCTGGCTGTAAATTTAACATCTTTATGGCCTCAGTTCGGGCCCTATTGCGCGAAGCAAACAGAAAGTGACCTCAGAGATCTCAGAGTTTAATATATAAGGGAAAAAACAAGAGTATAACATGAAAGTGAGGAGATATGGCAGTGTAAGAAGGAGTACAGGAGCAATTCTTAGCTATAGCTCCTCTCATTACCTACCTACCCATAGGTAGGTTTTACGTTATTATATGAGATATTGAAGTGGTGACTTTCTGAAGAAGCTACAGTTAAGGATGGTGTCTCGTCCTCACTGTTTTTACTGTTTACTGGCAGCTTTCCTCATTTGTACCATATAGCATCACACTGTTGTGTAAATAGGGAATGGCCTCACCATCTGCCTTGAAGTTGGTAGATGTTAGTATGTCAGTAGGATAACTGTAGACCGAAACAGTATGCGAGTCTGATGCTCACTGCAAGCAGTTAACAGAAGTCATCTATGAGTTCCCTGACACATGCAGTGGACTGCAAACTAGTTGCATAAATTATCTGGTGAACAGTTTTGGACAGCAAAGAGGCCTGCTAACACTTCAGGGAAGAATCAAAAACAGAAAAGAAAAAAAGGAAGAAAAAGAGTAAAAGGGCACTGAATGCACATTTTTCAAAAAATATTTACTTTTTTATCTTAAAATTTTTCTTAAAATAAATCCCACATTTGGTAAGATCTGTGATAGTGTGCATTTCTCAGGTAATCACTCAAGCACATATTTTGCTCAGTTAGGGATTTTGATCTTGTTAGATTTTGATGGAGTAGCTATTAAAGATCCTGTGTGTTTATTAGCAATAAAAAGATATATTAAATAGATGTGTGATGCTGGTGACATATCATTTCTATAGCAGAGAAATCAAAACCTCTGGAATAGAGAAAAGGAGGAGTGCAGAGAGCTAGAATCATGACCGTGAGTCCCATAGATGCTACTGTTGGTCTCAGTCTAGGTCCTGAATGACACTGTAAAACTCTGTAAGAGGTACACTATTTCTCAGAGTTTTCCATATCTACAACCACGATAGCTCCTTTAATCTCTGATTAAGAAAAGAGGTCCACAGAGCATCCTATTCTGCCAGTTGCAAAGCAGGCATAACATACGATGACAGGAAAACATCAGCTGCATTTGGGTCGACTTCACACTCTGGCTTATTAAGCCTTTTATAAAATAAAGCTCAAAGACCTTATTAATATCAACAAGGTGTGTTATAGTCGCTCTTAATGGCAGGGATTAACCTTGTCATGGTTTGCTGCTTTCGTTACAGTGCTAACAGGGAGCTAGGCTTATCATTCTGTTCACTTTACTGTATCTTTAGTGAGTGCAACGAATAGCTGATTTGGTCTCATTCACAGCAGTGAAATGATATTTCAGGATTTCAACTTTCAGGATATTATGAATTTCTTCTGCAAAGCATGGATCTAAGCCTTGAGATACTGTGGCTAATCAATTCTATTAATTTCTTGTTGAAGCTGTAAAATAAATTTTCTGACCTCTGATACATTTCTGTACTTGTGAACCAGTCAGAAGAACTGTGGGGACATAACAGACTTCCTGGTAAAAAAAAAAAGGGGGGGGGGGGAGAAAAAAAATAAAAAGAGGTAATATTGAGCTAACATTTTAAGTTTGTAAGTTTAACGTTACGTTCTGATCTCAGTTGAGAAAGGCATGTCAGTGTCCTATTTGTAGGATTCAGAATCTCTATTAGGAATCTGCATTATGGAGCAGATGGAGTGACCTGGAAAAGGGCTGCTACTTCAGAGGAAACAAAGTTACTCCACAGCTCATCTACAGCTTTCAACCATTTGTGGAAGTCTAGTGTTGATTCCTGACATTAATCAATCTGTCAGTACTGAACTGATCATACAAAGCACACTGTAATATTTTGAAGAACACAATAAACTGCAACTTCCTAGAAAAGTGAACCTGTTCTCTTAAATCTCAGAGGTTAAAATATTTTTGTATAATATTTCATGATACTGTTGGATTTTTCCATCTGTGAATCCTTCTCCGTGCCAGGGGAACCCCTTAAGTCTGATTTCTGTTTTGCTTATAATGAATGGCAAGTTTCAGTGGGACTTGTGAATGCTCAAAACCTCAGAGACTCAAACAAATAGAGAGGAAAACCTGCCAGAGTAGTGGAACTTAATGACTCTAATGCCTATTATGTTGGAAACTAGGACAATTAACAGTTTAACATAATGACGGGGACACGCAGAATGGTCTCAGGGATGGCTAAATGGATTCACTTCAAAGTCAGGCAGAATCCACATCTGGGAAGAAGCCTTTGTCTGCAGTTGCCCTGAAGTGAGTATTTAAACAATTTTTCTTTTCATAACAGCTGGGGAAGAAACTCAAGGGACTCGCTATGTTTGAACCAAATCTCAAGGTGATCTTTTTTCAATGCAGCTAGTAAAAGCTGCTGTAAATATAAGGAGATCAATGTGCCTTCCCACAAAAATGGCAAAAGAGGTAACAAAAAAAGTATTCCCCTGCCTCACAGCAGTCTGCCAGGTTTCCCTGTGACCTGCACACGTGCCTTCCACGTCGTGTGCTTGCTTGCTTGCTCGCTCGCTATTTTATCAGACCTGGAGGATCCTGAGTACTTCTATGTTTTGATTAACTTGATGCAGTACTTTATTTTATCCTTATGCTTTATGCTTTTTATGTCTCTCTGCCAGCCATTTATGAATAATTACTACTCATAAATGTATTCAAAAGGGCAGAAACAGAGGGCTGTATATCAAAGGCCAAGCAGCTATGACTAAATTTCATATAAACTTCCATCACCAGACACCTGCATGAGGCTTTGGTATGAGCAGGCGACCAACTGGACGTTCATTCAGGTGATGCTTGGAATAACCCATGCATCCACGTAAATGTGAGAATGTCACATACAAATTAGGTGTGCAACAGGCTCTCCAAGGAGGTGTTATGAGTTAGGTGTTGCAAACCCTCCAACTAGGGTTATGGTCTGCAAAGTAAGGTTATGTCTCCTGCCTTTTATTTTATTTTATTTTATTTTATTTTATTTTATTTTATTTTATTTTATTTTATTTTATTTTATTTTATTTT
>JAWLRI010000471.1:2916187-2949331 GCA_034781795.1 Crypturellus tataupa | reverse complement strand
TATTTTATTTTATTTTATTTTATTTTATTTTATTTTATTTTATTTTATTTTATTTTGTTTTGTTTTGTTTTGTTTGGTTTGGTTTGGTTTGGTTTTGTTTTGTTTTGTTTTTCCATTTTTTTGCCAGCTCCTTTCCCATTTGAATCTCTTCAGTGGAATAAAGAGGTGAGATGTGGCTCTGATGTCTCCTGCTGAGCTGGAAAAACATTGAGGGAATATAGGGTGTCTCTTGCAGTTCTTTTGTTTTCTGCTCCAGCTCTACTTTGCTAATACTCAAACTTTTTTTCTGCACCAGGACTAGAGCCAGCAGTTATTGTTGTCCCAGACACAAGGAAACTACAACTGAACTGTCCCCTCTTCTCTCTCTTGCACAAGCTAAAGGTATCCACAGATCTGGTCCTACCTTTCCTGTTTGCGGCCATTCTTTTATGCAAAGTGATGCAGCTTAGACATCAGAGATGGAAGACAGCCCAATGCATCTTTGAAATATAACATACTGCATTCAAAGAGGGAGCTGGAGGAATCGCTTATACTTTTATCAGAAACAAAAATCTCCAAAATTGAGGTGCACATGGAGGCTGTGATCTGGCCCCATCAAGGCTAGTGTCGCTTCTTGTCCAGGGAATGGGCTCCGCTTGCCAAATCTTGTATTGGTGGTGGCGATCTCAGCCCCAGGTCTGAGTGCTCCGAAGATCTGGGTTTTGATCTTGGACCCCTCCCTTCGCTGAAGATGAATTAGGAGCTAAACTCGGAGTAATCAGAGATGTCCCCAGTGAAACCTAGTTATTTCAATGTAGTCCAGGGGACTGTGAAAAAAGTAGAATGTATGCGAAGTGTGTGATGTTTGAGTTGAGACATGGAAGGACTTTCCATTGAGCTGGGGCAAACTGACCCAAGCAGAGGAGACTAATGGAACTAGGAAACCTTGAGCGGTTGCAAAACCTTTCTGCTCTGGTCTGGCCTTGGCTTTCCCATAAGTGCTTTCTCCGGTGGGCTGGGTTTCTGCAGCATTTCTCTTGAACACCTTTCCACATATTTTCTGCTAAATAATCCATGGAGAGATTCACCGTAAGCACCATAGCCACCCTGTGTTGGCCCTGGGGCCCGCACCGTGCCTCGAGTCGCTGGAAGGGAGAGCGCTGCGCCGCTGCCCGGCCTTCTCCTCGCTCGCACCGAGCAGGGCCAGGGGTGGCATCTAGCCCCACTCCGCACTCGGGAGGATGTTTGGGTAGATGGCGCGGGCTGTGGGGCCCTACAGCCTTGGGCACGGGGCGGCATCACCTGCGCTCGTGGAGCCTTGGGAGGCCTCGCGGCTCAGTCCTCCTCCCTTCCCGCTGAAGCACCCACCATCAGGCACATCAGCACCCCCACATATTTTGAGGCCAGAAACTTGGCATGGCAGGAAAACTGAGGGCCCTGAAGCCCCTGTTCACACTTGGCTTGGTCTACAGGTGAGCCTGCCTCCAGTTTCAGTCGCTTCCTTGGCACGACGAGCCCTCTCGGCGCTGCTGACGGAGGCGCCACGCAGCCAGGTCTGTGTCTGGGCTGGTTCCACCTGCGCTTATGCAGTTTGACAGGAGGCACCTTCCCGTTTTGCTCTGCTCCTGCCTCTCCTTAATGAGGTTAGATGTTGCTTCACGCAGCTGTTTCAACATCATAATTAGAAGGTTTTTCTGGTTCAGAGAGAAACATTTGCCGCATTTAAAATTCTGAGGAAACCTCTGCTCTGTCACATTTTTGCTGGAGAAGCAGTAAAGGTCTGCTTGATCTCTTTTTCTTCTGAGTAATTAACATTATCATTTCCCCCTATGCACACGTAGCGATCCCTGTATCCGATCCCACCTCCCGTTTCTAGGTGGCTCCAAGTGAGAGGAGCACCTGCTGCACTGATGTGATGCCGAGAGCGTCCTCGGCGCTCGCCTGTGCGGCCGAGGGTGCCGTTTCGCTCCTTACGGCTTCGCAGAAGGAGACGTCGGGTCATGGAGAGGCCAAGTGACCTGCGGAGTCAGGCAGAGCTGGGCATCAGCGCCAGGTCTCCCCAGTCCCAGTTAGGTGCCTTCCCTGCGAAACTGCCCTTCTTTTATGGACATTACAGCTGTGATTTGCAAAGAAGCTTACAGAATCTGCTTATTCCAATCCATAAGATTTGAGCACCTAACTCCTTTAGTTCCTTTGAAAATCCATTTCAAATTTTTTTTTTATCCCTTTTTTGTAGAAAACGCTGCCTTCTCTATTCCCCAGTTAGGATTATACCTTCTGTAAAGGTGGATCAAATGTTTAAAAATATCTGTGCTTCTGGCTTGGAAAACAGCATGAGAGACTCAACATTTGACTGTTGAGTGGACTCTGTGTTCAGCTGCCTTTTGTTGCCGCCACGTTGTGTAATTACATTTGTTCAATCCCATATCCTGACTCAGAATACTCTTGACTCAGTACTTACTCTTGCATAAACAACAGTGTTGCCTCCCCAAATGCTGTGCTGAATTTCAGTTGTGTGAATATTTATAGAAAACGATCGGGCTCGCAGATAAATATTTCCATTATTTAGCAGCCAGTATTCCAATGGGGAGATGCTAGAAATAACCACTCTATTCTGCAGCTAACCAGGAATCAGGAAATGGAGGGAGCAAATCAACCAGCAAGCCTGGATTTTACAGAAGTGGGATGAACATTGGCTGTTTGGTGTTTCCACTTTTTGATTGCAAGTCATAGGAAAGCAAAAGCATCCTGAAAGATGGAAGAGAAGTTGCTGGGGAAGCACAGGGGACAGCCAATGAAATGCACACTGCTTTGGGCACCCAGCCAGCTCCCCCAAATCCTTGCTGTGTCCTACACAGACCAAGCTGGCTTAGTAGAACTTGATCAAATGTCACAGCTTTTCCTTTCTGCATTGCACTGCAATATATTTGTGCATTGCAAAACCTTGCATCTTCTTGAAAATAACCTTCAGGGGAGGGGAACGGGATATCTATATTCCTCTGTTTGGCAGAATCTCTTTGACATCTCCTTTCCTCTCCTGTCATGCTTCTGTCTGTGTGAGGATAAATGCACTGCAACTGGAAAAGGGAGATAAATACCGTAAGGAGAAATCATTATAAACCTCAGTGCTTGAGAGGTGCATTCTCGGATGCATGCCAGTCATAAAACCTGACCAGGCCTGAAAAATAAAAATCCCTCAAATAATAATATAGGATCCCCATGGACCATATTCTTATGCCTCTTCCACAAGCATGGAGCATTAAAAGATTGAAAACTCTTTTTCATTTCATTCTATGCAGGCTAAAAAACCTTATGACATGCTCCACATGCATTTATAATAATAAAGTGTGGAATAAAGGAATTTTCCTTTTCAGGACTGTGCACAAGATGAGACTTCTCCCTGCAAAATGAAATACAAATAAAAGGAATAGCAAAGAACCAGGGTATAGAGGAAGTCTAAGTATTCTTTCCAACCCTCCTCTGAAGGACAAACTAGAAAACTGGAGCTGATGCTTTCCTGTGTGTTCCACAGAGCAGTGAATGTGTGTGTGTATTTATATGCATATATGCATGTGCGTATGTGTGCACACAGATGCATATACACCCATATGAATATGCACATATATCTATTTTTACAGATATAAAATCAAAGTGTATATCACATAACTTACGTGGAAAGTAGCATCATACAGGCAGGCCCAAAGGCTTCCTTTCTTTTCTGAGAAAATTTCCAGCGCACAGTGCATGTGAAACAGTGCAGCAAAGCTTTGGCCACCCAAGATTTGTTGGCTCTCATATTTATTGTTCTGCGGCGCTTCCGACCTCGCTGGAGCCGGAGCGCAGGGTAATAAGTAACAGCCTCCTCCGCGTGGTGCTTTTGTATGCGACTTACAGGACGTGTTTGTGAATCATCCTTCCCCCTTCTTATTAACAGAGACTGGTATAATGTTTTTCTGACTGTAGTTATCTCCTCAAGGAAACCTTGCCGATGTGCTGTTATGCTCATTATGCTTTACAGTTTGAGTTCACCTTCGGCTTTGATGGGTGATTTTTCTGCTTAAGAAGGATGCGCTTTTTTTGCAGAATTTGTTCCCTCCACCTTACCACTGAGTCACCTCTGTAACAAAACCCAGTTAGCACAACTGAAATTCTGCAACATCCCATTGCCCACGTTTTTTAAAAAATTCCAAAATGCCGAAGCGCCATGACCTGTGATGAGCGGCTTGCGCTCAACTCTGACTTGTGTTTGGCTTTGGCAGCAGTTGCCAGCACGCAGGATGCGAGGCAGGAGGGAGCTTGCTCCAACCCGCCCCTGGCTGACGACTCACGAGATATCCCTGAGGATGCTCTGCCTCCCCTTCCTCCTCCTCCGCTTCCCTCCACACAGGAGCCCTGCTCATGCCACCCCGCGCTGAGGCCTGCTCGGTGCCAGCTTGGGGTGCCGTGATAATTTGCACCTTGCTGCTTTAGCGTTTTGCAACCACAGAAGGCACTCAGACTGATGTGGTAGGCTGACATGTTTCTTCTGAGAGAAGAAATGTAAAACAGTGAATTTTTATATTATTTTATCTATCCATCTTATAGGTAGGGTTTAATTACACCCTAATTATATTTTCATGAGTTGCCCTAATTTCTTGCTTCAGATTAACACTATTCAGATCACACCTTTATGGATCTGTTACTCATGACATGACCAGTCTGGCATTTTTATTATTCTCCAGCTTTATCTCTCCTCCTGCATCAAGGCTGCTTTTGCTAGTAGCATTTTTACTGCCACAGTTAACTTCAGTTCAGGATTAAGATCACATTTTTTCTGAACTTGATATAAACACTTAAGCAAACATCGTCTCTGTACTTGAGGAGATTATCTGTTAGGCTGACCTTTCAGTATCCTCTTGCATCTTTTGGAAACGTGCTCGGCTGAGTCTTATTTTATTATTTTCTGCCCACATTTCCATCTTTGAAGTTCCCACTCTACTATTTTTAGGTTTTCCTCCTCCCGATTCCCTGCTGTGCATTTATTAACATGACTGCTCGTGTGCTATTGCCCCAGTAAGTACCTCAGCTGTACTGTCACTAGCTCTCACTATTCAGCACTCAGACACTTCACCGAAAGTCAGCAGTGCTCCTACCCCAACCAGGTTGTTTTCATGTTTTGAGTGAGGCTCTTCTTACTCACATCATGTACATCATTGTACTGTACATCATGGTCAAATACATGGTCTCTAACACTTTTTGTCTATATTCTTGCCCTTTTTTTTTTTCCTTAAAACCATAAAGGCGTGTTGCAGCGGACATTACTTTATACATTTATACACAAACTTCTCCCTTCATCACACTTTTTACCTTTTTTTCTGAGCTCTTGCCAGCTTCATAGACCACAGTCAGTGGCTAACATTTTATTGCCATTGTGCTGGACGCGCTGTTTTCTCTCCCCACTCAATTATCCTTCTCTGCTGATCATACACTATTGGACTTCTTCAAGTTTCCTTTGAGACACCCAAAGACTTCTTCAAATCAATGAATCACAGGAAAAGTAAGTTCTCTTTTTAGCTACTAGTTGGACAGACTGTACCACTCTTTGTTTAAGGACTGCCAGAAATTCCTCTTAAACCGTTAGTGAAGATAGTGGTATATTGATTTGTTCATTGATTCCTGCCCTGTCATCAAATCTCTTTTGCAGACAACGGAAGAATTATTCTGTCTTGCTCCTCAAAGAATACAAACTTGTATTTGGGCTTAGATGCAATTAGTTGGCATTTGACATGCTTCTCCTTAAATAAGGTGATAAAAACAGGAGAGTACTTCATGTTTATTCTTGATTATGAATCAAATCTAAAAATGAAATGCTTCAAAAAGACATTCTAAGAGATTTTTTTCACTGTCAAAAACCTACCTATTTAGCTGCTGAAACACATTCACCCTGACTATACAAAAGCTGTAGACTGAGGTTAAAAGAATGCTTCTTTCTAAATTAACTATAAAAAGTCTTCTACAGCTCTGGGATACTGCCACCAAATCTTTATATTTCCTTTGTCCTTGGAGACTTCTGTGCCCAAACTCAGTTTTCTAATATGCTTTTTTAAATTAAAAACTCTAACTGATTAAAAATATATTCCCTGCGTAACATGTATTTAGCAATAATCTTTGACAATCACTGAGGTAAAAAACTTTGTCAAACCATCTTAAGTGAAAGAAATTCTGCCAAGGTAGAGTTAGGAGTCAGCTTTAAAAATCTAAATTAGTAACTATTGAATTAGTTAAGGCCATGCAATGCAATGTCCCGCAGGGCAGATACAGTCTGTATGGACAATTTTATTGGCTATTTTGGGAGACCAAATCATTGAAAGACCAGTATACAATTTTTTTGCAAGGCTGGGAGGACATACGATATAACAGTGGAGAGACTGAAGGGAACAATGTGCAGACTACAGAAGAAAGTAAAGGAATCTGTGGAGGTAAGGGTCAAACCAGGGGAAGGAAGTGGGAGCTGGAGTCGGGGAGAGATTCTAATTTTGCATTAAGCTCCTCAGAGCAGAACAGTTTGCAGAATGACTAATGCTGCATCATTGCATAATGCCTAGATGAGGATGGAGAGTTGCCTCTAAGCAGCTAAGATCTGGCCATGGGAGTATGTGCAGGATCCTCAGAAACCCTCCAGCCTTCCCTCCAGCAGCAGAGACAGCGCCGGTGCGCTGTTTGCTTGTGCGGCTGCTGGGGAGTCCCATTCATCACCCGCTTTATTATATTGCACAAAGTATGCCCTGTCCGTTAACACGTTCCACATCTGCCTTATGTCTGGACTTGCAGGACCCTGTTAATGACAGAAGGGCTTTGCGAAAGTCCCAGGCTCAGACTTGGTTTGCAAGTAGCAGGGTTCAACACTAGAGCTGACCCCTCTGGACTGGAATTCAGGGTCCCTCTGTCCCTTTTAAGGTGGTATAAGAACAGCAACCTTTGTGGGGAGAGTGTAGGGAAGAATTTCATAATATTGCCCCTATTTATTAAGAGAAATAAAAATTAAGAGAAAATTCTTCTTGCATTATTATGTTTATCTTCCATTAAAGATGCACCTAAGGTGGAATATAGTACTAATATAATTTTAACAGCATCCCTGAGATTGTAAATACAATTACAAATACTCCTTCGATATACTACTCCCTCTCCATTGTATGCAGAAATGGTAGGGTAGGGAAACAATAAATTAAATACATCAGCAGCACTATGGCTTTGGACTTGAACTATTTTTTTTCAAAGCCAAATTGGGGTTGAATTGTTTTTACATAGCTTCAGAAATGGATATTTGAAACAGTATTCTGGAATCCATTCACAGAATATAAGGAGAAATGGGTACTTCAAGTCTGTGAGTCACTTGCCCTACTTTAGACATCAATGCTAGGATAAGATATGCCTGTTTCTCTGCCACCAACTAGCTTAAGTCCTGCCTTTGCTGTCTCTGAATCATCTTCTTCATCTTATTTTGTTCTGAAGGGATTTTACTACCTTGGGAACTGTACTGAACAAAAGTGCAGCTCAGGTCCCACCTCACGTGGGGCTGAAATCAAACTAATATGCCCCAATGGACTGCAGCTTTCTCCAAATGTAACCTACTCATCTCTCTATTCACCTCTAAAGCTATTTATTCACAAACCAGGCACTTTGCCCATGGAAAGCTGAAAATACACAGTCATGGCATGCCTGCAGCGCACAGTGCCATGGTCAACATTCGGTAAGGGCAGGATTCCCACCTGTACATGGGATTTGCTACCCGCATTGTAGATCTAAACTCAAAAACTAAATCTAATCTAAAACTAAATCTAGATCTAAACTAAAATAGACAGAATCTGTGGTGTGTGTAATGCACTTGCTTAGACAAAGGCATTTATTGCCATTAAAGTATCCCCAAACTAAGATGGCAGGACTTTGGCCTCGGAGGCAGTGGGATGCAGCAGTGGGCAGTAGCTGCTGCTGATATGCAGGTGTCCTGGACAACCCAGGGCTGCACTACCAATGTCTCAGCATGGTACCAAATCCTGCCCAGTGCCCTGTTAGCTGAGCCGCTCTGGAGATGGCATCAACTGTCCTGAGGAGATCTCCACCTCCTGCAGTGATAACTGGGGTCTGGCTGAAATGCAGACAGCTCCCTATAGGCACCTGAATTCACTCTTCTCAAAATACAGGGAGAGTCCCACCCTTGATGCCTGCTAGGGGCTCTTTAAAGCATGGCAGAGGGCTCTCCTTTGCATTCATGCCACCTCACCCTGGACTAGGGAGAGTTACCAGATCATGGGCAGAGTGTGCCGTATCGAGCCTGGCTGCCCGTGGTTTTTATTTTGGCCTTTAGGAACTCCCTGGAGCTAACTTTGTTTCTTTCATACATGCCAAGCCAGCGTTCCAGACTGTAGACATCTATGATTATCCCTGTAAACTGATTTCTTTTGTCACTGAAAGTGGCGCTCATTTTTACCGGGGGAATGTCAGGTACCATCAATGAGTCATTAACTGTCACTCTCGTAATACAAATCTCAAAGACTTTTTTATTTATAATTAGGCACATTCTGTGGCTTGCAGATAAGCACTCAGATCTGATAATGCGCTAAGGCGATTTATCAACATTTATGCACCAGTAGGGTTGCACCAAGAGCATGACTTAACCAAAACTAACCTTCCTTACATGAACAATGTGAAACCGTGGTAGGTGTAAATGAGAAAAACACTACTGGGCTGTAAATTTAAGCTCATCTTAGAAAGGATGAACTCATTCTATCTGACACATCCAGCTGTGCAAACAGCAGTACAGAGTGAGCTGTAGTTAACTTCACTAATATATGGGGATTAGAACAGACCCTGTGCTACATATAAATGATGCCTCTGCTTATAAGGCACTTGAGTTTGACAGAGGGAGAAAAAGGAAATTCAGTGGGAACACAAGTTATTTCTCTAGCTGTTATGAAATAGGATTGAATTCTCCGAACATTTCAAAAGTTAATTCATATGCTTGTCAATGGCTTTGCCTTTCTGGGGCAGAATTCACACAGTATGAAAATTTCCACAATGTATCAGCCACTAGGAAAGAGAGCAAGGACCTTAATAGCACTATTTATTTATTCCTGCAGCACAGAGCTTGTAATGTTCTAGTGCTGTTGCCCTGCTTGAGTGAGGGATCACTCTGGCTGGAGCCTCAGTACCAAGAAAAGGGAAATGAAACTTTTATCTCTGCTTTTGAAATTGATTATGCCACAAATTATATTCAGACTTTGGAGATGAGGGTCTCCCTTGTTCAGCAGTGCTTCACAGAGCACTGAAATCCTGTTTTGCTGTAAGGCAGTTGTTGAAACCAGTAACGTGATTTTAGGAAGCAATTTTTTTTCAACTGATGACTTCAGATCAGGCCTCTGCATTTGTTTGGGCTTGCCAGAACTATAGCGTCATGGAGGGCTCAGAAAAAAAGAAAAAAAAGAGCAAGAAGATCTAGTTCAGTTGCCATATGCAATGCCAGATGTTATCTATTAAAAAAATGTCTCTTATGGAAACTTTCTAAGATTTCAAAAGATAGATGTGGCACATGCTGTTTCCAGTAGAATTCTGCCTTTCTACAGAGCTGAAGCACTGCCGACATCTCGTTAATTTATCTTACTGTGACTATGCTGTATCAACAGGTAGAGCTAACCTTTGTGTTCAGAAAGTTCACTTTGTGAAAACATTTTCTTGTGCTTGGGTTCAGGCTCTTTCTTGCTCCTTTTTTTTCCATTACATCACTTTTTTCCCCCTTCAGCCAGAGATGTAGGAGACCATTTCCCTTTGGAGCGTATGCCAATGTTGAGCTGCTGAAACAGCAGGGGAATGTTATAAATCTGGACAGGGAGCTGCTCTTCATCCTTCAAGGCTGAATGCTTTGTGGCCGTTGCAAGTAAAGCTGCTGCTAACCTCTGTGACCCTGCCTGGACTCAAGACACAGATCTCTCAGTCTGGGATGGAAACCAGCACCATGCTAGCACACTTCCAAAAATGCTGTTACTGAGTGACCTTTCTAGACAAATGTTAAATATTAGAATGTGTTTATGACATTTAAGCTGCCCCTTCATCATCCATTTGGACTATTTTACCTCTGCAAAGACAGAAATAAAAGAGTAGAAATAAAAACTCTTGTGGATGCAATAACCAAGTTGTAAGGATTTCTTCCAAAGCTTTTAACACTTTCAGGCTGATTGAATAAGAAACTGTTATATTCCCTACCTCTGACAACTACAGAATTCCATTGTTTCCAGAAAACATAGGTACTGAAAGCCGAAAAAAAAAAGGGGTAAGTTATCCTAAGGAACTTTTCTATACCTAGAAATGTTGTAGATATAATTTCTGTTTTTTTCAGAGCAGGACTCAGGTAGAAATGAATGGTTTATATTCTTAGTATAGGATGCCACACTCAGAGTTACTTCTGGAAGAAACTGAAAAAACAGACAGATAGTCAGATCAAAAGTTTTGGTAATTCCTTCTAAATAATTGATAATCCATGCCTGATGATGGAAAGCAGTTCCAATAAAATCACTCAGATTTCCCTGAGATACTTGCAAAATAAATGAGTTTCCTCCTTTCTATTGTTATTATAGCAGATATGGACTAGATTGATATGAAGGACAAAGTATTTTTATCAGAAGTGGTTATCAATGGATTTCTTTTTAAATTTGGAAAAAAAAAGATTAAAAGTGAAGTTTTATATTTTTTATCAAACAAAATCCAAAGCTATTAACTTGATTTTCCTGTTTGCAGCCCCCTTAAATCTCAGTACAGAGATGATCTAATAGTCTCAATGCATCTACCTCATGCCTACAGCTTGACAATACCTTCTCTGAGATTTTTTCCACTCTAATGAGGAGGGCAGCACCATCTTCCAAGTCAAGATCAGAGCAGTCATGGTGGGCATAGTTTTAAAGATTTGGTTCTGGACTTTGCAGGGAAGAATGGGGAATTCATTGATTCAGGAGTAATTAGTAGTCTGGAAAGGGATAGAACTGTTATTTTCTGTACAGCTTCCTGGACTCTACATTTTATAGTAGTCTTTGGTTACAGAGATGAAAGCTATTCTGTGTAGATGGACTAGACTTTTCTGCCCGCTAGTCTTAATGGCATCATTGTGCCATAAGAGAAGTGCTTAGCTTAAACAGGGTCCATATGATTAAGACCCTGAGGAAACATGGTCTTCATCTGCACGTCCTCATTTCTGTCATCGCTATTGGGAGTGAAAGTAATTACACTAAATGGAATGACTCACCAGACACCTAAATTTCTGTAAGTTAGAGATCTGAACGAGACAACTGTATTCAACCCAAGAGTTGTTGGTCTGTAAGTCCTATGCACGAATTATGAACATTTCTCCTCTTTCCAGTCCAATGGCGGTTAACCAGTGGTTCCAATCCAAATTGAGCTGGTGGAGTGTTGCAGGTATGAAGATGAGAAGCTCCAGAATTACCCTGTGGTATCTTGTAGGATTGCTTTTTTGTTCATCAAATGTATTCTAGTTTACATACATCTCCTGTGCTATAGAGTTGATAACTTCATCTGATGTTTATGAAGCCAGGTTTGAAGATGATTTTGATTCAAGGGATAATATTTGATTGTAGTCTCATTTTCATTCCCTGTGTTCTTTTCATTCTTTCAAAATTATGCTTTGAGATGAGATTTTTACCATCAGCTTTGCTACAGTGAATTTCACGTTTTTGTTATAATGCTTCAATAATTTTGTTTGTAATTAAATTCTCATTCTTTCACCCATTTTGTGTACTTCTCCAGGTTCTCAATGGAGAGTGCTTTTTTTTCTTCCTCTCAAAAATACCTTTCATCTAGTTTTGCAATAAGTATCACTCTGGAGTGACCTGCATTATAAATCTGGTGTGTCTCATCGAATGGTGAAGGATGTCAGCTGTAATTTTTTGGTACTAAGATAATCTCTGTGGTGTCTTAAAAAACTGTGCTCATAATTTTCTAGGTTGATTTATGTTGTCAAGCATAGTGCCACAAATGTCAGACATTTTTAGCATAATAACAAGAGTATTCACTGGAAGGGACTGAATTTTCAAGGATAAGTGGGGATTCTTGCATCACATCATTTATCTCTGTGCTTTTGTGCCACAGGAAGGTAAAAGTCAGTATAAATAAGGGCTAGATTTCAGATTAGCATATAGTCTATATCTTTCCGTGTATGAATGTCCCTGGATATCCAGTTACCTAGTGAATATTCTGATATTTGAGCTAAATTGCTTTGATGATGATGCTACATAGGCTAGAAAGCTTGTCAAATTGTTACTTACTGTTCTTGGCTGAAAGTGCCATCAAAAACTTTCATAAAGCAGTCTGGTTTAGTTTTCCCAAGTACGATGAGCTCATCATGTCGTGGGATAGACTGTATCCTTGCTTTCAACTGAGGACTGAAGTAATCTTTTTTGGCATTAGTTGCTTCCTCAGTAGCATGCGACACATCTATGCAGAACACTGACTCAGCTTGCATACAAAATGTTAACAGATACAGAACGTCACAATTTCAGTGATTTCATGAAGCATGGTCAAAGAAGTATTCCATTTATTTCTCAGGATTGCCGCACTCTCATGTCTTCCATGAGATACTGAGAATTATTAATGAGTCTAGTCCTGTTTTTTCAGGCAGCTGTAATATTGTACCATTTCAGTTCTCTGACTAAAATTTCTAGGTAACAAACTTTGTTAGGAGACAGATTGTTTGAATTTCACAACCATTCTTAGATCAGCTGGTCTAATAGATCTTAGTCTTATCAAGGATTTCTATTCACAGACTCTCTACCTTTATGAACTGTGAAAAAAATGTTCTGCCTTCTGCTAGATACATGGATACATGCTCTGTGCCTATGTATTCTGGATTGCAGTTTTTAGTGGATGTTACCAGCTGGAAGTCATTAAACTGATGCTCAAATATACAGAGATGTTTGTGCCTCCAAGTAGTGCAATAGATGCTGCCTAAGTCTGTAAGTTCTTTTTTCTTCAAAGTATGTATTCATTCTTGATGTATTTTAAGTTCTGAGGAAAATCCCTCACTGAGTAATGTCTGACTTTTGTATTGGATCAGGAATGCTGGTAATCAGTGAGAGGACGTGTATATCCTGATACACGGGGGATAGAGACAAAATTCCTCCCATTTACTTGGGAAAAGGGCATGTTAAGAGAAAACTTTACTTGAAAAGCAACTATTGAAGTAGAACAAACTGTAAGTGAGCTCAGAAACCTAATACCATAGATGATACATTTCATTCACTCCTTCCTTATTGGAGCGAAAGCAGCTCTGCTGTCGGAAAGGGGTATTAATTTCAAGACAGGTACATTTATGCTCATCATATGAATTGTATTCCTACAGGCCCAAGTCCTCTCACACCGAAACAAGCAGTTTTCAGTTAAGATCTCTGGATCTTAAATAGGGTATTATTCAAAAAGGTATGGGCGATGTTGGTTCTTCTTATACATCCCTTTGCTTTGCAATGAAAGAGAACAAAACCCATTTCCTTTTGATGTTTAAGGGCTCACTGGCTTCCTCTACTCACTATAACATGTTGCTCTTGGAGCAACCAAAGTTTAATCTATAGAGTTGAGAGTCCAAGCTCAGACAGGATCAGCTGTTTTCACTTTAGCCCCCTAAACCATGCACATTCCTGTATAGCATGTGTGGGTATAGCTCTCCTACTCAATGGCAAATGTCTGTAAGTCTCCTTGGCAGGGAGCAAGAGAAATAAATATTTAAATGTTTCTCAAATGCAGCTGTTCAGAAGAAAATTGGCTGTTAAACCTTGCTCAGGAATGATGCTGCCTTCCATAGAACAGGAACTGAAGGTTTTCAAGAATCATAATTTAGCTCTGGATGTGTTCGGTGTGAAAGAAGTTAATGTGCAAATAGAATACTTGTATGACATTCAAAATCTGCTGGAAACCTTGTTAGAAATAAAAAATTGGGGCCCCCTTCTAAGCACAGTGGGGCTGTAAGATTCCTGGCTGCTAAATCATGGAAAAGAAGAAGAAATGAGAAACTCTTTGGAGGATAAACCTGTTTAAGAAGGATTAAAATATATAAACTGATTCATTCAATTGGGCGTATCTACCAACTCTGCGTGTGCTCATTCTATGTCTGTTAACTATTTCTAGCTGTAAGAGATACATTTGCTCTGCACAGGCAGTGATAATGGTATCTCTGCATTTTATATGCTGTATTCTCTGCTCCCAGGAGCTATCCCTATACTAAAGCCGTGGCTGTACAAGCAGTATCTGCGCTGTACCTGGCTGGTCCTGGGTACAGTTTAAGACTTGGACAGTCCCTGAATCCTCACTTCATCTGTTCTCATTGCCCTCGTATTCAGCCTTGCTTCCAATGACTTGATGCTGATGCCAGGTTATGTGAGGGCTCCTTGGCTGATGATGTTGAAATAATGTTATTTGGGGGTAGTTCAGCTACTGGACCCATGATTCTGATCCCTCCATGCTACAGGCTAATGTGTACTTGATGAATATGCAGAACATTTCCCTAGCTAGCTTGTCCTGAATCAACATGCAAATACATTTCTGAAGATTAACCATCAGTGCATGATGGTTTGCATTGTGAGTTTGGATTTGAAGCTACACAATTATCCCTGAAATCCTCAAAATGTTCCTGAAATCCTTCTTACACCATATGCTGCAAATTAGATATGAAGCTTCAAGGCAAAAGGGTGCTTGAAATTCTGGAGTACAGATTTACAAGCTGGACTAAGTAAACATTGCTGTCAGCAGCTGCATAACTAACAGAGGAGGACTTTGGTTCTTGCCCAGCAGGTGAGCAAAATCAGGTAGCGTTTCATGGACATACACAGGCCCAGAAGAACCTAGAGCTTACTAGTGGCTGCAGACAGAGACAGAATGTCTGCTACTGGAATAATTTGGTGTCTGATGGCCATTTAGGGAAAATACAGATAACAAAGGAACTTTGAACTAACCTTGTGTCCAAGAGTGTCACAGAGACCAGGCTGACATTGCAAAACTGCCAGGACACTTGAGTTATTTTCATTAACTGGGAAAATCCAAGCAAGCCTGGAAGTCTGGGAAGTCTTATTGTCCTTCATGAGGGTGCATTTAAGAATCTGTTGAGACAGATAGTGGCCCATGGACTGTGTTTTAAGTATGGCCACCTGGGAGCATTAAGCCCCGTCATTCTCTAGAGCAGCGCAGTAAGCTGAGGGGAGGAGGAAACGGGCCCTCTCGTGCCTGAGCTCATACCACACTAACCTACCAACGCAGTGGGTACCCACTAGCAGAGCTGCAGTCTCCTTGCAACGTGTGTCTTCTTTGGCTGTGACAAAAGTGAATGCAAACTTAAACTGCTATTCTGCGGTGGTAGTGTTTGGCACCCACTTTCCTAGATGGTTGTATAAGATACTAGGCAAAGATGAACAATGCTCTTTAATTTAAATGGAGTCCTCTTGATTTGTCAATGAAGTTGACAGTCTAAAAAGCAGAATCAAATCCTAAACCCTTATTTTTTGAACCAGTATGGAGACAGAAACCCCAGGTTTTAAGGCCCTGAATTGGAAAAGCATTAAGCACCTGCTTAATTTTGAGCACTGACTTCAATGTATTTAAAGTTAATCAAGTACTTAAGCTTTTTCCTCTATAGGGATTCTTTCCTGCATAAGGGCCTAAGAGAAAATAGATAACTATAAAGAGCAACTGTAATGAGCCTGCATATGGGCCAAAGAGAAGGGGATTATTAATGCTTTCAGGTTCAGTAAGGACAAGGGTTTAAATATCAGCCTCCTACAGCGAGACATGAAAGACTCTCATAAATGTGTTAAATCGCATCAGGTCCATTTAATATCATTATGTTTAATAAAAGTATCTTTGCACTATAATAATCAGCCAGGACAGTAGGTGGACAAGTCAGACTCTGGAAACATAATATATTCCTCTTGGGTTATCCTCCTTTCCACTGCACTCTCTAGCATAGGTCTCCAGTAAGCTAAGTGCTTTTTTTCCAATAAGCTAAGTGCTTTAATCTCTGGGAAAATCTTGAAATTGCCTTGAGGGTGATAAAAACAGAGCTCCATGACACAACTCAGTTTGGAAATGAAGAATGAGGTTCTCTGAATGAGAATAGTAGAAATAGCTGAGAACAGCTCTTGTGCAACCTCTGTTTTGTTGGCAATGCTTCCAATAATTTGGTAAGAAAGACCACAGAACTGCAAATCAGAATGTAACTGAGATCTTAGTACAAAACTAAAACTATGGCTTTTATCAGGAAAGTCTTTCAACAGTCTTTGTTGTTGCTCCCTGTCTCTTCTTTCTAGCCCTTTTGGTATAGATAGAGAAGAAACACATCACTATTCATTGTTTATGACCCCAGAGGACAAATTCAAATTGTTGATTTTATTGGAGCATTTAATTTTAAACGTGGCTTATGATATGTAAGTGCTGCAAAGATCATTTGTCAAAACAAGAACACTGGGGAACCTTGACCCCAACCCTCAACAACATTTATTATAATCACTTTATGATGCCTAAACATCTTAGTAGAGGGTCTTTAATACAGTGCTTCTTGATTTTTTATGACATTTGGAGGTAGGGGATGTCAGCTTTTATGCTTGAAAGCTTGTATCAGGAATTTTTATTTTAAATAGGTCAAAAACAGAAGCACTCTATGTAGGAAATATAAATACAGAGTCTGAAATAGCCAGCTGAGGTTTTATAAAATCAATATATAATTGGTGAACTATTGCAAAACCAATCTGGTATTTCTTTGTCTTATGAAAAGGCTAGCATAAGCAGAAAATATCTATTTTCTACTGATTGCTCCAGAATTATCATGCTTCAAATTAAATTACATTTTTTTGGAAGATGAACTCTATGCAGCTTTGCTAAGTAAAGTGGGAAAACACAAATCCTTTCGAGACATTCTCAATTTCTATTGTCTTTACTTTACTTTGTTTTCTTATCTCAACTTTTATGTTAAGCAATAAAGGCCTATGGATAAATTAAATCTAATCAAATACATTAATAGATAATGGGATACACTGTTAAGTACAATATGTCTTCCTTTTTTTACTTCCACTGTAGCCATGGCCTATGATTTCAATTTTTTTGTCCTGATCATTTTATCCGATCTACACTTAACCCATAGAACTTGCTATTTTAGGGTACCAGAGTATGGATGTCTTCTGATTAGCAGAGAAGCAAATTAATGGAAGAGAAAAAGAAACATCACCATAATCATGCAGGTATAAACTCTAGTTAAGAAATTCCCTAAACTGCGCATTACTACAAATGAAATGCAAGCCACAATGCAGCTGCTGTTTTAAGCACATCATAATCTGCTTATATGTTTTATATGCTCATTCCTTTAAAGACCTGATACAATCCAATTCTACACAAATACAATTAGTACAGTAGTTAAGCCGGGCAGTGATACCTCATGACAGCCAGACTGAGTAAGGTCTTCAAAATTCTCTGAAAGGGAAGTACACAAGGGAATAGGAAAAAAAAAATGCTTTCAGGAAGAAATCATACCTTTGCAGGATGATTACCTAGATCAGGAATTGCATCTTATTATTTATTTTGTCATTCTTTTATTCAAATATTCTATTTTTGTAACTAACAAAATATCTTCCTTAGAGTGCATTATGAACACACAGAGGTAAATATCTTAGGGTGCCCATCTACTACAACCAGAGCCAAGCACTAGCCCTTACTAATAATTAGGTCAGCCTGTAGACAGGACTATATCCAGTAGCTCCTCCAGGTTAGTAAGGTATGGGTACTGTAAGACTATACAGCAAAATATTTTTCTGGTTTTCCAAAGTTTTCTATTCTGTGAATATGGTAGCAGTTTGGAACAGATTCCTCCACTGTACACTTCTCCAGTCTGTAGTGCAGATGTTCTGGGAGAATGGCTTCAGGGATAGAGGAATACTCAGAGGATGTTATCTGTCAGCTAAGGAACAGTGGAATGTATCTTATTTTCATTTTTTATTTTTAGAGTCTGTGTTTGAAATATTTTCTCTTCCTTTCAAGAAAGTAACAAGGAAAAGCATCTGATCTAACCAACACTAGGTTTTTGGTATTACTTTTTAAAACAAAAATAATCCCCATTTGTATTTGATGACTGCTTCCCCACCACAGTTAGCCAGAGAATAAACTGGGAAGCTGCACTTCCTCAAGGAATCCAAATCATTTAAAAAGTAATAAATTAGGCATATTCCCCCAGGACCAGTGCATATTATCAGTCAATAAGAAGGATTAATTTAGATTTCAATATGTTATGCTCTCCATAATCTGTGCTCCTGGTGCACATTAGAGAGTATTTTGCCCCATAAGATTAGTCCACAATGAGTAGGCTTTATCAGTGTTCATCTAGACTCGAGGAAGGATTTAATTTTCTCAATGCTTTTATAATGAAATGATTTTTTAAATCTGTTTATGTATCTAAAAGGTGATCCTCCCATTTTGAGTAGATACGTTCAGTTTTAAGAAAAACTGAATATTGGATGACTCACTCTCTTTAAGATATTCCACCGTGTTTGTGATTCTCAGCATTCATATCCAGGCTATGAACAAATATTTCCTTTATTTGCTTTTCAACGGCATTTCACATCACACTCTCCTAAGTCACCTAGGAGCTTTCAGAGATAAACTTCATTCCTCAGGTTTGATTTTCCTTGTTTGATGCTACCAAACCATAACAAGAATTTATGGCTTATTTCTACATTTCCCTCTCATTTTGCTTTATTAACGTGGCAGTCTATTTTATTCCTGTTCTGTAGATTAAGAAAGACAAAGTAATCTGCCCAGGATCTCACTGAAGGCTAGAGTCTAAAGGCAAAAAGCCCAGTTAAAGGTAAAAATATGGGTAATGTTTTAGCCAGGTAAATGCAGTATTGCTGTTGTCCTTAGCAGGCCACAGCTTTGTGTCACAGATTTCCTAGGGTTTGTCTGAACTCGCCTTGGCCCACCTGGGTGGCTGCTTTAGCCTGTTAACACCAGTTACCTAAGGACCAGGTGACTGTTGCTTGTTTGGGTTTAGCTGTTGCTTAGTTTTGAACAGCTCTGTGGTGTAACGCCTGCTATTACATATATATTTTAGTAATTAGCGCACAGTGAGACAAGTGGTTATTCTGTGCAGGGCAAGCTACCTGTGAGCCTAGGATAAAATGCAGCAGAGAGGAAAACAGGCAGGGGATGACAGCAGAGGTCTGGCAAGCTCAGGTACAGGGTGACACCAGTGGCCCCAAGGCCTATGAACAACTCGCCCACCATCCTTCACTGGTCAACAAATCAGTGCAACCTTGGGGGCTGCACAAAACCAGTCTTAAAGGTAGAAAAGAGAACCAAGAAGTGTCCAGTGTATGCAAAACACATCACAGAGCGGATGTATGGGTATAACATGGACTTGCAGACAAATGGAAAAGGAGAAAAATCCAAGGAATTGGCAAACACAAAAATGAACCCAAGCAGATCCATGAGGAGGGAGAAGAAATCTTAAGTGCCAACATCCTCCTCCTCCCAGCAAAGCACCTGAGACCTGAACACTAATGGCATTAGACTAATGTCTAATATATTATATACTCTACATATTATATTATATTATATTATATTATATTATATTATATTATATTATATTATATTATATTACTGCATTCTCTTGTCCTACTACCAATTAGGATGCTCAGGGGCAGTGGGAGGGCAGGCAAAACATCAGGGAAAGGAGTGAAAAACAAAAGGTTTGTGTATATCTCATGTTAGGTGTGTTGTGCCTTTTGGACTATTAGTACTGTACTAGACTAATAATAACTCTTTGATGAGAGTGTTATGATTATAATTAGATCAACAATAAATTATTGGCCTTACATATATGGTGTGCTTTTTTAAGCCATAACAAAATTTTGAGCATAACAAATGGGTGGGAATTCAAATAACCTGTTTTGTAATATGAAGGCAACAAATTGACAACATAAACAACATACAAACATAACCCAAATGAAATGTGGGTTTTCAAAGGAGTATTAACTTGTCTAAAGAGCCAAAAACCTTCTGCTAGGGACTGGTTTGCAGCAGTTCTTCCATCATACGAGAGCTTCTTGCTCTTTTCCTTCTTTCCTTGAAGCCAGACAGGAGAACAAAACCATCCAGGACCTCTGAGTGGAGGGATGCACATTACTACCTGTCTGAGAGCCTCTACTGCTTGGTCACTACAAGGGCCAACCTCTCAGGCTGGTATTTCCTGGGGCTGCGAACCCTCACATGGTCTCTGTAAACTAATGGCAAAAATACAGCTGCTCTCTGAAGACAATTGATGTCAAGGTTCTCTCACCGAGAGCTATACAAAGCTTCATATGTGCATAAGTCTTTGTTTCAAGCTTAACAACACACAATTGCATGTTCCTGGTTTTTGGCTAGCTGCAAGACTTTAAACATTTTCTATAAACAGATTCATAAAAAAATGCCTCTTACTCTTTTTGACCAGAATACTACTGAGTTCAAAAGATCTCTTGGAACAAACCCTGCTTGGAGAATAATAAGAAATACCAATGAAGCAATCTGTATTAAAAATATCACATTTTTCTAATCCCAAATGGCTGGGGTGGCACTATATGGTTGAAGTTTCCATATGTCTTTATTTAGAAATTCATACTGGTACTGACCAAAAAATCCCAACAAACATCATCACACACTCCAGACTATCTGTGAATTCCAGTGAATTGCCCACCTTGAATTGAAAGCTCTATTCCCTTTTTGAATCCATAAGTTGCTCTCATGCTTCAATAGCAAAACCCTAATAACACAAACAACTCCCTGTGCACAAGACCCTACAAGACATAATAAAATGAAGGCCCTGGCACAATATCTAAGTTCAAATTCAGCAAAGTGCACTAGTGTGGGGCTTTAGAACAGGGCAATTTTTAACTCACACTTCTCTGTAAACATATTCAGATGGTGTAGGAAATTCTGGCCCTGCTGTGCTGATCTGCAACTGTCTTCTCTTGCTCTTTATAAATCTCTTTCTCTGTCTGCTTTCCAATTGTTATCTTAACTAGGATTAATAAAGATACACTGGGGAGCTTCTTATCTCTTATAGGAATTATGTTTATAATAATAATAAAAAGCTTTAATCTTGGAATAGTAATGGAGGGGGAGGGAGGCTGAAAGGAAAAGATGTATGTGTAGGTATGGGTAAGGGGTCAGATTAGGGCAGTGGAGGGCACAGAGGAACCCACACCATAATCTGAGATCCAAATGCCCCTGAACTTAGAAAACATTAGAAGGCAGATCAAAAAGTTTTGATCTGGACCCCTACCTTTCTTTCTGAATTAGGGATGGATAAGCTGGTTCTGATAAAAGGTGATCCATCCTGAGACTTTCTGAAATTCAAAAGAGCTTCGTTTACCTTTTAAATTAAGTTCTGAGCAGCTTTCCTACTTCTTGTGTTCAGCCAGGAGAAGATGTGGAAATATCAAAACATAGCATGAAAGACATGCCTGCCCTGCCTGAATGAGGGCGTACTTAAAATCTCCTCAGGGACATTGATCCTCTGATATTTCCAGAGCAAAAACGCCTGGATGTGCTTCAGAAAAATAGAGGAAGATTTAGGCAACTGATTGAATGAAACCAAACAAATGAGGTTCAAACAAACTGAGGTTCATCTTGGCTTGCTGCTTAACTGGAATATATATATTATTATGGAATATATATATTATATATTTATTTAAGGTATATGTGATTCTCCTATTTATAACCAAAGACCTTCAGAGTTCACTAGCTCCCATACCAATGACACTGGTGGCTACATCTGTATGCCTGGGTCTCCTCTTGTCTGGAGGCCAGTTGTAATGCCACAGCTAATGTCCATAGGGCTAAGCCTCCAAAACAGGATGACTGCATTGATGCTGCGTCTGGGGAACAGTCTTGGGCATAGGATCACCCATGAGCCATGCCCAAGACTTCTTTGGAAGGAGACAAAACAATCCACAAGAGTGACCAAAGCCATGCCAGATGTTGCCTGAGTAATGGACAACCGTGGGATAGCAGTGAACCAATGTCCTGGCACCGTTTGTGTCACTAGGGTGAATGCAATGAGTGATACCTGCAGTGATTAGGCGGTTCTTCAAAGAGGGGTATGCCTGACTCTGGTGTAAGGTCAGCATCCTGCGTTCATACTCCCAAGCCATGAAACATTTAATTGCTTCAGGGAGGTACTTCTATTCTGGGAGACCACATATGCTAATGTCAGAGCCAGCAAGGCTATCGACAATATCTGGAAACCAGATACCTTGGATGGGAACCCATGGTCAATAGAGAACCAAAATGGGCCACCAAGGCCTAATAAATACAGTGTCTCTTAGATGACTGTCTGTACATTCTGAGAGAGTTGAATTTTGAAAGTGAGAAACAAAGCATATAATGAACTGCAATGGTTAAGTCTGAAGGTCGTTCATGCAAGGACATCCTCTGCTGAATCTGAGGTTGCTTGGATAAAATGCAGTTTCCTAGCTAGCAAATGATTTCCTTCCTCACAGTATGAAAACTGTGCTCTATGCATGTATTTTCTATGTGCATAGATGTTTCTGCGAGCATCTGTGTGGAGGAGCTGGAGTGCATGAGAAAAAATCCACACATGCAAATTAAAAAAATCTGTTCTTTTATAAAGCAAATTGGTCTGTTCTCCTTTGGTTGCATGGCTTACATAGTTGTTAGCTTAATCTTTATAATAAAGTTTTTTTTAAAATGTGTGGCAAACTAAGCAACTGGAACATAGGTAGAAATAATATATTTGGTTTACAGAAAAAAAAACTGGCATGACTTTAAAGGCCTACATTTCATAACACCACATGTGCAAAGCATTACAATAATTGCACTGTGCACATCTGTAACAGAGTGAACAATGAATATTAAAAACACATTCCTAAAACTGGCCCAGGAGCTTGGCAGCATTATTTTATATAGGAGACCTGTAGTAGCGTCCAAATGCGGGGTCTTGTGCTTCCAGAGCTGGGAATGGCTGAGGTGAGGGACTCTGGTGCAGACAACAGGGGTGGGGAGGAACACAGCAAGGCTCTCCCACTCACTGCTGCCTCAGCCCTCTACTTGCTGCTCCACAGAAGGTATTGAGGAAATCTGGTTGGAGCCCTCAGTGGCTGCTCTCCAAAGCAGCATTGCCAGAAAAAGATGGATGGGGAAGCAAACTAGCAGAGAACAAATGGACTGAAGGTCATGTTGGGAACAACTGGACTCTGTTCCCTCCAAAGTTACAGAAACACTTTGGTTTTCTGAGATGCGTACTTCTGGGCAAGATGGGCAAGATAAGTATCCACACACAAAGCAGGTTGTGTGGTTGTTGCTAATTGATGATACATGCCATTTAATTAGTGCACTGTGCAGCATATTAAACAGGATTTATGGGAAACAGTGGTGGAATATCATTCAATAAAGACATTCTTTGCAAGCACTGGAGCATGCCATAATCTTCTTACAATATATGGTTTGTCTTTCCAGTACAGTCCACGCCATAATGGTTTGAAGATTGTGATGCTGCTTCATGGAGCAAAAAACCCAGAATGTTATGTACTTGATTTTATAGCAAGAAGAAATATGTCATGAAAACCCCAACATTCAAATGAATCTGCAAGGAGAATAAACTTTCTGCCAGATCCTAAGAGTGGGATGGATGTCCAAGTGTCCCAACTCTGAATCCCATGGCTTTGCCAGAGTTTGCAGCTGTGAAAGCAATGCCCAACTTTTTATTATGTCCTGTACTTTGAGGAACATGGAGTGATTGGTCTGTAGGCCCAAATGGTAATAATTTAACATGGAAGTGTTCTTTTTTCTTCTTCTTCTCTGTTCACATTAAATTCATTTATTCATCTCAATTATTTTTGTTATTAGAATCATTTCCCCCTTTTCCCCCTTTTTTCCTTACCTTGGAGCTTTTCTTTCTGAATGTCTACAAACAAAAGGCAATTACAATTGTGATGTTGCTCTATCAATCACACCTCCATCACACTCACAGGTCAGGCCACTGTTGTCTTTTACTTCCCTACCAGTCAGACTGTACCAAAGACTGAGAGCATAGAGGAAGGACCACTTTTACCTTTTGTGCTTATATAAGACCATCCTGACCCACAAATAATGTTCAAAATCCCCATGCTAATGCCTCTATTCACAATGCTACTAATCCATCAGTGGCTAAGTCTCTAACAAGTACTATTTAAAATAATGTCAACTACAGAAAGAAGAAATAATTAAGTCTAAGACTTCAAAAAATAATGTCTTCATTGTCATAAAGCAGATTTAAAAATCATACTAATAAAATAATAAATAAAGGGGCTTTCCCTGAGGCTATGCAAACTAGATGCTTTCTTTTTAAGAGGAAAACAGAGGTTTGCCAAAAATTATATGACATTAAGGGCTGGATCTTAAAGGGAAAACAAATATTAAGAGATTAGTAATAAAGTCATAAAAAATGAAAACACTGTGTGTTTATAAGCTAATAGCCCCCAAAATTGGAGATGCAGTGAATTTCAATAGTAAAGATTTTGGTCATCAAAAAAAAAAATCATAATCCAATTTTCTTTTCTTTCCTTCTTTAACATACTTCTCTAGTTAAACAAACTTAGCTAAGCTGTGTGCTGCTTAGTCCAAACATGTAACATCTTCAAAGACAATTAATAGCATTCAGAAAAGCCCTTTGATGTGAAATTAGAGAAAATTAATGTATTAAAAATATCTATGTGGATTTTGATTAAGCAACTGAGGAAAGAGCAGTTTTGAGGTGGAAAGGTAGAAGTAATTTGTTTGTCTTAAGTAGAAAAGTCATGGTTTGCCTACACTCAAGCACTGGGTCGTTGTGTGTGACAGTTAAGTTCCAATCGGCTATATAGAATAAGTGTTTATATGCCATATAATGGCTTCTATCAAAAGTTCACCATGACCAAAATGTTATGAAATTGAATGAGAAGTAGGCAAAACAAAGACTTCTGATGATACAAAACTCAGAAAATACTGCGGCTGTCTTGGATTGCTGCATAGAGCAAGAAAGCCAATCAGGCTGGAAGGAATGTGCTAATTAAGGAATGTGCGATAGGAATGTAAACTCAGGGAGGTTCCCAGTGAGACTGTGGGGAAAAGAAATCCGATCCTAGCTAGCAGGGAAGGGGGAGTCATCCTCTATTAAGCTGGCATTTCTAGGAGCCAGAGATGAAAATAAAGGGAGAGGAAGGCAAGAGAAGTAGGAAGGAATCCGTATTAGACAGAGGGAACGCAGCCTGGGGTATCGCACTGATGCTGGCACACTGGAGGTGGTTGGGGGGTATGTGTGAATGTCTGTCTGCCTTTCCTTTCCTTTCTTTCCCTCCTCGCCTCTAATATTGTTTTAAGTCATCTCTGTAAGACAACATTAAAGAGGCAAAGGGCAGCTGAGTGGCTGTCTTGGCAGACAGCACGCTCTGAAATAAAGCACCCTTGAGTAGGGACTAACAGAGGTATTGCCATCTACCATAGCTAAGCAGTATATCACAGAAGTCTTGAATGGCAGTTAGGAGAACAGATTAGCCTCAGGTACTTTGTTTAAAGAGTGTTAAGAGTCACCTCTTCCAAGCTCAAGGACAGTCCAGCCTGATGAGCAGGAAAGGTAGCAGGAGCTACCTTTCAAGCAAAGGTAGCAGGAGGCCTGCACGGATGAACAAAACTCAAACATAAAAAGGGAGTGTAAAAGAGGTGGAAGTACAGGCAGGCAGCATGGGAGGAATTGTGCAGAGTCAGGGTTAGGAAAGCCAAAGCCCCTGGGAACTGAATCTGGTGAAGGATGTGATGGGTAACAAGAAGGCCTTCTACATTCACCAGTTGTAAAAGGGAGGCTAGGGAAGAGATGAATCTACTGGTCAAGAGGAATGAGGACCTGGTGACAAAGGACACAGAAAAGAACAAGTTACTTAATGCCTCCTATTGCTCAGGCTTCCTTTCTCCCCTCCTTCAGGATTCCTTTCTCCCTGAAAAGTCCTCAGTGAAGAGAGTTCAGGTTAGGAAACACTAAAAAAAATAAAAGACATGCAGAAGTCCATGGGACCCATGAGTGCTGAGGGAGCTGGCCAATGTCACTGCAGAGATACTCTTGAGCATTTTTGAGAGGTTGTGGTGATTAGTGGAGGTTCCTAAGACTGAAAAGCAGATGTTACTTTAGTCTTCAAGAGGGCAAGGAGGATATGGGGATCAACCTCACCTTCACTACGGGCAAAGTGGTGGAGCAAATAACCCTCAAACCATTTCCAAAGACATAAAAGACAAGAAAGTGAATGGAGTCAGCATGTATTTACAAAGGGGAATCCTACTTGATTAATCTGATCGCCTTCTACAATCAGATGGCTGAGTTGGTGGGCCAGGGAAAGCGGTGGATGTTGTTTATCCTGACTTCATCTTGACACTGTATCCCATAAGTGTCTTGTAGGCAAACTGATGTAGTACAGCTCAGATATTGCACAGTGAGGTAGACTGAAAAACAGCCGAGCTGCTAGACTCAGATGGTTATTACCGGCAGCACAAAGTCGAGATGAAGGTCAACCACAAGTGATGTACTGAAGAGGTCAAAACTGCGTTGAATACTGTTTAACTTCTTCATTAATGACAGAATGATGGGCAAAATTCACTTCAGGTAGTTCAGAGGTGACACAAAATTTGCAAGAGTGGCTGATACACCACAGGATTATGTTGCTATTCAGAGAGATCTCCACAAGCTGGAGAAATGGGCATGGAGGAACCTCCTGAAGCTCAACAAAGACAAGTGAAGAGTTCTGCACCTAGACAAGAATAATCCCAAGCACCAGTACCGCCTGCTAATAGTAGCTTTGCAGAGAAGGGCCTAGGGCCCTGATGGATAGTAAGTCAAAAAGGAACCAGCAATGTGTCCTTGCAGTAAAAACGACTAATGCTATCCTGGGCTGCTTTGGCAGAGGTTGCCAACAGGTAGAAGTGGGTGATGCTCCTCCTTTCTTCAGCCCTGATGAGGCCATATCTGCAGTGCTCTGTCCAGTTCTGTGCTCCCCAGTATAGGAAGGACATGGAACTACTGGAGCAATTCAAGAAAAAGGTCACAAAGCATCAAAAACACTGAAGCATCTCTTACACACATGAGAAAGAAGGCTGAGAAAGTGGGACTGTTCAGCCTGGAAAAGAGAAGATTGGAAGGATATTGCCAGTGTCTGAAAATACCTGATGGAAGGGAGTAAATAAAACAGAGCCAAACTTCTCAATGAGAAACGTCTTTGAACAGAAGATTTTGACCAGAGGATCTCCAGAGGTACTTTCTGTTTACTTCGTTTTTTTATTTTATTTTTTTTTCCAATTTTGCCATCACTACTGCAACTATTCTGCTGAAGTAATATTAAATGATTTCACTTTAAATTTCTCTGGCACTCAGTGAAAATTCAGGCTAATCTAAAAGACAACACATACATATAAATCCAAGTTTCCATGACTCTAACCAAGTTTGGATATTAAGGTGTATCCCATTATGGTGTCAGTTAGAAGTCTTCATGAATTTTGGTACTATCAAAAGTCGAGTGAAATCGAGTGGCCACCCTAGATGACATTATACAGTCCCTCTGCAGCAGAAACAGAAAACAGTGAAGCAAACATCAGTGGTAGCCAAACCCTGTGTTCTCATACCATACAAAATGTTTATCTTCTGTACGTCTTGTGGAAGAAGTAGGCTGCGCAGTACACTGCGTAGAAAAATTTCCGTTCTGCTTGTCAGTTGTTCTAATGGATGTGAATGCTCACAATCTTATCATCATGAAGGTCTAGGTGTAGCAATGAAGCTACAGGGCATTTATCAGAAGCTTCTGCTCCTGATAAATAACAGCATCTGGGAGGTAGCACAGTTTCACACTGGAATACTGGAAATTTGCTGTAGTCTGGGTTTGCAGGAGCAAAGCAAAAATCAGAGGAGCTCCAGGCAGAGATTTTAAAAAGCTATTAATAAATGGTAAATGCTTTATTTAGCCTAGTTATTCCTCATGCCCACTGCACATTTTTGCAAGGATGGCTACCTAACTGTAAACCTGATGCTGTAAAAGGCTTGCACTAAGGGCTGTGTTGATCCAGGCATAATGTATTAAAATAATTAATGCATTAAAAAGAAGTGTCACATTTCTGAAGATGCTGTATAATAACTCTTCAGCTCTATCAGATTGTTTCCTTTTAGGGAGATAAAGCAAACATGTCTAATGGTTGTATCATGGGACTCATACTGTAGGTATCTAGGATTCACCTACCAGTAAATGACAGCTCGTTGACAAGCTTGTCTTCATTTGCATGAAGAAAGTCAGAAAAAAAATTAAATGGTACATTTTAAAACATGTTCAAGGGTTTAGATGTTGCAGCAATGTAGTTATATGAAAAAGGATCTTGATAATAGAATTCAAAAAAATGTTCCTATCCTTTTTAGCATAGCTGATTTCTTTCGAAGGTCAGATAATAAAGCACAGCTCTCCTCAATTGCTGGATAACCTTGAAACCACATTTAGTATATGAGAGATGCATGCTAACGTTAGCTAATCTCTCTGATTACAGTTCTACACTGCAAGGTATTCTAGTTTTAAGATATAAATGTTTTCCTTCTCCAAAAGAAGGATTTAAACTTATTAAATGCTATAGGGAATAGGTGAATAAAGCAATATATGTCAATTATTTGCATAAGTACTTTAAAATGTTCTGATACATGAAATCATGTGAAAATATGTATGATACATATCCCCTTCTCTGCACTTCAAGAAACAGGGCTAGATTAAAATTTTACTGTGTTTTTATAATGTGTATAAAATTCCACTGATTTCAGGGAGGGTACTCCAGAGTTACCCCAAAGTGAGGACATATGAGAGTTCATTCTGAAGATATGAAGCAATTGTTAACACTTAGGATTCAAATGGTTTGGTTGCCTGAAACATCAGAACATATTTATATGAGAACTTCTCTTCCAGGAGCAACAAGAACTAGTTGTAGGATTTCTATGTGTGAATGTGTGTGTTTTTTTAATAAAATCTCCCCTTAGACACTCACAAATTTTATAATTTTACAGGAATAATAACTATTCTTACAGTGCTATTTTTGGGGTAGAATCTTTCAGAGAATTTACTTTTTATAAAGTGAAAAATTTTCTATTTTTTTTGGCTTCACATTGCATCATTCACATGTCAGTGAATCCTATCATGTCAGGCACCAAAAAATCTTTACATTGAAAGACCTGCAGCCCAGGAATCATTCTTCTCCTTCCTTAATATTTATATTGCAGTTGTGCTCAAAAACTTTTGTATGTATGATGTGAGCTACTTACACACGGTTACAAACGGACTGTTGTCAAAGTGCTTACAATCAAAGAAACAAAGAAAAATGAAATTAAAAAGGAGGGGGTTTGTATTTTTTTTAAGATAACTTATGACACTATTTGGTTCTTCACTGCTCTTCACTCTTAGCACTGACTTGATATTTTAAGGGGCCTCTGCACTTCAGCATCATAAAAAAGGGTAAGAATACAAGGGATGACAGAATTAAGCCTGATCTGGAAAGGATGGAAGCCACTTAGCACATGACTTGGATTCTTCATTGTGATCATTATTCCAAGTTATCTATCACTTTATTGGGCAACAAATCTGTTTGATTAACACATGGAATGCTTCCCCATGGAAGATATTTTTTTTGGATTGGGCAACAAGCTCTTGCATCATGCCATACCATAAACCCAGAAAAAAAGTCCTGAGTGATTATCAAATAATTTACAGTTAGTTTTGCAAAGCTGTTTGAGAGAAAAGCGACTGGAGAGTGGAGGAAGCAAACCAAATATATGGTGACATACAAATGTGAGACCTGATATAGCATAAGAAATTGGTTAACCTTCAAATGACTCTGCCGACTCCATTCAGATCTATTTAGCTTTTAAGGTAAATACCAGGTTTTGCAAAGGGAGCCCTAAATGAAGTAAGAAAGAGGCTGTTTTTAGCAATGGTTTCAATCTGGGATCTGTAGAGGACGTTGAAATTATTTGCAAAAGGTGACTATGAAAACCAGGCTCATAAATATTCTACAGCAATCCACATGTGCTAATTTTCACTGGGGTTTCTACTTCTCCAAGTAAATTAGTAAAGGGTCCACAAATCAAAAAAGTTGAAAGCCAGTGGGCTGTGGGCTAACCTCTGTCCTTGGATGTGAACCCAGGCCCTGGGAGCGGCTCCTGCACCTGAAGAACTGGCCCTATTCATCCAACAGCCATAAGAGAAGCGGTCCCGTCCCAGGCTGACTACAGAGCAGGCGCAGGTACCTGTCCCAGTGGCCATCCCCAAGAGCACAGAGGCTGTAATTCACCCCTAGTTCCCCCTAGTGCATGTGCTTTCCCTGCACGGCAGTTGAATTCAGCCTTGTGTTTGTGCCACAGCCATCTGGTGCCATTTAAAATATATATGCTTTTCAACTTTGACCTTTTAATCTTTCTGGTTCGAAAACATACACTGGTTCAAAGGTTGCCTCTTTTAACCCCGTGCAAAACCGTTTCAGAAACAGCTCGGAAAGATTAATATTATCATCAGTTTTAATGGTGTTAATGAAGGGGTAATTCTCTGTTGTGGCTTGTATACACATTACAAAATACACCAAAATGCAATTGTTCTCCATTTCCAAATAACACATTTTCTAAAAGTGTCATGATTTTTAATTGCTTCAGTCCTGGGAAATTCAAAATTAATGTTTTTCTCTGAATGTTTTCCCAAAAATGAGAGATTCAGAGGCACCACGAGTAGAACTGTTTAAAACTTAACCCCCAGGGTAGATGCACATAGTTCATCACGCCGCAAGGTGAGCACTGCGAGTTCTTCATTCTCTCTGTGATACAAGTAAATTTTAAATTCATCCCGAGCACTGATAAACCCAAACTGTACCAAATTTTAGTCCTTCTTTCCATAACTAGCCCTAAGAGTAGGACTGTTGGTGAGGGGAAGGGTCCTAATGTGAATAGGGAAGGTGGCCTGAGCAACCTAATCACCTCAGTGGCTTAATCTCTCTTTAGCTGACTGAAGAGACTTGCATTAAATCCCAGCATGATAGTTTCATTCCCCATGACAGTCAGGTAGATTGAAGCATTCATATTAGTGGGCCTGTTCTTTTATTAAAAAAGCATGCAAATTTATAATGCAGTGAGGATGTTTCATGAAATAATCTGAGAAAACAGCAAATTTGCTGGAGAGTTGACCCCGACATTGTAAGTACCCTTTGAAAGACCTGAGACCTTCCCTCCAGTATTATCCTCAGATTTATGTTTGGCTTTCCAGAACTGCAATACTTGTTGCTGATTATTTCAACAGGACTCCAAATCCTCTGGGATTGAGGGTGATGTGTGAGAAGCCTATCTCTCATTTGTTCCCAGTTTTGAGCCTGGCTTTTGAGTGTTTGTTTCAATTTAGATTAATTTCTATTTCTACCTGACTTGATTCACACTCACAGCTATTTCACCATCTACCTTAAAAAAAAAAAAAAGATATTGAAGCTGGGGGCTGTAGTTTTACCATTGCAGATTGCACAGCAGATTTTAAATATCACACAGAGAATATGAGAGAAACTGATTCTCTCCCCTACATTTAAAAAAATATTGGAACTTCTAAAAAGGATTTACACATATTGCTTCAGGCTGCTAGCCACTCGCCTACAGGTGGGTGGTGTTTGTTTAATAGTTGAAATACTTTTTGACTTGGCTTTCTGTTTTTCTTGTTTCCCAGGTGATTGGGTCTGGTGTTTTTAGAACTGTCTGCTGCATCCTGAACATTTTCCATGCATCAGTGACTGGGAACATTTTAAGCTGGCGTCAAAGATAGAGACTGTGGGGAGATTTGCACACAAATAATACTTCTTCATTGTTCTTGCTCAGCAGTGATCATGCCTTTTGCAAGCTGCTTCGCCCTTTGCAGCACAAAACTAAACTAAAAATAGTCAAGCAGATTTTTTCCTTTTCCTAAGCAATCCACATTCTCGTCCTTAGATCCAGTTTTACCCCTGGATGACAGAAAGTGCTCAGCTGTGCTAGCACCAGCTCTCCAGTGACGCCCGGCTTGGCAGGCACCTGATAACAGCCATGCAAGGAAACATAAAAAAGGCCACACAGGAGGAACATGTAAATGGGAACCACAGTTGAAGAGGAGTAATGAAATACAGTGAAACGGGCTGAAGGATCCTTTGGCGTAAGGAAACCATCTATTTCCACAAAGTCTTGTATTCAGGAAAAATGCCTCCACATCAGCAGATAGAGACCACAGTCCACAAGAGCAACATAAAAATAACTCCCAATCTCCAAGTAGTCTCCTGAGCAGCGACAAGAGTCAACTTTGAAAGTGCAGGGCCTGACAGCTCCTGCTGGAGCCAAACCTAAGTATCCTGTTTAAGAGCATTTAGCTGCGAGGCAGGAGGTGAAAGTCAGCGGTGACAGGCACGCGTGGCGCTTGAGCACACAGATATGGTTAGGTAAAGGGTGTCCTTGCAGGAGGAAAGCAAGCAGCGTGACCATCTCTGGAAGGGCCCTGCAAGCTGCATTTTCCAGGACTTTGTGAGCCGCCTCATCAGGCAGCCCATCAAACAGCTGGAGGTACCGCAGCTGCTGCGGGGGCTGCCCCGACTCTGCCGTGCGGGAGCCTCGGGCAGCCTCAGGCAGGGCCCCAGGCTAGGAGGAGCGGTGCAGAGCAGGGAGCAGGGCCACTGTCCCTGCACTCTGGTCTTGGACTGGGGAAGCCAGTGGTAGGAAAGGAAAAGGTATAGGGAGGCAATAGGAGAACACATATGCTTACTCTTGATTTTGCCTATGTAAAAGTCAGTTTGAAGACAGTCTTCTAGAAGCAGGTCAGGAGAGGGAAGGTTCTGATGAAAGGTAAGGAAAGAGCCTAAAAATACAGAAGGACCATGAGGTATAATGAAAAAAAAAATCTGAAAGAAACAGTAAAGCATCTCATTCAGAAGGCTCACAGCTACCTCTTCATAGAAGCACAGAGTGCTTAAGGTTGGAAGGGACCTCTAGAGATCACCTAGATCTAGCACATGGCACAGGGCGGCATCCAAGCGGGTCTTGAAGATCTCCAGAGAAGGAGACTCCACAACCTCTCTGGGCAGCCTGTT
>JAWLRI010000471.1:2882330-2916087 GCA_034781795.1 Crypturellus tataupa | reverse complement strand
CAGATGTGGCCTCACCAGGGCTGAGTAGAGGGGCAGGATCACCTCCCTCGACCTGCTGGAGACGCTCCTCTTAATGCTCCAAGTGGAGAGATTCCCCTCACTGGCCATAAAGGAAGTATAAGTTGTCCCCCACAAAAAAGAAAGAAAATGTGTGGTTTTGTGTTAAGGCAAGAGTGTGGGCACACACTAAAAACCTCTTTGTGGACTTTCTTGTACAGAAGGAAAGAGAGCACCAAAAAAAAAAAAAACCTACAAAACAAAACAAAAAGCCTGGAACTCTCAAGCCTTCACGCAAATACCAGCAAGTTTTAGCATTTAGTTACACTTGGATGCTGTAGGATGGGCCCTGTTACCAGCTGAGGTGGAGGTAAATCCGTCATAGAAAATGTACATACAGTAGTTCTTACCTGGGCTTATCACTTCTTTCGCAAATAGCTTCTCCACACCTGAATGTTCTTCAGTGTCTTGTAGGAATGGGTGTCTTCCACCCATTCTTTTCTGAAAGAACCTCTCCCACCTGCATATAGGTGCTTTGGAAACAATCTACTTCTGCTTGTCCCCACATACGAATTCTGAGCTGGAAATCCTGTTTACGGAGATGCCACTTGCCCGGGTAAAGAGTTTCTTTGCTAACTTCTTACTCCTGGGACACGCAGAGCTTTGAGGAGAAAGAATAATTTGCAACACATAATTTACTTGGCAAAGTTAGCCTTTGCTCTTTTTTACCATGAGCACAGCAGCAGCATGGTTTCTTGAATGTACTCATTATTCAAATGTATTCTCTGAATAAACAGCTGAACACTCTGTACTGTCAGATTTTGCCATGACATGTTGACTGGTGATGCATCTCTCTGAGGGCTTGGCTGATCACTCTGAGGTTGAGAACATTTATGTGGAGAAAATCTCCTGCTGTGGTTTGCAATTTGCCTCTGAGCCCCTCTCCCCCAACTCTGAAAGACTGATCTGTGTGATTATAAAGACTAAACTTAGATACGGATGATGGGAAGGAGCATCAAAGAACAGTCTACTGTTCGGCAGCTCTGCAGGGTCTGGTAGGACAAGCAGCCTCATATCAAGTCTGCTATTCTCTACTTCATTATTCAGAAGGAATTTCTGGAAAGATCTGGGGTGAGGAAAAAGAACCAAGTTTTGTGTTTTCCAGAGCCTGACTGGCTCGCTGGGGGGTTTGTGTTGTCTATGTAGACAAGACTTCCTTGTCTGTCTGCAACTGAAGTGGAGCCGCTGGGCACCGGTCCCGAGGGAGGAGAAGCTGCTGCTCATCCCTCTGAGCAGCGGAGGCAAAGCTGGGGCAGCCAGGGCGTGTGGGAGGAGTTGGCAGGATGCAGGGGATTGAGATATCCCCATGTGTGCGAGGAACGGGATCAGATCGGCAGGAGAGAGGAACCAAGTCCAGGCGGGTTCTTTGTTAGAGAAAAGAGGCAGGAAAAAGCATGTTCTTACTTACCCAGCACCTCCACTGTGCAGGTATGGGAGCTTGGTATCAGACTGGTGTGGCAGAAGCAAGGCTGCAGCCTCAGTGTCTATCGTATCTGAGCGCAGCCACTTTGACATGAACCTTGGACAAAGCAGAAAGATCAGATACTTCTGGGACATCCCATGGTTAGAAGACGCCACTTCTCTGGAGCTGAATAAATGAAGCAAAATCAAGCTAGATGCTTGAACACAAGCTGATTTAAAATGGCAGTTCCTTAAATTCACTGATGGGAAATAAATATTCCACATCACAAATAGAATTTTGAAAAAAAATGCACAGAATTTCTTTAGGCACAGAAACTATGAATTTTTATCCTTTTACCGGATTTATAATAGATGCATCATTTCTCTTGCTAGCTAATTTATCTATAACCAAAGGCAGCTTTTATCTCTGGTGAGAGTGACAGATGCTGCCAGAATTCAAACCCAACTTGGCACATCAATTGTTATCACCTCAAATCATCTAATGATGGTTACTAGTGCTCACATAGGGTCTCCATAGGAAAAGCGCTAGGTGCTCACAGCTTAGAGCAGCTTCCCACAGGGCATATGCAATTTCTGAGTGTATTGCACAACTGGATCCCATCACAACAGGAGATCTTGGAAGGAAAGGAAGGGTTATACTAATGCTTGTTTCCATTCTTCAAGTGAAACTCCTGCGTAATATAAACAGCTTTTGTATCAACCACAAGGATTGCAGAGGGTGCAGATTAAAAAAAAATCATTCATAGACATCTTGATTGCAGATGTTATTAAATGATTCTCTGGTGCTGGAAATGCTCATCCTGGCTACATGCTGATCATAGAATACATTCCGTTCTCATGGCTTCCAGTCAGAAGGAATGGAAGAAATGCCTCACAATGTAACAAGGGAGAAAAATACTTCTGTATGTGGTGATAGGGATATCTTTAGGTCTGCATAAGGGACAGTGAAAGTAATTATCTTGTGAGTTTAAATATGATTCTCTTTTACATATCTGCTTCTCATGATGTCAGTTGATGAACCTGTCAGTCATCTTTCTATGGCATGTGGCCACATGATGTCATGCGTTGAGGTACATGGTTTATTGTGCTAGTCTAACATAAACTGAAGGAGGCTGTAATTTAAGCCTTATTTTCTCATCTATGTTTTGCATTTTTCCTTTGCTTCATTCTAACACAGTCTTTCTTTTCTTGACTACTTCCCATCTTACCCAACCTCCTTTTCCTCTTCTCTGACTCAGATTTTCCTTTAATTTACTGTCTTAATCATCTCGCCCTTCCTTTTCCTTTCCCACATCACACTTCTGTTCCGTTAATCTTGCATCCACTCTTTGCATTGATTCTTGTTTCCATTATCAAGCAGAGTAAGCAGTATCCACAGAGACCATATTGCCTTGGCATGCTTCACCCCACTGTGCTCCCCTCAGTCCTCCCATGTGGGATGTGAGGCATTCTGAAAAAGCAAAAAAAGAAAAAAGAGAAGAAATTGTAGCCAGACCAGACAAGACAGGTCTTCCGCTTAACTGCCCTTGCTATCTCAGAAAAACTGGGAGACATGTAGAAAGTGCTATGGATTACATGGAGAGGAGAGTATGAGAAAGGGTGAAAATCAGTAGACCAGTATCATATTTCGCTAGCTGAAACCAAAATATATATGAAATGTATTTTGTTAGCTTAGGATGCAGGGACTGCAAAAATAATAAAATAAATCACTTCATCTGCTTCTGCTTTGAGGGTTGTTCCAAGTACAGGTGGCCATATGAGACTTGGACACAAGGTGTTCTTGTGTCAGAACCCGGGTGCGGTACAGGTTTACATTAGCAAGCTAGAGGCGGGACTGTGGGAATATATTTCTCACACAGACTAAAGCTGTTCTTCAAATTTCACATGGGCAATTTTTGTTCCCATCCAGGTGGAGGACATTTCTGTACAAATTCTGCTCCTGGTTAGCAAGAGTGGAGACATAAAAAGCACTATTCAATTTCTCTGGATACAGAGATAAGTGAAAGGGTCATTGGCTATAACTCTGGAGTAATTGCAGCCATAAGTAGTGGACATGATTTAAATCTCTTGACAGTATACTGGGATGCCAGAATATTTATCAAGCCATTAGAAGAGGCTGTGCCTAGCTGATAAGATGACTACAACTGATGAAGTCCACCTGAAGACTCTGATGATGCTACAACAGATTTGCAGCCATCAACAGTGGGTAGCAAGGAGTGCTGCCCTTAGAGCAGCATGCACAGTTTGTCAGCAAAATTATCCAATCTCCCGCCTGGGGCAAGTTTATGGAATCTTTAATAAACAAAGTTAGGAAACATCCAGATGTATGTGTTGCTTATACTTTGGGAGTCACAAATAGCTTGCTCTGCTGAACGATAATTTCACTGAGTTGGTAGTAGCGAGGAGGGATAGTGGAGAGCGTAGGGGAAAATCAGTTCCAAGCGCAATTAATTCAGGAGCCTTCTTTTAAAACTTCTCCATATCAAACTATGCCAAAATTGCCTTGGTTCCATCCTTGGAAAACAAAATCCACCAATTTATATCACTTAGTGTCTCCTAGTGTCATCAAATGAAAAAAAACATTCTGCCATTTTGACTAGGAGTGGGAACACATTTTACTGTAATCATCTGTAAGCAACACAAATGGGAAAGGATTTCTTTCTGCCTTTCTTAGGAGTAGTCTGCACAAGTGCTTCATCATGGATAAGATCAGGTGGTAGATCTTGAATTTAAGCTGAGAAAATTGAGTTTCTTTAGTCAAGGTTTTAATAATTGTAGAAAGATTTTATTATCATCTAATTTATTTTCATTATTTATCAACCACCTATTTAAAGAATTTAAGGTAACATGGATATTTATTTTTCTTTCTTATTTTACTCTATGCTTCCTTCCCTTCAGAGCCTTCTGGAACATGGAAATTGTCCTGTGGCAATCACGTCATGGAAGTTGAAAATACAATTTCTGGATCTTTCTGTCTCCTTTGTGCAGAGGTACAGACAGGTAGACAAAGCTCAATATAGATAGACAAGTTTTCCCTGAAAGGCATTTTAAAACTTAAAAGTATAAAAGTTTTATAAATGAAAAAGCTTTTTGCTGTTTACTCCTAGTAAACAAAAAACTGTAAAAAAAGGAAAGAGGAGTGGAAAACCAGCTTGTTTTGCTGTTCAGAATGAATTAAGTATATAAACCCTTAACAATGAATAAATACTATTGACAAAGTAAATATGTCTTAAGCTTTTTTGGAGGAGGCTTTTAAAACAAAGAATATCAATAGCAAAATTGTATTTTAAATGTGTTTTTAATTTAACAGTGTCTTTTTGACATTTATGAAGTACAGTGATGAGTGCATAATTAAAGCTCATTGCTTGTTTTTCAATGTTGCATTCTCAGTCCTCCAGATCTCCTTTGAGCTAGAAATGACTGAACAAAGGAAGGAGACTTGCCAGCCAGGGCCTGTTCCCAGGCACACTGTGCTGAGCACCAGCGTCGTGCTTGCCTTTGAACCCGACGCCGAGCCGACCTGTGTGCACGCACTGAACCACATCCATTCTCAATGTCCTTGGTTTCTGTTGTGATTTTTCCAAAGGTCCAAGGGAGAACAGTTTTTTTTTCCCTAAATGTAGTCCCCTTTCCTTGTACCTAAATATATGGCGTGCAAGTATGAGAAGTTTAACGGCAAAGCGAGAGGTTTTCTTGAGAGCCCACAGATCTAGTGTCACCGGAGATAAAATACTGAGCAGCATGCGTAGCCCTGGCACATCAGCACTGACTCCGCAGGTAATGAGTTTTGCTGTAGGCTGTTCTTCAATTGTTGTTTTCCCTCCTCACTCATCAAGTGTGCTTTTCAGTAGCAAGCATCCTGTCCAGGATTACAGCCCCAGTGCTCCTGCCTGGGAGGTTTGCAGCAGGCTTAGCTGTGTCAGTAACACCAGCCCTCAAGCCAACAAACTCCCTGTCACTAACACAAAAAAAAAAAAAAAAAAAAAAAAAAAAAAAAAACAAAAAAAAAAAAAAAAAAAGAAAAAAAAAAAACAAAACAGGAGAGGAGAGCCATCTAAGCTGTCTAGACTCACTGTTCCCGTAAGAAAATCCTTACTTGGCCAGGACTGTCAGTAAAGGTATGTGTTTACCCCAAGTTACTCATAAAAGACAATTCACTACTGTAATGCTGGAGAGGGCATGAAATAGACATTGGACAAAGTACCCAAGCAGGGATCTGAGGGCGGAGACGAGAGCTGAGGTCTCCCTGTCCTTTCTGCTCATTGCTGGAGTTGGGAAGGGAGAAGGGGATGCATGTCTCCTGCATCTTGGAGGGGCAGTACAGTGTGAGGGGGTAGGGGCTGCCGCTCAGGACACTTTTTGTATGCTGTGGTCTCTGGTCCTGCCAGCGTGTACTAGCTGTGTCCTGGGCACACGTGTGGGCTTGGAGACTCGGTGGTCGCATGGGTGCCGGGTCACTTGACAGTAGCAGGTAAAGGCAGTTCATGGCAAGTCCAGAGACACAGTTTAAACAGCTGAAAGTTTCCTGGGACTTAGGTATCTGGAGTGAGAAAGTGTCCCTGTGAATGAGAAAGGTTCCTTAAGACTTCCTAGACTTCCTGTGGTGAGGGAATCACCAGGATATCATAGACTTGAACTCAGGCCTTCAGAGGCTGGGAGACAAAAGCCTACACTGCTCTATTTTGAGGGCATCAGGATTTGGAAACCTTAAAATGGATGTATTCAGAATTATTTAGACCTTTAGACATTAAAACATACAGTAAATATGTGAAGCGGAAGGCTAATTTGTGACAACGCTGAACGATATTGCCAGGTAAGTCACACAAGGCTGCTAAGGACCGTTGCTAGAGGAGAAGCAGCAGAAAGTTCCCAGGAGGGACTCTAAGGAGAGTCAGGGTATGGCAAGGAGAGCGGAGAGCATCATACAAGTAGATCAACAGCAGAAAAAAACCCCTCTCTTGTGGACAGAAAAATGCATCCTGCCCATCATGTGGCTGTTGTTTCGATCCTATCTCAAAAGGAAAGTGGTCCTCCTTGCCTGGGTCCTGTTTTAGTTCTCTGTTGTACGCAGTTAGTTTACCCTCAGCAAATATTGTTCTAACAGAGCCAGCTGTTGGATTTGCATCTGTGGAACAGATATAAAACACTGATCTCTGTGGGAGGCAGGTACCTACTCTGCATAAGCACTTTTGCAAATCCCACAAGGCATTTCTCCGTCTTCAGGCACTTGAGCATCTTTGAAAATCTTGGCCTTTGTGCCTAGCTTTACCTCTCTACAAAACAGAGAGAAATCTGCTTCCCAAGGAATTGAATCAGAGTTAAATTTATTCATATTTGCTTTAAGCTTTGGAACCGTACAGAAGGCATATGGCACAAAGGTGTGCTCCTTGTTCGGGATATTATACAATGAAGCACCTGTGTGCTCAGGTATTGTCCATGCAGTCATTGGTCTCATTTTGAAAGATGTATCCATGAATTAGAGGAAGGCAAGGTGCCACTTTAATGAATGATAGCTATAGAAAGATCACAGTATAGAAGCTGCACTGTTTTGTGATGGCCCAGCTCTTCTATTATGAAGGACAGAAGCAATAGGAGCCTCTTCAAATATGCCCCTTGGATATCTTGCAAAAAAGAGGTAGAAAACTAGCACAAGTGTTCGTTATGGTAATTGTGTGAGATGTTTGGTGAAGTAAAGACAGCAAAGATGGCTGTCTAGGTCTTCAATTGTGCTGTCTAAAAGAGCTCTCAGTTTTCCAAAAAGTTTCATGCACTGTGTGCTCAGCTCTTTCTGCAATAACTTCTGCAGGAGTTGCAGTGGGAGTTTCTGGCCATCGAGATCTTCTGGCCCTCAGTTCAGTGTTAGCTCATAGGACATCTTGCCTAAGCTGTGAATTTCCCAGTTTTTCAGAAATCGGCCTTGTGCTGTTTTGATAACCTGAACAAAAGAGGAGGCAGCATTTGTGCCTTGCAAATTCCTCTTGCATTAGTGTGTTGATGGGCTTCCTGGAGTGGGGGTTACTGTCTGATTTGTTTTCCCTGCCCTCAGATATGTGAAGCTTGTTTAGGCTGTCTGATTACTAGTTGTTTCACCCTGGAATCTTTAGCCTCTATTCTTTAGCTGGGGAAGACGACCCTGATTCCCAGGGTGTAGCTACCCTGATCTCCCTAGGATGTTCTGTCTGAGTCTGACTGTGACCTTGATCCCTGGCCCTTCCCCAGGGGAAGTCCCCCTTCCCCAGGGCAAGCTAGGGAGGCCAAGTCTCCCACTTTCTGTTGTTTGCTTGTGTGCACAGACACTGTGCGAGTGTGATTTTTTTTTAAATCTCCACCTAATTAGGCAATTTAGAGATTGAGTTGATTTTGATATACTCACTTGGGGAAATTATTGACCTTTATAAGTGGCAACTGCTGTAGAAAGCCATCCCAGGGCTTTCCCCTTTCCTAAGCCCTTCACATCTTAGCTTTCAACAGCTGGAAGTTTCGTTAGCTGAGGGGCAAGTGGGAGATGATAAATGGCATGATCTGCAGCTGGGGTGCTTTGTTTTAATGCCTGGCCAGTCCAGGCATTCTGGTGCTCTGTTGTATCTTTTCCATTTACTGCTACGAAGACAGAAATATGATCAAAGAAAAAAAAAAAAGGAGAATCTGCGGAAAAGTTGTTTAAGCATTACTGCAACATTCTACATTTGCAGTGCCAAAGGCTGAGAACTCTCTCAGTGTGTTAAAGCCTTTTAATAATTTGAGATCACATTATAATCCCCTTGTCCAGAATCCTTATAATTTATACATGGTTTAATACTTGGAATAAAGTTAGAGTCTCAGTCTTTTTTTTTTTTTTTTTTTCGCTCTGATGCCACAGTCAAGGATAATCATTTTAAAAGCTGAAATGTGTTAAATGCATTAATTGCACTAGTTTAAGTGTTTTATTTTGAGTTAAAGTCACTCAGAACTTTAATATGACAGATAAGATATAGAGCAATAATTCTAACTGTGACTCAGAACAGGAACCAAATCCTGACTTTGATCTGAGTAATAACACTTCTCTCCCTGACCGGCAAAGTTGCATTAGTGCAGTACTGAGCCTACGGTTGAGGCTTAGCTCCAGGAGTGCCCAAATCGCTGCCGGCGGATGGAGCTGCTCGGGCTGTGCTGCATCCCAGCCATCGACTCGCAGAATTCAACTGGGAGGTAAGAGCAGGGAGCTGCTTCCCCTGCCTTGGAGGTGCTGGGGGCTTTGAGGAGCTGTTGCAGAGAAACGAGTCTAAAACGAGGGGCTGCTGCCTGCAGCCAGTGGCTCTGCGGCAGTGTGGGCAGCATGATGCTCTTCCTCACAGCGTGGCCGTTTGCATCCCCCATCGCCGCTGGCATGTGCTGGGGTTGCCTGTCCCCGGGCTCCGGCTCTGCTGCCATCACAGAAATTAGCTGGGATGAATTTAATCCTATAGCTATGCTGCTATGCCCTGATGTCAGCGTGCCTCATGTCAGTTAATCACTCTCGGGGACACAGTGATGCTATTTGGGAGTAGATTTTCAAGAACAGGAAGGACAAGCAGTCACATTAGTCCCCCTTGAAGTCACCTACAGGATCTTTTGAGTACTGAACTCATATATATGTCCAATGCAATTTAGATGCCTTAGGGTCTTTTATCTCATTTCAGAAAGCTGTGGATTTCCCGTGCACCTATAAGACCACATGGCTGTTTTGAGGGCCAGAAATCATCTAAAATGGCTTTAGGTACCTACATTTAGGCACCTGAATATCTCCCCTAATACTGCAATATGCTTGCAGTTTTTCAAATTCATAGCTGAAAGAGGGAAAATCCTTTTAGTTTTCCAGCCTCATTTCAGTAAGTCACTTCCACGTATTTTACAAAACCGCACTGAGCTGGTGGTCTTGCAGTTTGCACAGATTTTCCTAATTTTTTAATGTTTTGGTTGGGAAGAAGTCATACTTCAGATTTTTGTGCTTAAAGTTAATCTAGCGTTATTGGATTTCAGAGTTAACCTTCATTTGAAAGATCCTAACTTTTTCACCTCATGGGCCACCAGCCCTACCATGTCAAATATTTTGAAGAAGTGTTGGTTTTGGCAGCACGTTCGGAACGTTGCAGGAATCTGGATTGTGGAGAAGTTTTGTGTGGCATTCACCAAAGACGTGCTACCAGAAGCTCCCTTTCCATGCTGAACCCTGCAGTGATGTGGAAGGAGACACCTAGCCAGCTTGCTTACAGAATCTAAAGGTCTCATGGCTCTGATCAACACCCCACAAGTGTAAATACTGTGATTCCCTGTCACTGCAACTTCGCTGTCCGTCCTCCCCACCGTTCACCTAGCTAAGGAAACCATTTCTGCTACTTGCCTAATTTCAGGCATATTCAATCCAGACTATCCTGTTCGGGATATTTCATAGTCAAGCCCCCTCCAGTGAGAGCATCTGCCTTTCCAGGGAACCTTTACCAAGTGAATTCTGTTGATTCTTCACTCTTCCCATTTCTTCTGTGTATTCATTAGACCCAGGTGCCCCATATGGCCCTGTCTCATAGTGGTTAGAAAAGCATTGACAAGGTGCCCTTAGTTGAATTAAACATTGCACAATATGCATGTTTTGGACAAGAGACTTTTAATATGATCATGAGGCGTAAAGCCAGTCAAGGATGACCTTCTCCATCCCTTGGAAAAGAGCTTACTTGGCACGCCTGTGACACTCATATATAAAATTGAACCAAGGAATGAATTCCAGACATATAATTGGAGATCAAAAAATGGGTTAGGACCTATGTCTTGAGGGCCTCAGATTCTGTTTGTCCAACTTGACTTTCCATAAAAAACTTTGATTTTTTCACAAAGTAGTACACATCTAATTTCTGAAAATCAAATTGATTAGTGACTAGGTAAATCAAGACATAAAAACTGGTGTTACGCATACACATATTTTTACATATTTCCAGTATATGTATTATTTTTGAAGTCATTTTGAAGTCATATAAATCCTCAAATTTCAGTCCATTAAGACAGAAATTACCAGAGGTCATGAATAAATTTCTTCAATGAACAGGTTCAAATTTCAGTGATTATTTATGGAAAAAATGTGCTTTTGCCTTGCTCTAATTCTCACATGCTATAGTTTTAGAGGAAAGAATGACTAGTAAGGCAGTCAGCACAAAAACAGGGCATCATTAGAACATGATATGTTGTGTTATGTTCTGTGCTGTAGGTTCTCCTCCACATTGCTCCCTCTTCCCCAAATCTTACAACAAATTCCAATCTGTCTGTCTGCAGCCTGGATTATTCCTTCTTAGATCAATGCCTTCTGGTTGGTTGTAGATACTTGATTGTCCCCAGACATGTAACGTACAGACTGGAGCCTTGCTATGCATATAACACTGAGGATAAAGGATCCGTGACCAAACCTTTCTTTGAGCAAAAGTCACTTAACACATTTTTGCATTACAAAATATCCCACAGTGAGATCTCACTGGAACCAGATGTTCATAGCAGAAAGCATATGGCAAGAGGAGGTGGATCCATTTTTCTTAAATCCTCTTGAAAAGCCATTGCATCATAGCCCAAATTCTGCTCAAATTCATGCTTATAATCCCCAAAGTCTTCTCCCGGTAATAAAAAAAAAGTACATGTCTCCATTTTCATTGCTTGTGAATCATTTCCACAACCATTGACTTCCAATGGTTTGAAAAGAGAGCAGCTGAGAAAAGAATTTGACCCACAGCGTACAAGGTGTATGTGAAGCTTGAATGAATGGAACATGTGTGGAGAATTACTGAATGAGTATTTGTCCTGAAGAAATAGAGGCAATGGGTGGATAAAAGTCAGTCTTTGTGTGTTCCATAAATATTTAATCTCAACCTGAAGAGATAGAAATTTCCAAACAATATATAGACTGTTTATCACATCATGTCATCTTGTGTTATACACTGCCTGTTGGTGCATGACAGCTGCCTAATCTGTTTATGTAGTTGGGCTTAATCAGGTGAGTTTGTTCTTATTGCATGGATTAGGGTGTCTGACAACAGACTTCTTTTTAAATTGACAGTCTCTGCTAATACAGACAGGAGCAGGGCCTTAAAGAACACTGTAATCCAACGCCCCAGGCTAATGAAGGCTGAGCCAGTACTTCAGTTGTTCATTTAACCCCCTCAGGCCCACAGATACTGTATTTCACAAAGGAACTAATTGCTCTGTCCTGCTGGTACAAATTACAACCAGCAAAAGGCTGTTTGCATGGTCAGATTATGGACTTCGTGCCCAAAAGGGAGAGATCTGGCCAGTAGCGTTAACCATGATGAAAAAATGCAAAACTGAGAAGAGTATTTTGAAAGTACAGTCCAGGCATCCCAAACTGGAGTGGTGTCTATGTCCCTCTTATACGGCTGGGCAGATGACCATAAGGATGACTCTTCGGTGGCTTCATCAGTGGCCCGCATTCAAATCTCATATGTCCCCTGCAGGTCATGCCTGGGCGTTAGGAAGGCTGGCACTGCTGCTAGTGCTGCTCTGGAGGAGGGAGTGTAAGAGTTTACAAGGGTCTGAGAAACTGCATGGAGAATCGCTATTTAGAACTCATATTATATATGAGAAGGTCATTATTTGTCATCTAAAAGCACAATTCAAACTATTCCATATAGAGATGTTGCTGATAAGAATGATATGAAATCATCTCTCATAGACTAATGCCTTTCTACAGTTCATTCATGGTTTGCTTTACTTTTCATCTGGGATCTTTCAGACAATTGCGTTGTTTTTCAGTTTTTGGAGGCTGGAGGTGCTTTCAACAGGATTTTCAGCATGCAGGAAATGATGAACTGGACAGGTTCACCCTTGGCTTGGATTTTAATAAAGTCTAAATATATGAATCATGTTACAAAAGTATGGTATGACAGCATGTGCTCAGAAAAAAGGAAACATGGATTTCATTGGCTGTTAAGAAATAAATTGCATTTCTAGTTCCTGTATCCGTTGTCTTACTGAATTTCCACTTTTCACACATAGTATATGCCAGGTGTAGATAATATACGAGGATATTTCAAAATATGTGAAGAGTTGGTCTAGTATGAGTGAAGAAATTCTGTAAGATCATGAGGATCATTACGAATGCTCTTTATATTTTTGAACTGAGAAATACTTACTTGATAGGTGTTACATAGATTTGATTTTTGACATATTAATGAAGCATCACCTTGAAATACTTAAAACAGTCACATTTTGTTTGCAAGAAAGAGTCATTTTTTATTCCATGTTTTTATAAATCTGTAAGTCTCTGAAAGAGATTATATAATACCAAAATAATCCTTTATGCATCAATAGGACTTTCTCTGTGATGATCTAAAAGCACTGCTTGCCCACTGGTGACTGAATTCTCACCACACCCTTTTTTAGAGAAATGTTTTTAGCAGTTTTGGGGATGAGTGACTGGGAAACAGGTTGCACCTATCCTGGGAATCCTTTCCTCCTGTAGGAGATCCTGAACGTTATAAGGGCAGACTATCCTGGATATAGCTGGATCTGCCAGACTGTTTTCTACTGCTATGATAAAATGATTTTACCCTTCACATGAAACAAGCTGCACTATGACAAGCGCAATTCTCCTAATGTGACCACAAGCCTAAATCCTCCCGGAGGTATCTTCTTGTTTCTAAATGTAAATCCTGTCTGGGCAGCTTGGTAAGGTTTTCTGCCTCTGTCTAGACTTTCCAGTGGAGCAGACTTTCCTTGCAGCAATGCCGAGAGCGGCAGCAGCACTGGCCATGCTGTGGCAGGCCCGGAGAGTCAGGACATGCCAACAGGAGCCGCGAGTCCAGGGTCGGGCTGTGCCGGACCTGCGCAGCGATGTTGACCCTCCAGCTGGAGCCGGTGCTGTGTGTGCATGTAGCCCATGTAGTGCACGTGGGCTCTGCATGCTGGCTCTGAAGCCTTCAGGAAACTCATGGAATATGGCGAGAGAGGATGTGCTCACATGGTTCCCACAGATACTGCCCACAGTGTCAAACAGGTACTGGCAGTAACTATTACAGGTACAAGTGGTAACTCTAGAAGCTCCAAGCACATATAGAAATCCCCTAGAATTTCTATATGTAAAGAGAGGAGACGTCAGCTAATCCATACATATTAGTCTGGAATTAGTCTTTAGTCTTTTATAATACAGAAATATCATAAAGAGATTCTAGAGCATCTTTTCTAGGTTACTTCCTTTTTTTTTTTTTTTTTTTTTTTCCAACACATCAGTAATGGCGAACCTGCATCTGTCTGTTTTAGCCTTAGTTCTTTTAGGAATTAACTTCTTTTGTTAATCAGACAGATTAATCAGAGTCAGAGTCTCTGATTTTACACATTGATTGAACTGTGAGCTTCAAGCAAATCAACAAAGCCTAGAGTATTTATTGGAAGACAGTTGTTTTGTTGCTTTTAATATAGAAAATTTATCATCGTCTTTATATTTGGATATTCCAGACAACAACACACTTTTTAACACACTTTCTAGTGAAAGACCAGAAATAAATCACATAAAAGCTAGTATAACATCTAAATACTTAAAGACAGGGAGCCAAATGTTAAGCAACTTGCTTAACTGAGCTTTGTACAGAATTAAACCACCAGAGAAAAACACTATGAGCAACAGGTTTTTACAGTTGCCAGTTTGATTTAGAAGTATGTAAAATCAATGAGACCTTTCAGGACAAGCTGTGTGTGAACCATCATCCGTTATGTTTTATGTCTTCCCTCCCACCTACAAAAACATGCAAGCTAAGGAATCCCTGCCCTCTTAAAATGTGGTCTTAGGCACTTTATACTGAAAGGCAAGGGAATGTGCCTGCCAGAAGGACTTAACCAGCAAGATGAATACATTCCTGTGGTTGGGATTCACTATCCCCATAACTCACTGTCTGCTCAAGACAAAGATGCTGGCTTGCCAAAAGAAGAAGGAATGGATCCCAAAACAAGCACTGGCACATCTTCTTCAGCCTTTTCAAAAGGTTGATATGAAATAGGTTATTCTCATGGTGGATTTAAAATTACCAATACACTTCTCGCTTACTTGGAATAACTTTTGTAAGAGGGGAGAAGAATGTTTTTGTGGTTACAGGCAGAAGCAGGATTGCTGAGATGTGTTTCTGGGACAGTTGTAGCCTTAGTGAGCTGTGAAAGTCTCTCAGGACAGTGTTTGAAAATGAGGAAGCATAAAGTTACTTACCCATATTTTAAGGGTCAAACTTGAACAAACAAACAAGCAAACAGAACAAAACAAAAAGGGCTTTTAATCTCTTTGTGCTGCATTTTACTCAGCTATAGCATTGGTCTTCTGAGAATTTTAATGCAGAGGAAACCGATCTTTCAAGAATGATGCTGTAGAAATGCAGAATTTTATTATCTCTTATTCTTGTTGCCACTGAAGAATAGTTAGCATACAGCACTGAGAGATAGCGTCTGAATGTATCAGTTTGACAGACACATGCTGAGCCTTTAGGGCCACATCCTTGTAAAAGGCAGTGTCCAGCATGCAAACCTCCAGAGGAAATGTTGTTCAGAGTCTCACCTTGTTGGGATAGACTAATTCATTGTGGCAATTTATTCTTCACTCATAGCTATTGGTTAGCATGTTGGGAGAAATGTGGGAAGTTCCTCCTGTCTTTGTCTGTCTAATAAGGGGAGGTATGTGAAGGAGTGATACATCATCTCCCTGCCTTCTCCCCTCTACCAGGAACTGCACTAGGGACAATCACGTTGAAGCTTTGAAGAGAAGAGGGAACAATTTTGCATCCTCTGTATCCTTTGTGTCGCCTGTATCTATACCCAGAGAAGGTATCTTCACTTCTCTGGTCTGAGAGGTCGGTACAAAAATCATCTCTATATGGGTCAAATGCCTCCCTTGCGTTTTGGTAGCACTATGGTACACCAGGCATACTGGTAGAGAAGTGGGAAAGCTTGGAGCACTAGGCTAACTTAGGCTTTATTTTCTCTGAAACAAAAAGGTGCGAGGTCCTGTAGTTTGCTTTGGTAGTAAGATAACTAACACAATAGTTAACTTATTGCATCTTTGCTTGTGGCTGTGTTTTCTGAGTAGCTGCTTCTCAGTAAAACTACAGGCATTCCCTTGGGCCTTTCCTAGCTAGATGTAAGAACCAGAGGAAAAAGCTGGATGCTGAGTGATAGGACACAGTTATACCCTTAATGAGGTTAAGTTACAGAGGCACAAGAGAGTTCTAGCACTCGCAGAAAATGGTACATGACTAGAAAAGGTATTCTTTTGTCACATGTGACCCTAATGACACAGGAATCACCAAAAAACAAAAAAAGGGAAAAAGAAATAATGTAGGCATAACCCAGCACTCCTCCTCTGCCCAACTCACTCATTGATCCCCAAAGAGGGAATTCAGCATTCGGGGAAGTCAGAGCACATTTCTAGGATCTGATTGGGATCTCTGAGTTTTGGGAAATGGAGGATCTTGTACCTCTGAGTGGAGACAAAAATTGGGGGTAGCAAATAGTTACCTCTGCGCTCCCTGAAGGAACCAGGGAAACTGAAGAAGTGAAGTAGGAATGGTCAGCTCCATGACCCAGTTGAGAGACAGAAGTAAAATGTAGCAGTGAAAAGAATCAGCTGGTCTTCCAGACCACTCTGGTCCTGCCCTGCAGCCCAGCTGTGCTGGAGCCAAAGCATTGCCAGAAAAATTTCAGGAACTAGGACAGGGCAGGGACTATCCTCTGTAAGCAGAAAAGGCTTTGTCCTAGTAACAAGGATCTGGCAGAAAGGAGGAAAAGTGGTGATTATGCATGGTGCATAGATAATTCCAGGTGAAAAGAGATTTGTCACTTATGTGGGACTACAAGATGTAGGCAACTGCAAAGAAGATGTCTCAATTGTCAGCATTTGCTAAGGCTGATGCTGCTACCTGGTAGGGTTGTGAAATGACAAAAAGCAGGTAGTTTTGAAGAGGGACCTATTTTTTTTTTCCCTTGCTTGTTCAAAGGCTGCCTGGCAGTTCCTTTAAACATTATAAGATTTCTTAAGATACCAGGTGAAGGCCTACATGTGGTTATGAAATGTGGGGAGGTGAGTCCTATTACAGGTGTGGATCTAGGTTGTGAAACAAGATCAGGATTCAGTCTCTTCCCTACTGTATGTTCCCGAATGACCCCAGACGCTGTTCCTGGCCAGACAGTGAGGAGCGCCTGCTCTGACTCCTCTCTAGTTCCATGCTGAGATCTGCAAAACTCCTTCCTGCTTAACCCAGACCATCAATGACACCAAAATGCTGCACAAAGAAGTAGTGCGAGACTTAACTCCTAGATGCCCTGCAGCCTACCGGGATCCTCAGCCACGAATTGTGTGCCAGGAAAATTAGGTGGCTGGGGAAGGGATCCCCAGAAACCAGCTGAGCCAGGAGCTTCTTAAATTAGTGTGTGAAATGTAAAACCAAAAATATATTTATACACACACACACACACATATATATATTTAAGAGGCTAAAAGGCAAATAGGTGTCCAGGTACCTCAGATGACTTGGCCCTCAGGTGCTTCTAAAAATTCCATTTGGTGCTTTAAATGCACCCAGAATAGCACAGACATGTGACCGCACGTCTGCATTATATATACATACCTGAGTTCCTTTTCTAGTCCTCTTTCACATTCAGCACAGGAAAATTACCTCTTCCAACTTGACTTGTCTGCAGTACAGACTTCTGCGTTTGAGCTAATCACCAGTCAGTGGTGAGAACATTTTTTCTGCTGGTACAAATTCTGTCTAGAAGTGCTTATTTTCCTGTGAATTTGTATCAGCAGAAAGTAGGAGTCTAGAAAAGAGCAAATGTTACCAAAGTATATATTTCTCACCACTGACTGTCCTGGGAACTTAGGGTGATTAGCTCAAACACAGATGTCCGTACTGTAGACAACTCAAGTTGGAAGACTCAAATCCCACCTTTGAAGACCTGTAAAACTCTGTCTGTTAATCATTTCTTGCCTCAGTTTTCTATGTGTAAACTGAGAGTAATCACACCATTTTCCCCATCTTTGGGGAAGCTGAATTGTGGGGTCCAGAGGCTGTATGACATGGAGAAAATCTAGCAAAAGACTGATTTGGTTGGGAGCCTAGGTGCCGCTGTGATATTACAGGTAGGTAGTGTTTACAAAGAGGAAACCTGAGCCACTGACTTTATCCTAGGGCAAAGAAGTCATCCTCACCATAGTAGTGCATGAATAGAGCATGACTGGCCCTCATAACTAGGAAAAGTGGAAAGACTGGCTCTTTTATTTTGCTACATCTGTCCCCTATTTTGAACAAGGATGTTCCTGGACTTCCATATGTTTTCTCACATTCCTTTTATTGACCATTAATTTATCCTTTTTGAGCTGCAGACTATAACGAACATCTGATTTCCCTTGAATCAGTGGCAGCAAACACCTTACATCCTGTTGTGCTTGGAGTTTATTAGAGAGTGGGTTTGGTCTGGGGATTTTTTGAGCAGCGAGTCTCAGACAGTCTCAGAAACCCATGCTTAAAAATGCTTATTTTCACTCTGCTGGCTCCAAATATTTCTGCACTTCAAAGCATCTTTTCATTCACCTGTTTAATATGTCAATGTGCTACCATTAACACATTTAATTGCATGATTCAGTATGATGATATGCCAGTCCATATGTACCATACAGACAAATTCATCAGTGGCCCTCGATAATTTTAGCAGCCCTCTAATATATAGGGTTATTTGAAGAACAAATACTCCCTGTGTGTGTGAAGGAGAAGAAGGGAGAGTATGCAGAAACTCCTACAGGCATTCCAAGGCAAAACACACTGTTATACATTTTGTCCCCACAGGATAATGGTGAGACATCCACAGTATGTGGTCTACTTTTCTCACAGACACAAGATTAAAGTCTTGAGAACTGGAAAATGCACTAGATGTTTGCTCCATACTTCCTCTTCAGGCTCGCACAGAGATCCTGGTGTGATAGGTACAGGCTGTCCTTCCTCTCACAGCCTGGAAAACCACAGTCTCATGTTGACGCTAAGCTGCTTTTTACATCATCAAAGTGAGACATTCTAAGAAATGATCCAGTGGCGGCTACCACTGAACAAGAGAGGGTGAAAAAGCCAACCCTTTCCCCAAATCTTTCTGCAGTACGCTTGGCACTCCATCTCTGAATAGTAACATTATTCACAGAAGAAGGAGACTTTAAAGTGGATGTCCTGGTAAAATTCCAAGTTGAATTTTTTTGGTCTGCAGTCCCCCTTGCTATTTTTATGGAATAATGTAGGAGTCTGGAAGATGGGTGTATGGCTTTTGTTTTTTCCTACCCTGATTTTAAATCAAATCAGATTCCATGTTGCCTGTGCCACTGACACTTCATGCAAAATTTTAGGTGAGACTGATTTTGTTTGCAGAAGTGTTTGGGGGATCGTGTTTATCCCTGTCATTTGAGTATTCTAGGAGAGCTAGAGGCTGAATGTTGATTTGCTTAGATTTTGATCTTATGGGAGGCTTTGCACACTCCTGCCTTATATTTGAAAACATAATAAAGTAAAAATCCCTCAGAGCAGTGGTTTCCCAGACACGGTTGCTAGGTGATCCTCCAAAGCAGAATAAATTCTTTAACCATCCAGGCTCCAAGCACCTGAGTAGCAACCAGTAACTACGCACTTGAGCAAAGGGGAGCATTGCTTTTCCTGTTATTTTCCCATTTTGCATCCTTCTCATGCAGACTGAGATGGGCACCAGCTACTCTATTTTAAGCTTTTTCTTCCTTGGAAACTGAGAAAGACATTTACAAATACTATGAAGAACAGACAAATTACCTGGACAAAAAATCTACATCAAGCACATCGATCTGGACATCCTCACTGACTCTTTTAGTAGAAATGTATATGACAATATTTATGTGAAAGAGGAAATAGGTACATTTTTATGAATATATGTTCACTCAAAGATATTCAGGACCTCTAGAAATGCTGAACACCTGTATTGGTTGAAGAAGTGCAGCAAGATTATATATTTTTAGAACAGTAACTGTACACAAATACAATATCTTCCTAAAATGTGGTCATTTTTATTAGAATTTAGCTCAAAACTGATTAATACCCTTTGATACAAAACAAAAGCTTTCAAAGTTTTTCAGAATAAACTTAAATTCAATTCTCCTGGTTTTGGCTTCACAAAAGGTAATGTCTGGCCTTCACAAGGCTCAACCAAATAGTCAGGTAACGTGTAGGTATGTCCCCTGCAAACAGACCTGTGAATACACATGCAGGCAAACTTTGCATGAATGTGATATAGCAGAATAAAAAGCAATTCCACTCATGAATCTAGATTTTTGTGGTTTCTGCCCTGATTTCATCTCTGCTATAAGGCTACCAAGATATTTTAAACCCTGTGCTTCATTTACCTTGCCAAGATTCCTCTGCAATAGAAAGTTTTAGCATTTCGTAAAATTCATGAGCTTTCTTATCTCTTGATAAGCTGAAAATCCTCCTACTTTCTTCCCAGAGACGCTCTACCTTAATGAGAATATTTCCTCACGTAGGAGGTACACAGCCTCTATCTTTCTATGAGGCAGGGTCCACACCTTTGCCGTAACAAAGACATGAGCTTGCCTGATCTATGGGGCTGGTGGAGGCCTGGAGGTGACAGCACACGGAAAGGGCAGCTCTAGGAAGGTCCCTCCTTTGGCCCAGTCCTCCCGGGAGCGGGAGCACCAAGACCCTGCTTTGTGAGAAAAATTCCGGACTCCGTTTCTAATGTTAGACCAGCAGATTCCCAGCCGCGTTCCAGAGAGATGGTTACCTCACTATAAAGCAATCTGTGGTTGTATAACTGAAGGCTATCGCATACCAAGGACACCAGATTAAGCTTGCATTGGCAGCTTTAAAACTCACACTGAATTACTGACATTGAGATCTTCATAACAGTCCTTTAGTCCTTTGATTTTGTGTAAGATTTCATAAGATTCCTAAAAATGAAATTTGGAAAAAATGAGTCCCAACTGTCCCATTTTTTGAAATCTTTGCTACACCTACATGAATTATTAGGACTATTGCTAACAGTGAGAAAAAAAAATAGAAGAAACTTGTCTCATGACTGTTTGCTATTTCCTGCCATCAGAGTGTTTTGTGGAGCTATTTCTTTTCTGTTCTCTCATAGGCCCTGGGTGTGGGTCTGGCAGAAACTCGCCCTCCAGCTAGGGTTGGAAATCACTGAGAATCTGCTTTGGTTGCCCCATTGCCCTAGGGATCCTAAAAGCTCCAAGAATCTCAATGCCATTTCCTAGAACTGCAAGTAGGAAGAATAAAAAGCAGGTCTTCATCCCTGATGTGGCCCTGAAGAGGAGGGCAGGGGGCAATCGGATGGTGGATCCTGCAGAGGGCTGCAGAAGGCACCGCTGGGATGAATTTCACCCATTTCTAGCACTGAAGCAAAAAGTTCCTCTGGGGAAGGCGCCCTCTCTTTCAGCTTGCTTCCCTAAATGATTTTCTTTCCCAATCTCTCTCCCACCCTGATTTTTTGGACAAATCCCAGCCTCCTCGTCAAACTGGTGCCTGTGCCTGTGTGTCCTTCACCAAAAGGCAGACTCCCCTTGGCCTAGGTTCAAGGACTATGCAAAGCGTGGGAGGATATGACTTTTCCAAATAAAGGCTTGATAGGTTTGTTTTTAGCACAGGCAAAAATAGCTTTTCGCTTAATGTTATCTTGTAAATCAAGCTGTTAATTGTTGCAAAGGTTTTTGGAAACTCTGGAGCCTGAGGCAAATGCTTGACAAGGCAAATATTAGCCCAAGTATCTTGTCCAGCAAAATTATAAGAATTTGGAAAACAGATCCTTATGCCAGGAAGTGGCCAAGCACATCTTAAGGGTCAGGAGAACAAAAATAATTGTGGATAATTTTCCTGGTGCTCAGGGTCTCAGCTTTGCTGGTGAGACAGTTCCTGCAGAGGGGGACAGCCCAGGCAGGCACTGCGGCAGCCACCTTCTCTGGTCGATTTGGAGAGCAGAAGCTGTGGTTGGCAGCTAAGCATCAGTGGGTCAGTCACTTGCACAGGGTTATTCATGCCCAGCAAGCTGTCACGGAGCTGGCCCATGGACTCCGGAGCATCGCTGGATCACTCTGGGGCTGGCCTGATTCTGAATCCCACCTAATAAACCTTGCCCAAATCAAATTCATTGTGCAATGAGCTGTCTGGGATTCCTCTCCACCATGTTTCTGTTAAAAGGAAAACAAGTGGAAAATGTGGTGGTGAGACACCATCCCAGGGCTCTGGGGAGCCTTATTCACTCAGTACCATGAACATGGAGTTCAGCACTGTTGCTTCTCTCGTAAGTCCTTTCACTCCTCAAAACAGGGTCTGAGAGCATGCAGTAGTGCTGCTCAAATCAGCATTTGGGCTTGAATCAGCACTGGGTTCGAATCAGTTGAACCTTAGGCTCAGAAGTGCTTCTGATCTCCAAGACAGTGCTGGACACACGCTCAGATGCTTTGCTTCCTTCCTGATGAACCTGGGATTCCTTGTTAGGCCTGAGTTTCTGCAAAGCCTGTATGCAGGCTCCAAGACAGTTCATGGACCAGGCAGAGCAAGGAACTGTGAGCAATCAGAAGCTGCCTAAGCATGGTGGTGTACATTTTGTAAGGAATTTGAGAAACATTCCCTGTTCAGCTAGGCATGCAGGGCAAGATCCAACTCACCTAATTTAGTTATCTACAATTTAAGTGTCTAGTCTAAGCAAGTTATCTAGACTCTCTTTTATGGAGCCTATGGGTAGATAGGCATCTTCAGTGTAATTCATCCCACCTACCTTAAATACTTATGTTGAAATTCGATGATATATGCGGTGAAAGAGTTTGTCTTTCTCCTTTGATTATGAGGCAATTCTGATGACTAATATACAGTAGCCACCTACCTGGTAGATAACTACAGTTAGAGTAATGAAACCCATTCAAATATTTTATGGCATATTAATCTATTCTTATACTGAGATTTCCCAAGTGGTTATATGGTCCCTACTGCATTTCTCCTTATTCCTTACCCATTCTTAACTAATGTTGTTTTTAGTTGAATAGAAGTCTTCTCTGTGCCTCCATGAGCAAAGAGGATGGATGGGACTCTGTGTGTATATAACCTATTTCAGCTTGGATGGCCATCATCGGACAAGTTTGCTTTCACACTGTAGACAGTGTTCTGCATAAGCCATGGAAGTGCATTTGCAGGACATAGCCCAAAGGAGGAAGATGAAAGCATACATGATTATTTAAAGAAGATAATTCACATGGAGATGGTAATGAAATAGACGTGAGTTTCTTGTCTTTGGACTAGATGAGTTTTCTTCTCTACCACATCAGAAAAAGTGATCTTTTTTTTTCTTAAAGTACACCTAGAAAAAGGTGTAACTCAAGAAAGAGAGCTTGAAATATCCCAGGTGTAAAAATTATCTCAAGAACTCAAGAGATGTTTTGTAAGTAATGACATATGGATTTTGCCCTCAATGTGAAAAGGGAAAAGAACTCATTTTAACATTCTACTGGACAATTTTACTTGAAAGAAGGAAATTTTCAAGTATTCGCAGATATATTTTTCTAATCGAGGAACAAAAATAGTACTGATAATAGCTTATTACACATTTTAGGGCATCCTATGAGTTGCAAAATATGTATAAATAATTTATTGAAAAAATAACTACGACAAAGTAATATAATAAGGAATTACCATCAGCATTTAAACACTTAGTGGGAAAAAAAAGAGAAAAATCAGTTAGGAAAGGATTCATTACAAAAAAAAAAATACACGTCTATTTTCTAATCTGTTTTCCACCTCCTTTTATCTGATTTCAGACCTTCAGATCTCAATTTTTTGAAAGTTTAATATTCATTTCTGATGAAATAGTCACAACCAGCCTGATTTGTTGTCACAATTCTGCTGTTAGATCACAATTATTAAAGACGAGAAGTATTTTTTCCTGAATAGAGAGGCTGAAAGCTAAGTACAGTTCAGAAATCCAGTATTCATGCATTGGAGATTTAAATCCCTTTCACAAAAATGGAGACCTTTTAAAAAATGAATTCAGATTTTGGACACTGGATTCAGGGAGCTGGCTGAGGCTTCTGCCTTCTTTTCAGCATGATTATAAACAAAATTGCAGTTAATTAACCTATTTAAAATGCTGGTCTATACTTGCAAGTGATGATGAACAGGATTAGTGTTCAGAAGGAAAACAGACTCAAATGTCTGATCCATTTTGTTATTACAATTGCAATTAGGGTAGAGAAAGTAAGTTGAATTAAACACCACCCTCTCACAATGTTTGTTGTACAGGTCACATTGAGCAGAATCAGATCCTCAAAAGGGAAAATATTTTCCAGCCTCCCAAAGGACCAGCTTGGTATTTTGATGAAATGTTGAACACAAACGTTATCTGGAACAAATATTTCAATGGTCAAGTGTGTGTATTTTCTATCTGGTAACCAAGTTAACCAGCCATAAATTACACTGAAAAGAGACCAGAACAGTAGCTTAAGTTACTAGTGTGAAGGTTCGCAGACAGACTTGACTCTACTATAATTATCTTGAGGTCAGTTCTCTGTCATGGGCCCAGTGCTTAAGTGCTATGGGATAAATTCTCAGCCAATAGATTAACTCTATCTTAAATTAATGAAGCTAAATCAGTATAAATCATCTGAGGTTACCTTCTCTCTTAAATTAATTTGGATGCGAATTAAACAGTTTGCTGATTTGTTTTGTACATCTGATGAAAGAGTGAACTGATGTCTCAGTGGCTCCATGGTGAGATACAGAAACCCAGGAACACTTTTGGAGCTCCAGGCTGTTCAGCCAAACAACCTGATTTCACCCCAGAAAGACACAGATCTCCTGTGTGGCTTTTTTGATTACATGCAGCTCTTAAGTAACCTTATCTATCTATAATGACATCAGGTGCCTAAGTTTAAGCACTCAAACTATTCTTCAAATAAGCAATGCTTATAAGATCATACTGGTAAGATAATGATAGGCAATGAGACCAAGGCAAAGCTCCTTTATATGATCAATGTATCTGATCAGTGTATTTGTTAGGTGTTACAAAATCTTTGATCTTGCTGTGTATCTTTATTTGATGTTCTACTTTTACATTTGTTTGTGTCTCATACTTAATTCTAGTAGGTTTAGAGAAAAGCCCTGCCTTCTATTCTTGTTTCTGGCTGTGGTCACAGGTACTGGAAACTTAAAAACTAGGAGTATCAGCAGAAATAAACAAAAGAGCAAACACGTGTTGGATATATGACATATTTTTATATATGTCTACATTTCTTGAAAAGAAAATGTATGGTTATATAAATATAGGAACCATATGTACAGAGAGTTTAATTATTACTTTACTATGTAATTAAAGAAAAATCTACACAGAAAGCCCTTTCCTCAGCATGCAGAGAGAGTGCCATTAGGGTTGAACTCACTGGGGGTTTAAGGGCAGGAGGGGCTGTACAAAAATCTCATCTGAGCCTCCGCACAACACAGGAATCCTGCCATCAAGACTGACTATGTGCATTTGAATCTGTGTTTTAGAAAGACATCCTGCCTTGATTGAAAGCCTTCAAATGATGGAGAATCCAGTGTTTCAGCAGTTAATTGCACACACTGTTAAACTTGTGCTTTATTTCCAATCTTATTTCTTCCTTTTTTATTGAAAGGAAGAGATTTAAAAAAGAACAATTCATCTGAGGATTTCATCAGGTTGCTCTGTATTGTTCACTTGTATGCTGTCCTACAACCGTTCATGTTTGCTCACCAGCTCAGAAATGAACTGCAGTCTTAAGAGTCTCCCTCACAGAGACCATACTTCAGGGAAATCCAAGATCTTAACTGTCCAAAGGCCTCATTTACTTGGAGTTTGGCATAGACATCCTCTAAATCAGAGATCTCTGACCTCTCTTGATGCCCTTTTTAGAGCTTTTTAAGTGCCTCGGTTCAGTTTTAACCCTAACAATAACTTAGTTAATTGACAGTTACAATGAAGCTTGATCAATCCCTTCCTAGTGCAGAACAAAATAGTGTAGTGGTTGTAAAGCTCTTCCGAAGCAGAAAGGCAGCATTTTATGCACACTTTAGATGTAAATAAGTACAAAGCATGTGAAACAAAACTAAATCAGGTCTGCACCAGTGCCTGAGCCTTTAAGAAAGGCAATTAACAATATGTTTCTTCCTTAATTAAGTCAAAGTGAGAGGTTCCCATGAGGTTTTTTAATCATTACATCAGTCTGGTTTTCAGCATGATTCCACAGACAGCTGCATTAGTGCAAACAAAGTTGCAGTATCACAGAGGTGAGAGGGTGGGGGCAAAGGTTGGGAGGTAGGAAACGGCTGTGCTGTGTTTGTCGCCGATATTCCGGATGTCTGTCCTTTGTGAGACTTCTAGAAACTTTAGGACTTCTGGAAAGTTATGGAAAATTCTTCATCCCTGGGATCTGCACAATCAAGATCACTTATCTTTTTATGGGCTGTGTTCCAGCTCAGCCACAAGTTATTGAACTGGAATGACTGGGGGAAGTTGAGACTCTATTTCAGGAGATCGGGTGGTCTTTGTACTCCCTGCCCTTAAGTTCTGTGAACCCTCGTTTGCTCTTTTCGGATCTGAATTTCGCCAGCCAGTATTTTTCAGCAAGAACAGGAGGAAAGGCAATGCTTTTGACACTTAGGTGATTGCATTATTCATCTAGCTGCCAGTGTCAAACCCTTGTGCTCGGTGGGGTCGGGCGCTTGCTGCAGAATAGCTATGCAAAATCCGGTTCTTGACTAAAGACCTGTTCGGTCAAGTGTTCCACCTCTTGTCTGTCATTGGGGCTGCCAGTAATAACAATTAGCTTCACTTAATTGTATATTTTAACAACTGCTTAATATTACTCGGATCTTTTCTTCACTTATAATGTGAGATACCTTTCTGCTAAATGTGGTTTTAATTAAGACTCTGTTCACAACTTTTCACAGGCTGTTGAAAAATTCCTGTCCTATAAGAAAAGTGATGATGCAGTAAATGCTACTGGGGCGGAGGCTGAATTTTATTAGATGTGTGTGAGCCCTTATGGTTCCTTGATGCCAGCTTAGCCTATGCAGATGCCAAAAGAAAGAAAGAATAGAATTAACAACAACAACAAGAACTATAATAATATCAGAAGTGTCAAATATGCAGGTGCTGATGCCAGCACTATTCTAAGATGGGAGACAAATTATCCTTATGGCAAGTGAAGGTGTGGCCAACTGCAGACCTGATTACCGTTTGCTTCACTAGAAGCATTAAGTTAGCAGGAGCGCTGCAGTGGAGCAGCACTGCAGCACTACTTGCACATGAAGCCTGGAGCTTTTGTAGGACAAGAAAAAAATAAATAAAGCCACATTTTTTGTGAATGTCACAGGAAACAGATGAAGCCTGGAATATCCAGTTCAGATCTGTGAATGTGCCAAATGGATAATTCTTTACAAGATAGAAGTTACTGAGTTATTATCCTTCCTTTTTACAAGAGGAGTTTGAATTCCAAAGTCTCTTAACAAGCCAATACTGTTACACTGACAATCCTCCCCAGATGTCCAAATAATTCCTTGGTAACTGTAAAAAAAAGCTGAGGAAGTTGTTATATATGTGGAATTACATTATGAGCACGAAGCACTTTCATCTGGAGCAGATGTCATATGTCCTTAGCTTGGCTTCTACTGAGACATGGAAGACATGACATTTACTGTAGTATATATCATAAATGGGCTGGGATTTGGGGCTCTGCAAGCTTTCGGGTTACAGACATTCAGAAGTACAATCATCACCCTCACCTCTTTTTTTTTTTTTATTGTCCAGAAGCAGAGTTTTTATAAAATTCTCTCCTCATATTCTGCCAATAAACATTTTAGTGATCCTAGCAACAACCTCTAGATGTTCTGTAAATATACTTGGCAAGCTAATGGATGCCCTTAGCTGCCTTAAACAGCCACTTTCCACTTAGTTTATGCATTCTGCACATGTGGTGAACAGCAAAGCAGGGTGGAGCAGCATATGCAGGACCCGTGATGTTCATGCTTCCAGTATCTAAGAATTTCCAATTTCCGAGTTTCCCAATGTAATGACTCTTTAGGAAACAAATGAGACTTTGTGAATTTGGCTGAAACAGGCAACATCTTGAAAAGCTGTTTTGACAAGCGAGGGCATGCGGAAACCTAAGCAGGCTCACAAAGAGCATCGATCCCTTGGCTGTGTTTCTATAGCAACTCGGGCCGGCTATCGACAACTGCCACTGAGCAACTAATTTGGAAAAATGTCCGAGCGCAGCAGCCACAGGCCTTGACCACCAGGTGCCAATACCTCCAGCACATCCCCTTTATCAAGACCGAGGTTGCTGACAGAGCTAAAGGAGACGGCTTCCTCAGAGCTGTGTCACATCTGGATCTTCTGATGTCCCACAAAGTGGAAGATTCCCCCTCAGAGATGCGTTTCCTTCAGTACTCGTATGGTCTTTCTCATCAAACAGCTACCTATTTTCATTAAGTTCACAGGAACCGTAGAGATCTTGGTGAGATTCCAGAAGTTAAGATGCTAAAAGAAATGCATACCGATACACTTATACAAACAGTGAAGCTAGGGGAGACTCGTTTTCCCTGGAACTCAAGCTAAAAATTAAAACACATGATGCCCTTTCCAGCCAGCCACACAAATAAGTGAATTCAACTAAATGGATCATAATGCTTTGCTAACCAGCAACATAGTTTGCTTGCTGTAACTGAAGGCTCCATGAGTATCCCAGCTCCTGACTAGTTTTCCCAGCTAAACCCAGAGCATTTTTTCCTCATAACTGTCTTGTTTGATTTAAAGACAATAGAGAGTACAGATTCACTGTAGAAGAGTTTGCTGCTGCTCTGAATCATCAGAGAATTCAATAGGATTTTTATAGGATATTTTTACACAGGTTAAGGTGAGCCAGTTACTGCGTTAATGATCCTTGCTGGGTTTAATGATGAAAAGAACTGACTGGCAAGCTGATGCAAAAGACTGGGACATCTGAAAGTCTTCCCCCAGCTTCCTCCAAAGCAGCAGCTTGAGTCCCTTCTTTGGGAATTTGGTAGCACTGGGGAGTTGTCTTTACTGTTTTTTAACATCTCTTTGACTGTAGCTGTGAATGTTAGATCAGTGGGGTACCACTGCTTCTGCTTATTCAGAAATGACCCCAAAATGTAGATCCAGGGCTGGATCTAAAATTCAAATGCTGAAAAGCCTCAGGACTTTTGGAGCTGGGGTTTTGGTCTCAAGTGCTGCAAATACAAGGGAGCATCTAGATATACCCACACATGTGTATAGCCAAGTTTAGGTCTGTTTTCTTAAAATTAGCATTTGGAGCAATGTTTCCGCACAACTCCCAGCACCACCTCCTGGGCTTTGATTCCATGTGGGGGTGGGTTTTTCTCTTTTTACAATGAAATGGCTGAAGCTTCTGTCAGGCCAGAGTTCCCAGGACTGACATTCGCTGCCGCCGTTGCAGGGTGTGTTTGTGGGTGCCTGACCCTCTTGCTCTGCCTCCTCAAACACAGCCAGAGCCAGACTGGGTAGAGGAACCAGCAGGCGGATGTGCTTTTTTTGGAGAAGGCCCTACAGGTGTCAACATAACATAACAAGTCCAAGCAGGTGAACAAGTATTTTTCCCAAACACCACGACAGTCATAATTACAGTCAAATAAATCAATATGATGAAAGAAAGATCACATATCTCCAGATGCCCATGGTAAACCTACTTATCGTAAATTAGAGCCAGAGTTACGTGTATGGAAAGCTCCTATAATTTGGACCACAGCTGCTAGAAGAGCTATAAGAAAAGGCTCTGAGGTGTGACTTTGTTTTCATCACAGCATTTTGTAAAGTCTGTTATTATTACTTTATCAAAAGCAAATTGGGGTAGCAACATTTTCTTTTACAACAGCCCTTTATTCATTTGGGAAAAAAATAAGAAAAAAAAAGGGCTAAATGAGTTGAATGATTACCTTTAATTACCATTCTCTGACTGTGCTGTGTCAGATAGAAAGATTCCTATATTAAAATGAATGCTTTTGAAAAATACATCAAGCACATTTCTGCTTGATTTGTCCTGCCAGCAGATTCCAACATGAATCCTTTCCCGGATTCTGCTGCAACAGAGAACTGATGGCTTGCCAGGACTTCAATAGCAGTCATTGCATTGCGTTAAATGACGAATCTTTTGTCAAAAAGCATCGGTACTTCATCTGCTGTGTTTAGTTCCATAACAATAATTTGTAGATTACTGATCCTTTGGGACCTACCTTTTCACATCAGATGATTTGATATTTTATTTTTTCACTAATAGTATTGGTGATGATAGGTGATGATTCGTGAATGTATAATATAGTCTCAGATCTTACTCTTTGTTTACCCAGCTTTATAGCTGAAACTATAAAGCTTTGCCAGCAAGATTAAGAACAATGCTATTAATAGTAATGATGCCTTTTGTTTTAATGGTTTGCATGCAAGTGTCACAGACCTTCTTTACAGCTTTCCATCATGGGAAGATATCCTCTAGGAAGTTGCCGCAGAGTTGTCTCCAGTCACATATATTTAGAGATGGCATATTTTTTCCTGAGCATTTCTACAGATGAATGCTCTCTGTTGGTTGTCCCACACGCACAGCTTGCAAGTGTCTTCATACTGCTCAGTAGAAGGTCCCAAACCGCTTTACAAGGCACTGCCGTTCTGGCCCTGCATGTTTCCCTGAGCTCTGTGCTGAGCTCTTCCAAGTGGGGTGGAAGTTTTGCTTTGCACAACACGACCTACAATCTGCTTCTCATTGTTGTGGCAACATCTCCAGCTGCGAGAAATCCATCCCAGCCCAAGCCACAGCCCTCCCAGCTCCACAGTACCTGCGGGCCATTGCAGCTAAGCTAATTTGCCCACCAACGATTCTGTTTTGTTTTCCTTTAATAGAGTATTTCAGTGATAAATTAGTTTCAGACTAATTTTCTGCTCATTGTAAAGTGTCTTTGTGGCCTCACGGACTGCAAGCCCCAGACAGGATCCTGCTGAAGCAGCTTTGCAGTTTTGCTGCTAGGACATCACTGGGGAACCGAGACAACCTGTGTTTTGGGGACCTTTCTGCTGCCCTGTGGACAGCGCACAGAACCTGCAGCCTCAGCGCGTTTATGTCAGGGAAAGGTTTGAGCTGGAACAGGGTTTTGCATCCATGACTGAGGGCTGGGGTTCATGTCAGCTTCGGAGGCTTTCCATGCTGCAAGCGCAGTCAACTGGGTCTGTTCGGTCCCCAGCACCTTCCATTTCTGAAGTCAAATGTGCTTTTCCTTTAAGCAAAAGTCACCTGAAATTGTTTAAATTCTGAGTCCTATTCTACCTGTCTTTCACTGACAAAGTGTACATAGCACATCATTTATACAGAGCAAAAGTGAGCACGTTTTCACAGCCACAGGTTCAAGGGCACGGAGAACACAACTGCATTTAATTCTGTTCACTTGCATTAGCAAGCACTCATGCCAGATCAGGAGCATTAATATTTCTGGATCCAGGCTATGGAAAGTTCAACAGACAGGACCGATGTTTTCAGGCTTCAGTGTCCAACCAGCAGAATCGAAATTCCTCCCTGTGGAAAAGTTTAGAAGGAATAGGAGACAATCTAAGCCCTGAAGCATAATTAGATGCCATAAAAGACACCTTAAACCTCCACAGATGTAGAGTTTTGTTTCAGAGGGTCTTTGGTTCAGCAACTCTGACGTATTCTGGTTAACTCTATAGAAGTTTTTTTTTCAAACCAGGAACTTTTTAAAATTGTAAATGAGAGCCCCATTAAAGTGTATCTAGGCTCTTGGAGGAACTGATGTTTTCCGGTGAGCTAAGTGCTTATAATTACCATTAGAGCTGCTAAAAATGGGGCAATCCAACTCCTGCTGCAGATGTTTTATTAACTTCTGTGAGAATGGATTAAGCCATTTACTTTGGAATCTGGATAGGGTTTGACAGCCTGACCTTAGATACACTACATTCAGAACAATGTCATAATATCTGTGCAAATACACTGTATTTGGATTTTCATCTATGCTTTTTGAAAGGGATAGATTTTTAGCAGCGAAGTCTAGAAAGCTTTTTTGAAAAAGCTGCTTTTTCAAAAGCTTTCTCCCCCCTGGAGCCTTAGCTTTAGCATCATCTTATACCCAGATATCTGTAGTTTGCATGAATATCTTACTAACCTCATTACTCTTAATTAATTAATCTTGTTAATTATATTTTATAGTCTGTTCTAGGAACCTAATCCTGTTCCATGTACTTAAATAAGCAGCTCTTTGGACATACTCATATTGAATGTAAGAAACCTGCCTATGGAAACAGTATTGAATGATCAGGCCTAATACCTGATAACTGATTTTCTGTGTCTGCAGTTCTATAATAACTGACACAGTAAGACAGGGTATTATAAACTCTCACTTGCAAGAGACAGCAATGTTTTCTCTTTTTTGCTGGTATAATTATTCACACAGAGTACTGATGTGGGGTATTTTTATTAAAATAAATGATTCATGAATACAATTTGCTGATTGTTTATCTATCCTGGGAGAAAATAGTCAGGATGTTTGCATAACATTCAGCTAAATAATGTCTTAGTTGATTTTTATTCCTGCTCTTAATGCCATCAATTTTGAATCTTTTTTTCTTTTTTGGGGGGTTTGCTTGATCTCACTTACTTAGAACTAATACAGAAAATAGAGGAAATAAGTGAATAGTAAGGAAAAAAATCATCATTTTAATACATTTGCGATACAAAATACTTATCACGATAGGAAATATTTAAAGTCAAACAATCCATACCGTAATTAGAGTACAGTTCTTGAGAAGAAGCAAACTCAACGTTATATTTCCGGGACTGTACTTTAGGCATGCAATAATAACCAACCCAGTTTAATCAGATAAAAGTCACAAAAGTAAACTGAAAAACCTTTCTCTGAAATATATAATGTGGTTTTCTTATATACATTTTTACATATTTTACAGGTGATAAAATATTAAAGGAGATTTAAGTTGCTCCATTAAAACAATTCAGCTGTAAAGTTGAATAAGGGCTTGTGTAAGACCATGAAACCATTCTGGTTTTTATTGCACTTGTTACAATGAACATTATATTTACAGATTTTTTTTGAATGCACATTAAATTGATACGGAACAGAAGAAAGTGAAACAGACACTTTACTCTTTAGCTCTCCTGGTTTCCAGGACATCTTGAAAAAAGAAAAAAAAAAAGAAAAAGAAAACACAAAAAATTATGACTTCATTGTAACAGAAGACTCGAAGCGGATATAGAATCGCAGTTAATGATATCCTGCAACCCGACGCCAAGCGGACACTCACAGCTGTTCGTGGCTCCTTAATGAACCGTGCATATTTACAGATCACTGATTAGCAGAACTTGATCCTGGTGGGCACAGGCAAGTCCTGACACTATTTAGAATAGCTCTGGTGGTATTAAATAACAGGAATCTGTTATCATGTGGTTACCTGTCTCTAAAATTCCTATTTATCTTCATTACGTTGCCGCTTCTCTCGGACATGAAGGTGGGAGAGCCTTGTCATCCTGGATACCGCACCTGCTGCTCGCGGTGTCCGTGCTGCTGCTGCGGGAGCGGAGCAGGGCGCCTGGGGCGCTGCAGGTGGGCACAGAGCGGCTGATCCCGGGCTGCTGCCCCAAGAGCCCCTACCCAGAACTCTGGATCCCTAACAGCACTCGTTGCTTGATGCAGGGCGAGAGGGGAAATGTGGCCCCACGCGGTGCAAGCGGAGATGGTCAAACCAGGTCCAGTGGGAGCAGGGTTGCCGATTACCTCCAGTTATAATGCCTAATTCATCACTTCTGCGGTGTGGTGAAATTTCAGGTGCTTGGCCCAGTCTGTGAAATCTGAGGATCTAACGTCCCTAAAAAGACTGAGGTGGTTGCTCCTAGTGATGGCAGATGATGTCCGATGTGCCCAGCATGAGCCCCTGCTGCGCTCCTTCCCGCGGGACCTCATGTCAGCTGAGGAAGGTGCAGAGGACCCAGGGAAATGCTGGACATGCTCATTTGCAAAACTGCATTTGCATTCAACTCCACTTTGCAGCCAGCTCTTCTGGAAGCCAGTAACAAGGTGACTGCATCTGTGCCGATCCTTTGCCTAAAAGTCAGGGGCAGAATTATAGAATCACAGAATCACAGAATGCCTAAGGTTGGAAGGGGCCTCTAGAGGTCATCTAGTCCAACCCCCCTGCACAC
>JAWLRI010000471.1:2865857-2882230 GCA_034781795.1 Crypturellus tataupa | reverse complement strand
GTCACCCTCACTGTCAAGAAGTTCTTCCTTAAGTTCCTGTGGAACTTTTGATGTTTAAGTTTGTGGCCATTTCCTCTAGTTCTGTCAGTGACCACCACTGAAAAGAGGCGGGCCCCATCCTCCTCACTGCAGAAGCATGCATCTATCTGCATGAAGCTGGCCTGATGATAGACATCATTTGAGATTCTCCACCAGCTGGTGAAGATTCTGCAAGTAATGTAAACCAAATGCTGCTAAAAGCAAAGCTGTCTTCCTAGGGGTGTGGACAACTGGGGTTCAAGCCACTCCAGATACTGAAGGATAAAGGAAACAAGCTGAAAACCCTTTTCACCAGCACTAAAAACCTTTTAATCTCATTTTCTAAAGAGTGACTGAATTAACCCCTGGACAACACTACTTATTACAACATTTCTTTTAGAAAGTCCAAGTATGGTGTTAAATCAGACCGCTTTCTAGCTACTTCCCTTCATTCGAGCTTTCTCAAAACAAATTATTCTGCAACATTTATCATCTGAAAGTGCTCTGTCATGTGTACATGTGAAATCCTTCATGTTCCAGGGGAGATAAAAAACATGTTTCTAAGAAAAGCAGAACACTGAAAATGAGCTCACTTGCAGCATCACCCGCTGGTCCCTGCATCATCATTTTTCTCAACTTTGCCATTTCCTGAACTAGTTGAGCAAAATGAGCAATACCTGTACTGATATCTGTGGCATAATGGTTCATTTAAAACCAGCAAAACTAAGAGTCGAATAGTTATGGGTGAAATCCAACCTGTACAACAAAAGCGCATCCCATAATTTGGTTTCTGTTATTCTCTTCTATTCACTGGGAGGTGTTCAATCTTTTGATTATACTTAACAAATACTAACTACTATAAAAGCACCTTACATGTAGACATGGAAATTCTTTTACTGACTTTGTTTATCTTCATTTGTGCTTCCTTGGGATCTTTTCACTAAATATTTGGTCTTACAAGCTGTTGCTTTTTTCTGATCGGATGTATAGAAAGGAAGGAAATGTGTTTTTCAAGAGACATTACTCTTCTGTGGCTAAAATTCTACCAGAATCTTGAAAAGCTTCCCTACCACTTATTAGACTGGTGTTTCAGTGTAGAGAAGAGGAACTCTGCTACTGACCTGCAATCCTACTTTAAGCTCTCTTACTGCCTCTTTCACAGTATAGCAAGTTGCATGCAGCGTCCAGCCTCTCCCAGGAAATGAACAGTCTGCTGCAACAATCCCATCAGGTTGGGTAGAAGATGTAGGTGAAGTGAAGTGCTTTACAAACTTCATAATTACTGAAAAGAAAGTTTGTACTTCCTTGATTTTTATGTTAGCATTGTGATTTCATAAAAAGTTTCAAAAGAATCTCTTGGTTATTTCTAAACCAACCCTTTCACGCAAAGGTAAAGGAACCTCTTAGCAGTCAATATGTATAGCTTGGGGTTCCTCCTGCTGGCAGGTGCTGGATTGTATTTAATGTTCTCCCAGGGGTATTCCTGCTTGCTTGCTTTCTTTTTTTTCCTAAGGTATTAGCACTGGAGCATTTCAAGAACATTCTTTCTCAGTCTTTAAAGAAATTCTGCTTCCCTGGCATGACACACAGTCTGGGGACAGTAACTTGTGTGTGGAGTCCTTTGCCAGCTAGGTACCACAGGCTGGCTGAAACACTCAGCTGCCTATTTAGGAGGGGATTCATCTACCTTCATCTTAGACCCCTGAAGTGAGGCATTTATTTTATGCCAGTCATTAGGGGCCCTCAGTAGTCAGTGGGATGAGATAGAGAGACACTTCCAGAGGATGATTTTTCTATCCTAAAATAGGTGTTTAAGATAGGGGAGATGAATTGCCCTGTGGAGGTCCCATCTCTTCTCGTTGAGTAGAGCAGTCTGAAGTCATTTTTTCCTAGGATCAGTACAACGGGACCCCGAAGTATGCACGGTCATTAATTTCAGAATAAAAGAGTCATTGAAAATGATATGGCTGGGGTGAACAGAAAGTATAGCCAGGCTTTTCAAATCATACACAAGGAAAATTTAAACTGTAGTCAATGAGGTACTTCAGAAAACGGCAACTGGAATCTAATTCTGAGTGCAGACAATGGCGGAGAGAGCCCAGCACTGAACTGACAGAAGTGGAGCCTTTGGCTGTGAGAAACGTGGTTTCCTCTTTCTGATCACTTTAATTTTACACCTTGTATCCTGAAGAGACACAGTTAATTTTTGTACTTCCCTCAGTCACAGCTCATTTAGGAAAACCTACACAGAGCCGCAGAACTAAAAAAATGCAGAGAATGTTCTGACAAATGGAAGCACTTAGCCATCCGCTTGGTGCAGCATAATCAATCACCACTGTATAATCATCATCTTGGGAGAGCTGTCCAGAATGGCATGGAGCAAAGGGTGACCACAAAGGCAAATGACTGCTTTTGTGCTCACTTCACATTACTACTGCTCAGATCTTCACTGGCTCACAGACTCTGGAAAGGAAAGGAATTGAAAATAAGAGACCAGTAGGAAGAAATAGGATGAACACTGAGGCGAGGTGGGACTGAGGGCCACAGAGAGACAACCTTTTCCCAGCTATGAGAAGCAAAAACCCTGCTTCCTGAGCCAGGGGCGTAGAGCCACCTTCGGCAGAGAGCTCCCCTCCTGACCACAGGAGGCCACCAATGACCCCCATGCCCACAGGACTGTTCCCAGGGATGCAGAGAGTGCTCTGTGCACTTCAGAAATTAAGTATTATTGGACTCCATACTGCTAATTCACACTTCTTGAGTTTTGCTAAACCAACGGTCTTTGATTGACTCATACTGTTTTAAGAGTAGCAGTAGTAGACACCATGCAGAATGCAAGGTGCCACTTCAGGTAGAAGGCTTGGTGGTTGTTGTGTTACACGGAAATTATATTAGTCATTCACTGGGGATGCATCTCTCAACAGGGTTGTAATCTGATTATCAGATCTAAATGTTGTCAGTGAAGTTGCTTGAGATGAAAGAAATTTCTAGAGGCCACAAAAATTTTTAATTTTTGGTTCTTGAAGCAGAAGAGACTTTTTTAAATCTCTAGTGTTGACTTTAGAAAACTAAAATGCATTGATGTTTTACCAACCGTATGATTTCAAACATAAGAATAATAAAAGAGTTGTGAAGTATCTAAAGATAAAACATAAGTGATACATTCAGTGTACCCAATCGATACGCAATCTCTCACCAAGTCTAAATCAGTCTACACTCTCTAAGAGCGATTTCCAGCTCTCGCTACAAGTAGTTGCAGGTCTGACTACAAATAGTTGCATAGAAGCAGCAGGAAAGTGGCATGTGACAGACCTCTGCATTACCCTGTTACTCAAGACAATGGAAAGCCAAGAAGTGTATATTCATTTTGGCCAGGAGTTTATTCTCTGTCTAAAATCTTCTGCAGTTGCAGCATTTGCGCAGGAGAGCCAGTCCTGCCCTGCTCTGTCTGGCTGCATCTGCATAAGAGCCAGTTTGCTGGAAAATACACATCTGATTTCTGCCTTTTCCAAGGGATCCATCCTGGCTGGTGCATATTACCTTGTTGGGCTCCTGGATGAAGCTTGTGAGAGAAGTGAAGGGGGAGATTCATCTCATCTAAATACTGACACTCACAGTGTCAGTCAGTTGAGTGAACTGTCTCCTCAGTCTCCTCTGCAGAGGCACCCTCCAACCAGAGAGTTCTCGTGCACTTTAGGAATACTCTGAATCAAAGTCGCCTTCTTTCTTTGTAATCCGCATGCACAAGGAAGCCAGACTGCATCATCCTCCATGTGTTCTTCCTTTCAGAGAATCCATGGAAAAGTCCCTAACCCTAACCAAGATCTAAGTTAAGCCCTGCTGTACTTTCCCCAGCACTGACACTCCCATGCTGATGGATGACCTGCCCTTTTACCAGTTCTGCAGAGAAATTAAAGTCATTGATGGGACTTTAAAATACCAGGATTCTTCTTTTAATATTTAGATGCTCTCATTTAAACTCATTGCATTTCTACCCAAGAAAGCTTTGTGGCAACTGTTGCAATTGAGCTGCTTTGACTGTGAGGAGATGCAAAAACAAGGAGCAGAAGTGAATCAAGATGCTGGAAACTTCAGAAAGAGAGTCTTTTTTTAAACCACTACCCCAGGGTTTTAGCCCATGCCCATCTGTCAGTATCAAAATATCACTTGATCTCAATAGGAGCAGGAAAAGCCCATAAACCAATCTTCAGATCAGAATGAAAACACAAACCACTGCTTATTTTCAGCTTCAGACCTATTGCAAGGCCTTTGCAGAGTATCTGATAATGGCATTTGTGTTTATATAGGCCATTGTTTTTCCTGTGCTGCAAACTTTCCACTCTTGACAGCCCTGTTTCCTGTTTCCCATTATGGAAGTCTCCAAAGGGGGTTTCCTTCTGTTTTTCTTTTGGTCAAAAGGAATTTCATAAGCACAAGTCAAGTTTCTTTTCAGTGCTACACATGCAGAATGGAATCTGAAAGCTCCCAGTGTAATCATCTCCAGCATGTACATAGTTAGTGTTAAATATAATCCACATCTGGGTCGCAAAATGTCTGAAAGGTTTCCAGGAATATTTAGACAGCCATAAGGCAACACGTTGCTGTATAAGGGAGAAATAGACCTAACCTTAATGTCAAGGCTATAGCTTTAGAGAAACTCAGCAGCTCTCCTTCAGAAATTGGCAGCTCTCCTTCTGGGTCCTGACTGCACCACCAGTTTAAGTAACATTAATATTTTGCTTTCCACTCAAGTCCATATACACATCTGAAAACAGTTTACATCCCAACATGCCTTGTGCTGCCGATGTTTAAGTCTAAACTGTGTATAAAACTTGGTGCATATGTAACCCATATATTTTAATACAAGAGACTGCCTTGGCACCTCTTTTTGCTATGATCAGCTCAGAACCCCAGGAGATAAAACATGGTTGAAACCAAACTAGCAGGCAGTATGCATTACAGTACTCGTTTCCGAGCTAAAACACATTTCAAGATTAGATTTGGGCTTGGCACTATGCTGCAGCACTGCTTTGTGTGTTATGAAGGATCTATAAACCACTTTTTAACTGCTGCTCATGGCACAGAACCTGTGATGATGTAAATACTACATGAGTTCCTTCAACATTTTCTCTTCAGCGCAGTTTACTTAAACAGTGAATAAAAGATGATGAATAAAGGAATGCAACCAGGCATTACCTGTGGCCATGAATCATCCTCGCTATTACTATATTTTTAACAACAATTTGGAGGGACTGAGGGTAAAGGGCAATTCATTTTTGGTGCATCTTCTCTTCATGCAGCTCTGTGGCTGCTCCATGAATGATTTGTGCCAAGGAAGTCCCTTGTTTTGTGATTTTCTAACCCCAAAAGGGAGTTAACCTAAAAAGATTTTCCAGATCTATGTTATATCTGCTCTGTCTTGTTGTTCCTGTCTGACTTTGTGCAGGCTGTCCCCTGAAAAAAAAGATGAGATTTTTTCAGTTCAAGGGGTTTAGGGTTCAATTCCTGGCCAAAAGGTAAAGTATTATATTTAATGAAAAACCACAACCTGCCCTTATCCATTTCTGTTGTTCTCAGACTCCTATCAAAAAGATTGTGAAAAGAGGGGAAATAGCCTTTGGAGGGCCCTCTCTATTCCCACTGATTATAAAAGAGCCTCAATAGGTTCTCCAGATGATACCTACCTTGTAGGTTGCTGAAGTTGGGTGAGTTGAGTCCAACTTATAGTTCCTTCTGTCCATTCTTCTTTCCTTTTTATGCCAAATGGTCCAAATACTTCTTGGGGGAGCAGGAAGAGAATCCCTCAGCATTTTTTCTCTCTTCCTCCTGGTGGGAAGGTGTGCTGTGGTAGTGCTCTGTTTCACAGTGACATGAACGGGGTAGAGGCGATGTCACTGATTACTTATTTATTTTGCTTCTTTGCTAAGCTTTCTGTGTCGTTAGTGCCCCTGACACTGACTACTCATCCAGCAGACATACTTTCAGCATCTTTTCTTTTCTGAATCTATTTTTTTCCCCCTTCCTTTGTGTAAAGGATATGTACCGGCTTTGTGGAATCTCTGTAGCAAGTTGTGAATGATGTATGAACTGAAAAATCTTTGCCTGGTACACAGTAGGAATACAGAAAGCGCTGTGCAGTCACTGCTGTGCTATGCTTTTTTCTATATATACAGACACACAGTAGTCATCTCATATTCATTTTGACAAGCCCTTTATGTCCAGACACCTTGGGATGCGGTGGCTTGCATACCATTGGCCTGCACTGGAATAAATATCAGAGCGATTTCTGTGCATAATTGTTCCTTGTGCTGTGCACGGAAGAAAGTACTATCTTTTGCTATTGCTAATATGCTAGCTGTTTTAAAGCTGAGGACGCTCCTCAGTTCAAATCCCATGCAGCAAATGTTCGTGGGAAGCATTGCTAAGACGTCTGTATTTTCCAAACACGTGCCCAGATAGGGGCTCGAACTGTAGACACCGAGATACAAACCTGAGGACATGCTCTTGTTTTAACTGGCTTGAACCCTTGATATCCTCTGTTTACAGCTTATGGCGAACTCATCCCTTTTGTTTCCTTTGGTCATCCAGGTAGTGGAAAAAATACAGAATACACAATAGAAATGCAGATCACAGAGGTGATTTCTCCCGTCTATTTTAATGGCTACAAGATCCATATCCTTTTCAGACACCTATTGCTAACTTTAGGGCCCTTGGATTTTTAATATCTCATGCTGGTTTACCTGAAAGGGGCTTCTTTGCACTAAGATGTTCCTGAAAGACATGTGCCACCAAAGGAAATCTTGTTTGATTTCCCCGGATTATGTCTTCCTAATGTGAATAGATGGCTGTTTTTCCCTCTGTGGTCACACAGCACGTTATTAGTTGGATGAACGTGTTGTTTGATACCATCTCACTGAAGACATTTCATTCTTGTCGGCACCAGCCAGTGAGGCTCTAAGGTAATTTTAGCCTGCGCCTAAGCAGAGGGCTCTCATTAATAACAACCCTTGAGGTTGAGACAACGGCTCATTTTATTAAAAGTGGAGACCTTAGGGAGGAAGCAGAGCTGACTGACTGAAGTGCCAGATCAATTCAGAAGACCTGGCTGTTCTTCCTTCCTTTCCTTGGGATCTCAGGCTGGGCTGAATAAATTATATCTGCTCCATGCCTCCATTTCCTAACTTGTAAATAGGGATAAAATAGTTCTCAAGCTTTGGAGACGGACAGATGAAAAGCACTGAACAAAAACTCTGAACTTGTTTAAAATGTAAATAGAGAGATAAACGGAAGAACTGATTGAAGGCAAGAAGTGACTGCTGGTGGGGGCACTCGAGAGACCCCCAAACAGGGTGTCAGAAATGCTCTGGCACCGCGAGGCAGACAGGAAAGTTTGCAAGGGGCCAAGGTGCTCAGCCAGCCTGGTTGCCGGGCACCTGGAGGAAAATCTGTAAGTCTTCACTCATAGAGATTTTTTTTCCTCTGGAAAAGAAGGAAGAAAATAAGAAAAGAAAGAAAAAAAAAGCTAGAATTAGCAGAGACCTTCACTTCGCCCTGGGCGTTCCGAACTGCGGAGACAGAAAAGGGCCCTGAGTAAGGGAAAGGGCTGCGAGAGCTGAGGCTGGGAGGACTGTGCTGGGAGTGCAACAATAAATACAAAAATGGTATCCACAGCCTTTGTTTTACTATTTTTGTTTTCTGAGCTGAGGAGGGTTGTACACTATGCCCAGCACAGTAGGTTGTTTCAGGATTTTTTAGGGGATTGTGAATCAGGGGTAGCCTTGGCAACATTTCTTTCCTATTCCTTGCAGGGAGCTGCTGAACCGAGCTCCAGAGGGTGCAATATGTGATACATCCTTGTATTCACGTTGGGACGATTGCTCCGCCTGTGAATGCATTGAAACCGTTGCTGCCTTCATTGCAACCTTGGCAGAAGTAAATTGGACGAAGGCTGCACTACTGGCCATGCTTTTGGCATAATTTCTTTTTTCCCTTTCCTACAGAAATCTGACATGGTCGTGCCCTGACCTTTCTTTGAGCCAGCGCTCCCACTGCGGGAGTTTAACAGCAAAAGGAGGTTTCTGCACTTGCTTGAATTCAGCAGAGATGCGGCTAATGAGACCTCCTGATCCTCCGCTCTCCCGGGGCGCACGGATGCAGCGGCGCTGCCGGAGCCGCGTGGTGCCGCGGCTTCCCGGTGCCCGGGGCTCCATTAAAAAGTCTTAATTCTTCTTTTTGAGGTAGACGGCACCCAGGGTGCGCTCAGGTGGCCGAGGTACTGGCTTCCTGAGGCTGCAGTCACCCTGAGGCCATTGGGTGCCTCAGTCCACCTGAGAGATAATAATAATACTGATAATGGTGATGGTAATGATAATGGTAATGGTATAATAATACTAGTAACAATAGCTGCACTGCTCAGTCCTGGCCAGCCTGAGACCCAGGCACTCCCCATAAGGGATCATTTCCCTTTTAGTTTCCTAATGACATCGTGGTTCTGTTGGCTAGTGCCCACCAAGACATGCCAGATTGCAGTATAACGATGTTATACTGTCCTTTTTGCTACCCAAGTGGGCAGGCTGTTTGCATAACTTCATAATGCTATGGCTTACTGTACATTTTTCAGATTTTTTTCTTTTGCTCTGTGCTTTGGTAGAAAAAGAATAGATAGTATTTCCTATTATTAGATGATTAACCTTTGGCTCATGATTAGCCTATGAATTGTTTTTGGAATTGTTTTACTTGTAGGAAACTGATGTAGACAATTTTCCGGGTAATTGGAATGTTCTGGAAACTTATGTACTTAGATATCAGAATAAGTCAAAATGACCCGAAATAGTATTATCTGAAAGTTATTAAGGACCCTGATACTTTCTAGACAGTCTACTCTTGAGAAACTAAAGTTAACAGATTCAAGTCTCTATCAATAAATTTTTATTCATAGATTGAAAGGGAAAAAAAGCAAAATTTCCTATTTTTTCTTTTTTTTTTTCAGCTTGAGTAAGTCCAAATGCAGAAAAAAACATTCTCTGCACCTGTGGAGAAGCTACAGCTGGCAAAAGCAAACATTTTTCCAGGTGTTTATTCACTGGCTTCCTGCTCTTGAATGGTCTGACTCCTAAAACTTGAAGAACAAACATGCTTAGCTGAAGAATTACTTTTAATTTAACATGAAATGGCCTGAAGATATTTTAGTAATCTTAGGTCTTCATACAGCTTAACCTAATTCCAAAGTTAATTTTAAATTACTTAAATATTTTAATGAATCAATTTTAGCAACATTTAAAGAGAAACCCATTTCACTATTGTTTTTGGACACTCATTTGTGTACCCTTTGTCTGCAGAAAAAAAGGCTGATTAGCTGTTTCCAATTGTTATGTCATATGGAGAGACTAACCATTTTATTGCAAGAAGAGAAAAATCAGTAACTACCACAGAAATAAAATGTGGTCATAAAGCAGAAAGGTTTTGTGCAATAGGCATTTTTTTAAAGATGTATCTGTCTGTACTTGAAGTTTTGAGCCTCGTGCTCCAGAGAAAAGGCCCACCTGAGACCCCCGCGAGAATATAGATCCAGGGAGGAGAGTTAAAGCTCGCTGTACTGCAAGGACTCCCTAATTCCCATACGCAGGTATACACCGTGCAATATAAAATAGAAGACTGACCACGTGGCAGGCTACTGTCTGGCACTGGATCGAGGCGCAGCGGGACCTTGCGGCATGCCCTGAGCCCATGAGAAGGATCTGGCTGGGAATTAAGCTTGGAGCATCCTCACGCCAAGACGCACTCATGGCAGCGGGGCCGCAATGGGTGGCTGCACCCCACGCCTGCATCCTAGAGCACTTCCTCACGCCAGCCTGCAGTGAGCACTTACAGATATTTACTTTAGCACATGGCATATCGAACATTAAAAGGGTTTTGAAAATCTCTCAGTTTTTTAACTTCTGAAGGATTATTAACTTCAAAGTCTGAAGAAATGTCGGCCTTCTATGTTTGGAAATGCCAGCAGCCTTTGCATATCCCCACCGCAGTACCGAGCAACCCCCAGCAGAGAGGAACGATTACTGCCTCGGTGGCGCAAGGATGGCTTTTGATCTCCTAACATATTGGAAATTACTTAAAGGTAAGCCATCTCTGCCAGCTGAGGAACAAAAATAGATTACATCACACCCTGCTAGAAAGATTGTGCTAAATCCTGTGTATCAAGGCTTTTAATAATTCTATATTAAGTCAGCTAATAGGATTAGGTACACATTTTCCTTAGGTTTCTTTCACCAACTATTAACAAAAAAAAACTTCTTTTTTTGTAGTGATCTGTAAAATTCAAGCATGTTCCGCTGAGAATAAATGAGATCTTCCAAGAATGAAACATTTTTTCAGATCACAATTGCTTTCCAAAAACATTTGGAAACAGGGGTAGAGTATTGGTGGGGTGATACATGGTCAGCATGAAGCACTAAACTCCTTAATTTTTTGGTAATATATCAGTATTAAGTGCAAATGGAGGATTGTAATGCGGATTACGAACTAAGCAAAACAGTTTGAGTCAATTCTATTTACACTTTAAATACGTTTTGGCTACTCTTCTCATTAGTGGCAGAAGTATAATTGTCATATTTGGTCAGAGCAAGAGAGCATAAAGATCAGCTTTTTGATTTTGACATTCGCGGTTAAAAGATGTTTATAAGGAAATTCAGCTCCAGTGCTTTCATTGCTACATATTTCTAGTTCCTGATGATTTGTGGATTATGGACTACAAGAGATGGAAATTATATCCAACTCTTTGCATTTAATAGCCCTTAATGGCTATTTCTTCCATTAATTTTTGCAATTATTTTTAAAGCACATTCATACATTTGGTTTCTGTAACATCCTTTGGCAATGACTTTCCTAATTTACGTCTATGTTGTGTGGTAATTGCTTTCTTTTGCTAGAAACTTTACAGTTGAAATTTTTATAAAGGGCGTCTTTTATTGACTACATTTTTTTTCTTTTTGCTAAACCTAACTAATTTGGAGTCGTATTTATATCCAAGAAAGTTGATCACATATTCTTTGGAGTTTGTTTTTGACACTGCTTCCCATCTTTTGCTGTGAGTTTATTAATGACTATTTTTTACTGTCTCTTTATCAAAAACACCCAAAAGAAACATTACTTTTAATACTTTTTTTCAGGAGGCATAGAGTTTATTTCTGAGAATTTTGCATAGGAAGGAGGAGGGCATGCTCCTCACCATTAACAAGTCCTTCATGGTATTTATTACTTTGGAGGACTGACTTACCTTATATAGGATTGCCTTACTATGGATTCTATGCTAACGCAGTCACACAGTCAGCTGTGGTGAGTAATACCTTCCTCTATGAGTAAATCATTTTTCAAAGCAAAATATCCACCCCCCATGCAAATAAGAATTTGAGAGGCTAGAAAGAAATCAGGTAGAACTCAATGTAAGTTTTCTGAGCAACACATAGAAAGGAAATGTAAAGCAATCGTGACCCCATGCCACAACATGATGAGTTGAATTAAGTCAGACACAATGGTAGTCAGTGTAATTAGTCCTGTGCTCAACGTGAAGTTTGTATCATTCTTCTGTATATGAGTCCCAGAAACTATTACTTGTGTTAAATCAGAGTTTCAAGGAGCTCTGAATTTATACAGCAGTATTTACCTGGACAAAGTAATGGAGTAGATGGAGATATGAATCACTTCTCAGCAAATATGTTACTGATACTCCTCATACAGATGTCAGTCTTACAGACCTATAATTCATTAGTTCTTCCCTGGGACCATTTTTAAAAAACGACGCCACATTTTCCACTCTCCAATCCTTAGTTACTCAGGCAGATTCACGCAAGAAGTTAAACCCTATTAATAATTCATCTATTATATTTTTGAATTGTCCTAGAACTCCTGCCCGAATAACATGTACTCTTAGCAATTTTTTTTCCATTCAGATGTCAGTCTGTTCTGTACCCTCTGCTGCAGTCATTTCAATTTCAGAGGCATACTCTACCAAGTACTTTACAAAGAAATGTTCCCAAGTAGGAATGTCCCTAGTTTCTTCCGTGGCGAATACTGATGCATAAAATTCATTTAACTTCTCTGAAGTGGTCTTTTCCTTCTGTATCACGATCATCAAGTGGCCCAACAGAGCTTCGGAAAGCCTCTTGCATGAAAAAAGTATTTTTATTAGTTTTGCAAGCCTTGCTGCTTGCACACTCCTTTTACATATAAGCTGTCAGAATTTATGATTATATTCTCCTTATTTTGGCATAGCTTCAGATTTTTGAAGGACACTCTCACAAGATACAAAGCGATGTTTTTCCAGCTATTTTAACTGAGACACTCAATTGATTAGACATAACCAGACAATTCCTATGAGATTTTTTTTAGCACAGAAAGAACTGGAAAAAAATGCAGTGTTGGCTTTCTAACCCCTTCCTGATATTTGCAAAATTGTTAAAATTAGCAAATGAGAAGTAGGAGACCAGGAATCCATTCTGTCCTTTTCCTAAGATAATTCATGACTGTATCTGTGCACTAAACACCAGACTGTTTTTAGGAAATATCCCTCAAATCAATAGACTATTTTTGGACAGTGATTTTGAGTTTGCGCCGAAAGGCTGGATTAGCCAAGAGATTCACAAGACTTCTCCTTGGGCACAATGACACAATGATTATTTTATTCCTAAACCTCTCAAAACTGCCGCAGAGTTGCCGCATGCCATTTCAACCACTCGTTCTTCCTTTCAGGGTCTATATCGCATAACCTCGAACATTTGCAAAGTAGATGTTTACGTCTGAGTTGGTTATACAGTCATGCTAGGCTGCTCTTGCTTTCTGTGGAGAGGAGAGGGAGTTTCTAAGGGCTGACTCACCCGACCTACTTTGGAGGTGTGCAGCACATCGCGTGTCCTCCGCAGGGAGCCCCGGTGCCCGGCTCAGGTGCACAGGCCTCCGCTGGGGGTGGATATATTTAGGCAGATGAATCAAGGCCCCGGCGGCAGCAGAGCTGTGGGCAGCGTGTACGCTCTGTACGCCCGTACACCGCCTCTCCCCTGCGCGCAATGGGCAAACGGAGCTATTTTAAACTGTAGAGAAAAGTCACATTGCTGTGCATTTCAGTGAAGAGCAAGCCCACGAGCAGGTACTGTGGCTGACACGTACGGGCTTAGCAACTTGCTTGACATTTGCATGTGCAAAATGGCCAAAGTCCTCTTGTGCTGGAGCTGCACTGTGTCCTGCTCGCCTCTGTACCTCACCGTGCTGCTGGTTCAGGTCTAAACTCATCTCTCCCAAAGGCACCAGTACACGAGACAGTCTCTGTTCAGCATGTTCTTGTTAGAGGGTCTGGACAGAGGTGGATGCTTAAAACTTGTGCTCACATTTAGACTCTGAAATTTTCCCACTAAGTCTCCCTAACCTTAGATGTAGTGAACTTCAGTATAAATATCTCTAGAGGCTTTAATCTCTACATTTGTGAATGCACTGATGAATTAATCCTAATTGGGTCTCGCAGCTCATCATTACACCTTATTTTCTAAATGATCTGTGGAGAACTACCTTTCTTAAAGGAAAAAGCAAAACTAAAAAACAACGAAACACACAGTGAATATTATTTTAATGCTGGGTCCTGGAGCACAGTGACTTTATTGAACCACAACAAAGCAGATAGATGAACTGGACTGGGTACCCTAAAATGATGCTGTGAATTGGTATGGGGTCTTTACAACACATTAGTGTGCCAGTTAGAACTTACTGAAGCTAATAGAAGGCATTTGTGCTGATCAGCAGCACAAAAGGAGCTGCAGGAGTAAGCTAAAGGTGGCTGGTTAGATAAGATGCAATATTTCACTTAGATATTATCATTAAAAATGATATAAATATTAATAACCCTTTACTACAATGGTAAGAGGTAATATTTAAATGACCACTGGAAACTTATGTTAGCTTTAGCTAAAACAAGCTCAAAGCTATACCATTTATCAAGCCATAGGATTAACATTTTTTTTTATGCTTGAGTGAATAGCCTGGAATTGCAACTAAGATATCAGCACACCCAGAAATGACAGAAGGAGTGCTCTGAGATGCTTGCCATCTTAACTGGTGAAAACCTGAATGTTAATATTCATCCTGGTCTTAATCTAAATGCAAAACATCTCTATTCTCCTACGTTTAGAAGCTGGTTGTGAGAAATATGGATTGGAAATGCCTTTTAATAATAAATTAACTTCCCTTTCTCCCCTACTTTTTGATAAGGCCTTCTAAAATGACTTATCTTTTCATACTTGGCAAGCTTGAACAAGACAATGTCAGGCAGTGACATATTCACTGCAGAAAGGAAAGATTCCCACAGGAGTTTTATAAGAGAAAAGGTTGTTATGGCTTTGTTTTTTGTTTTTGGTTTTGTCTTAATTCTTCACTGAGGGAAGAATTAATATATTTTTAACATAAATGTTATTAATTGTATGTATCTACAGCTCTCTCTAGTGACAAAAGCCTCATAAAAACTGCAGAACAATTAGCTGAAGTCTGTTATTCTTTAAGTAATCTAAATGACTTGATTTTCTCATTTAGTTCTCTTCATTTCACAAATCAACACAGCTATGGCCAAGTCGTGCTATACTAACTCATTACACATTCAATACTGCTAGTGATGTCAATGGAGATTGAGACTATGCAGCAACTGAATGACTAGGTCCTTAATCACTAAATATTGCTAGTTTTTTAACTCATTAGCATAGCTTAATTCTTCTTTTCCCAATGACAGAAGTCATCCGTTTGGTTTTGTCCTGTACAGTGCTGAGCTTTGCTTAGAGTGTGTGCATGAAAAAAAAGAGGTAACAGTGTGTTTTATAAGGCTCTGTTGTCTGGAGGAGGCACCAACCTCCAGAGAAATAAAAGCCATTGGTGAAGTGGGATGCTTATCTGGTCTGGCATTTACAGTGGTAATAGGAAGTGCGTTTGCTGTGGAGAACTTGAGCACAGTCACAGGTTTAGCTTTATGTCTTCATACCCTGACAGAAGCCTAACCAGTGCAACCTCTGAGCTACTTGTCCAAAACTCTACAGTATTTGGCAGTGCTGCTGATTTTTTAAAAGCTTCTCTATGCGTTCAGCATAAATATGCTCCTTCCATGTCTATCCATAACAGCACATCTGAGTATCCCCCGATAAGAGTAGACCAAACTGACAGACTTTGAGTCCATGGTGGACAGCAATCACTGAGTTCTGGGTATTGCACAGCTTCTACATGGATGTGTCAGTGCTACCTCTGTTTAGATTCATTTGCTTTAGGGTGCTTTTCTTTTTTGCCTCAAGACAAAACAGGATGCAAACTGCTGAAGCTCCCATGCCTTTTGACCTTGCCGAGCTTTGTTAGAGCATCTTGTCTCTACACAATACCCACAAGCATGCCTAGGACACTGGAGTCAGTGTACCAGAAATTCGCCGCAGTCTTGAGTCGGAGCACCATAGGCTAAGAAGATGTGACATATATTTCCATATCAAAACAGGAAAAACCTTTCTTTCCCCTCTTCGCCAATGCATAACATCCCAAAAGGCAAGAATGGCCTTCAGCTAACACAGATCAATTTTCTTTCAGCTTCAATCACCATTTAATTACTGTTGACTTCTTTAACCTTTTTCTCTTCCTTTATGGATTAGATTCTTTTATACTTTATTGCCATTTACTTTCTCTGTGACATAATCAAACTTAAAATGTTATGATAAAATTTCACATTTTTGATTCTTCCTTCCTGCTCTTTATGTTCAATTTACTTCAAAAACTAAATTATTTCTTGAAGGAGAAAAATATTTTTAATGAAGTGACTTTTAACTTTATCTTCCTCCAGTATCTACACGTCATTTACTTTAAGGAAGTAATTGCTCGGATGACTGGATGGTGTGCTGTGTAACAGCAGTAGCTTTTCACCTTTTAACCCTGCAGGAGAAAAAACACCTACATGACAATATATTTTGGATGCAGGCAATTTTGTTGACTCAGCTTCGTCTTCAGCAAGTACTCCACTTTTCTCTGCCTTTGAGCCCAGATAAAATGCAGTAAAATTAGCACTTTTTCTCAGAAGAAAGAACTCAATAAACACTGAAAATGAATGATTTCTCTACTAATGTCTGTAAAACAAGCAGAACATTGGGCAGAGAACCTCCCAGCCAAACCAGAGCATCCACTTTTTTGTCACTTTTGCTGGATCAGTTCCACAAAAACATTTATCACAGGGCATGCATAGGAGTAACTCAGGACAAAATATGACCCCCTACATCTTTTAAATCATAGAATCATAGAATCACAGAATGCCTAAGGTTGGAAGGGACCTCTAGAGGTCATCTAGTCCAACCCCC
>JAWLRI010000471.1:2809031-2865757 GCA_034781795.1 Crypturellus tataupa | reverse complement strand
AGCAGCTCCACATCCTTCTTGTACTGTGGGGCCCAGAACTGGACACAGTACTCCAGATGTGGCCTCACCAGGGCTGAATCAAATCAATCCTTTCTAAATCCCTTTGACTGGGCGTGTAATAAACACAGCCTGGTTTCTAGTACCCCAAATCCTGCACTCTTAGGACTACACATGCAACCATGTCTTGGTGGAGATGGAATTACCTAATACCACCTTTACAGTGCCATGGTAGGACCAGGCATGTAGGTGCCAAGCTGAGATGCAGACTGGGTTTTGCTTTGCTTAGTTTTAGGGCAGTGAGCGCAAAGGAAGCATTGGGCCTTTGCATACTACTGACTCCGGTGTAACTGCTTGTGACCCTGTTACCAGAGTTTTCCTACTGAGTATAAGCATTTTTTTCAAAACATTTCTCCTTGGATTTCTAATTAAACTAGAGCAATTGAGTTACAAGGACTACAGAGCAGGAGGTTTTCGAGGAGAGAGGATACTGTGAGAGATGTGACATTCTTGGCAGTAGCTTTGATTCACACACATCCTTTAGACAACACAATTAGCAGACAGCTTTATAAAAATAGCCTTGTCTCATGGGGTCTTAGCATGGATGCCCATCCAAGCTATTTCCTTGGCTTTGCTGCATCTCTTGTGTGGGCTGTAGCAAGCATTTGTGTCTCCTTCTTATATATCCAACTGGCAAGAATGAGGTCAGTTCTTGAGGGCAAAACAGCATATAGAAAAATATTAATTCTTATTTGTGTTATACCACACACACTTTATTTTTTTTGGATAATAATTAAACAATTAAGTCTTATGTTATGTTAATTATATAGTGCAGCACAGCAGTAGGTAGGCATTAATTCACTGGAGGAATATATTTTATTTTTGATTCAGTTACATTAGAGTAAATGAAGAAGTTATTTTCAAATGAACTGCAGTGAACTGCAAAGTATAAGAATGAATAAATATATAACACATCAAATACAGATGAGAAAACAAATTAAATCTTTGAGTTACCCAATCTCTTCTTTCAGACAACACAGGCTTGTTCTATGCTGATCTGCTGTGTGCACACACACTTTGTGCTGTTATACTATATACACGCATGCACACACATATATGAATATATATATGTATACATATATGTCAGGTGATACGGCTTTCATATCCATGCTTTAAAAGATAAGTTTATTCCGAAGCATTAGGAGCTAACTGATTTGATGATTGGCAATTCCCTGAAAAACACTATGCGTGCCTCGTGACAACTTATATCAAGATCATAATTTTCAAAGATTATTTATTTAGTCATTATCATAACGTATACATGCCTGAGTTTAAAAATGCCAAAAAGATGTGGTCATTATGCATCTAGACAAGATAGAGTGGCCTTTAATAATTAATCAGCTTTAACTAAAACAGTTGGAATCTGTTGTATTGATGTGTAAAATTTAGATTATACTTTGGTGAGTCATTCAGTATTTATGTAACTCGGTCATAATATCCAAGACCATAAAAAGGGCAATAAATCAGATCTTCTACCGGTCTATTTCTTCCTCTAATTGTACATATTTCACAAACTGGACAAGGAACTGCACAGTCTGGGAGAAACATCTATTGTTTACGTATTTTGGAAATAATTTTAAAGAGAGGTTTCTTAGTTTAGTACTGGAAAATGTACAACAAATTGCTATTAGACTTGAAAAATTAATCTTCTTAATGTCTGGATTTAATATCAGTGCAAGTATAGTATTCTTATATACTATAATATGTGCTTGGAAGAAATAAAGAATTTTACTAAATTCTGGAACATCTGCCACATTTTTAGGACTTTCGTATAAATTAATGGATGATCTTGAATTTTCAGCTAAGGTGCTTTTAACTAGTGTTTAAAAAGAATATTATTCCATAAAAAACATCTGAAGTCTTCCAAACAGAAATTTTTAAAAGGAAGTAAAATTGTTCAAAGCTGAAATTTCAGGCAAAAAGTCAGTAATTAGCTAATGCAAATGCCAGGATCTTCTTGTGTTTATATACTTCATAAAATGAGAAAAGTGTAAGAAATCTTGACTGATTTCAAGGATTAGTGTGACATCTAATAGTGTCAACTAAGTCTCTACATGATGCATTCAGTTCTCTGATATTAAATCAGGTATTTACTAGGGTGTGACTGGACATTAAATGTAACTTATATCATTAAGATGATAGGTCAAAAGAACGAGAGAGTTCCTTCCACGTATCTTGTGTCACATGTCTCTGCAAAGTTGGTAAAAAACATCTCCAAAGCCCCTCATTTGGCATTTGTAAACTATGCACGAGCAGACGGTATGCCCATATAGAACAAGGTGACTTATGCAAATCTTGTAAAATCACAGTAAATGAATGTTGATCATATATACACATATTGACCAACAGGATGATAAATAAAATCTAACATTTGAATGACGTGTCATGGGAAGGGAAGATTAGTTATCTGTGCTGCCACCAAACCTGAGCGTAAGAAAGCAGCCTGGTGAGGCCTGGGAATGGTCCTGGCTTCCAAAGCAGCTCCATGGCAGAGATGTGCAGGGTATAGAGTGCTGCTGCTACACAGGAAAGCTGGGGCCTGCCCTACGAGACCCTGAACCAAGGTAAACTCATAGCAACGTTACAGTGAAAACCTTTTAATTGCAGACAAGGATTACAGTGTGCTACCTGGACTTTTCCAGAGAAGCTCAATGCCTTAGGGAATCATAACTTTTCATACTGCTTGTTTTGGATCGGCTGCATACCTGTCTTTATATTGCCTCTGCTGCTTTATATATCAGTCAATTAGGAAAAAAAAAAAAAAAAAAAAAAAAAGAAGAAGAAGAAGCTGGTGTGCTCGGTTCCCAGATAGCTCAGGGAAAATGAAAACCCAGTATACACAGCATCTGAAGATGAAAGAAGGTGGTTACCTTGCAAGATCCTCTAGCTGGTCTCTAAAGTTGTCACTTACTGTCAATTTTTATTTGGAACTTGAAATTTATTTTACTGTTTTCACCTCTCAACAGTTAAAAACAGTTAAATTTTATGATTAAACTGCATTTTTCTTTGTTTTCTTTTTCTGTTGGCAAATATATTAATTTAAATTGAAAAAATAGTATTGTTTGTATTACTTAGGCAGCAATTTTAACTCAGGAAATTAAATAAGAATTACTGTTTGGTAGAAGTCAAAATTAAAGATGTGGAAAGTTTCCTTTTAACATTTGGTCATGGAGATAACAGAGCTTACTATTCAAAGACAATATTCCTAAGCTATTCTTACTCAATGTACAAGAAAATATTCTTGCCTACAGATATCATCGCATATTAAGTATTAACAAATGAAGACTATAAAATCGTTGGCCGAAATATAAACCAAGTAAGTTTCAGATAATGTTGCTTCTTATGACCCAAGGCTTCCAACTGCTATTTGTCCAGAAGTACTTTTCATCATTGTCATAATCACCAAGCTATTTCTTTCTCCTGTTAGTCTCTCCCTAGCCTTAGACAAGAGACAATTGTGGATCATGAAGCGTTTTTTTTACAACCTGCTCTCCTGCAGCAACCCACTCCTTGACAAATAGTCAGATGAGGATGATTATATTCTTCCTAGCTATTTTCCACTCTCTGTATGAGGCATGGTCCTATTTTGCAGACTTCTTCAGCCTGTTCTTATACTGCCTTTTTCTAACCACTCTTTTAGGTTTTCAAGAAGCAATCTCATATGCAATCCAACCATCTCTGTTTTCTGTGTCATGCTTGGTACTACATAGATCTATGCAGTTGTCTCACATTCCTCTATTTTAGCCAAACAAGAATGAAAACTGAAGAAAGGTCTCATACTTCCATGAAACATACACTTATGTCCTTTTCTGAGACAAATGTGTGACAAAAGACACATGTGTCTTTGCAAACCTTTGTCCCATAGGTCTCAAGGAAATTATCATCCTAGGTCATTTCTCCCAGTTTGAGGCACTTATATATATTTTAGCTACACAGAAGAAACACTATATGAAAGTATTTCCATTGAGAGGGAGGGAGCTTCAGGTAACACCACCTGACAGACCGCTTGCTCATGCTATGTGTTAATTGAATGGAAAAGCAGCACATTATTCATGAACAAAGAAGTAGCAGATCTTCACTCAAAGGGATTGAGGAGGTGGGAGGACAGGACGAATAGGAGGGAGAAATATATAACAAGACACCTGTTCTCATTATTTCAATTACTAGTGTCAGCACAGTCCTATTACAAGGAAGAATAAAAATCATAATGAATATGCCTCAAATGAAATTCACTATGGGAAAAAAAAAAGAGAGAGAGGAAATAATAGCCATTGTAGTTGAAGTAGCACAAGGTTTGAGAAGTTGTTGCACTCACAAATGAGAACTGATATACTGCCCTGAGCATGAAAGCAAAGATGTGTAACTGGAAATGCTCACGTAGCCAAGTTCATGCTTTGCATGCAATCTACTTTCAGCAGTAGCTAAAGATCAAATTCTTTTAAATGCAGGGTCATACACTGAGCTTTTCTTGTAACAGAAAATTAAACATCTGCTTCCCTTGTCTACTGTGCACAAAATTCAGACATCTTCTTTTGTAACAGGAAATTAAACATCCATTTCCTTTTTCCACTGTGCACAGAATTCAAACATCTTCCTTGGATGTGCAGGAAATGTCCATATCTTCATTTTGTAGAGCAGTATTAGCTAGTGGGTAGCATTTTAGATAAAAACCTTAGCCATTTTATTAATGGATTATTTCAATCAGAGGTTACAAACTCTCATCTTTTTTTTCTTCAGACTTTAAGGTATATGGTACATAACACAATGATATAAAAATTTACAAGGCATCGCATGAAGCTAGATTAAAAATGTTTGTATGGTAGAAAATACATAAAAATATATTACATGTACCTTTCTGTAAGTGCAAAAAAGCATAGCACATCTGCAGACTATAACTATCAATATGAAAACATCAGGGCTGTGTAAATGAAAACAGGAACTATTGTCCTGTACATCCAAACTTGACTTTGGATTTTGCTTGCGTTGTTACTTGAGCTGAGTATGAAGGAACAAATTACAAAGATCATTCAAGGATCCACAAGAGATTTCAGAAGAGGGAATCCACTAAAAGAATAATATTGATATGGGATACTTCCACAGGCTCCACTTAGCACTCCTGAAGCCTTCCCATCATCTGTCAGCACGGAATCCCTGCACGTCATCGAAAGGCACAGTGCAAGCTTTTTCATATTACAAAAATGTATTGCTTAACCCAAACAGAAAGATGGAGTTTACTCTGTTATGTTATTTAAGGTTGGATGGGAAAAGGAAAATATGTTCAGCTGGCTTTCAAAAGTATGCCTGCAAAATACCATGTGAACTGCATTCTGCCAGATTAGTATGGATGTGTGTTTTCCTGTAATCTGTCATTTACTTGTATAAACCCCTAATTAGCAAGCAAATGTCTGTTTGTCACTGGACAATATTTGTAGAGTTGGTGAAACCAAAATTCTGGTGTGTATTGTGCCAACGAGAAGTGCCCAAAACCTGCGTTCAAATTTTGTGGCGCAAATCTATTTCTAAATAAAAGCGGAGCAGTTTTCCAAGAAGGACACTTCCAGTAAAGACTGTGGTTGTGCTGAGATCAAGCAGAATGCCCGTTTTATAATTCAGCATTTCTTTTTTGTCTGTTTGTTTCTGGCAGCATTCATATTGTCTTCCCAGACTGATGTCTCATGATTAAAATAACTTATTCTGTTTGTAAGAAGATTTAATCACAACTTCTAACTGGATGTTAGCGTGACTAAGCCTGATTCAACAGGATGTGCCAACTTTAACCAAAGGGATAGTATCTGCATGAAGACCCCATATGGAATCTGCGGGTTTTTAAACTTGTATTTGAGAAAAGGCAGGAGGAGTCTATCTTTTTCCCTCTCATAAGGATAGTTTTGTTAACTCTTGCTCTGGATTTGGCAATTTACCTTTTTTTTTAAACACTGCCTATTTGTTTAAACATCATGTAAGTATTATGTAGATGTGTAAGTAGTTTAAGGGACAATCTGATAGCACAGAGAGATTTGATCGTTTTGAGTTCCCAGCTTGCTCCCTAGGCATGCGGCTCGTCTCTCCAGACCTTGGAGATCTAATAACCATGAAGTATGATCTGGCCACCACTGCTGCCTCTGAAGTCAGTGGAGAGCAACTGGCATGGAAAAAAAAAGACAATCACCCCATTCTCCAATAAACTTCAAATAGTTGGGAAGAATCATCTGCTGGGGCTGCAAGTTTCTCTACGCTTATTTTTTATGAAAGTCACTATTAGAAGTTGAAGGTCAGATTTGATTAATCTCATCCTCAGAAACAAAAGTTTAAATTAAAAAGATGTAGTTTGATGTAGTTTGGTTAGTTCAGAGCTAGGAGCTCTGTATATGTAGAGTGGCAATTACATCATGCAACAAGTCTGGCTGTGATTTTAAACTGCAATTTTCAAGCCACTGCATTTGGCAAGCGGAAGCTGTATGTATGCGACTTCTACTGTAATCACTTTCTCTGATTGACTGAACAATATTAATAAATAAATAAAGCTACCGGCATACAGAAATTACCTAGAGATGCCAAACCCCTGTAGGATATTTCTTAATATAAGCATTAGCCAGGAGAAGCGGAGAACAGGATCAGAGATTAGAGTGGGAGCAAAGCAGAAACGTGGAGGAAATTTTCAAGCTTTCCAGCATCCTCACCCAAGAGTAAAACACACGAATGGGCTGTCAGCACGTCAGCGCTGATGAATTTAATATTCTGCCTATTTACCTTGGGGAACACCGAACAGCAATGGGGTGGGGATAAATAAAAAAGGGCATTGGGTCTGAGTTAGAGGAAGATACTGAAAGAGCCTAGTACAACACATTGACTGAAGCACCTCAGCTTTGTTAGATGCTGCCTTTTTAATTGTAACCTGTTATCATAAAGGGCCTATTTCTGCGTAAAACAGAATTACAACTTTCCTGAAGTAAAGCCAAAGTAAAGACATCATTACCTGCCTTCTGTATCATTTATAAGCAACTTACTGTCCCATTACGAAACTCGAAATCATAAATTTATTTGCGCAGGGGCGGAATGATCCTGCCCAATGTCAGGTGAAGGACATTTGCTTTCATTATTTTTCCCTTGTCTCTTGTATTAATCACGTATTTCCTCTTCTTTAAAGTCTCTGCTCTTGATTATTAATGTATGAAGAATGCTGGCTGCACAGTTCAGAACATGACAACACCTGAGAAACCCCAAAGAAGCCAAACATTGCTATGTGTTATTTATAGGATTTCAGGCTTCTCTCTATTTCCCTCAATTTCTGGGATTTTATAATTAAGGAGAGAAAGAGTACCAGCATAAAATCAGATCGTGAAGGAAGCTCCTGAGTTCAGTAGTTGACCTATTTATGCCAGAATGCCTCTTTAATCACTAAAACATTCGTGTTGTAGGGGGTCAGAGGCTTCATGTATTAATGCACAAAGTCACTGGATTGAGCTGAATAATTTATTAATTGCTTTTGAGGATCACACAAGGGTTTTGTGCATTTTTTTGGTAAACTATTTAATGAATTAAAACAGTGTATTTGAGTCATTTAAACTCAGTTTAAGGCTGAAAGGGCAGAAAGACAAGTGATCTTGTCTCTGATTTCAATACTTAAGAATTTGAACTGGTGTTTTGAATTTTACCAGGAGCATCGAATCCCTGTTTTAGCTGTTGTCCAACATCATATCCCTGGAGCGGAATTAGAGACATGAAATAGTCTAGAGTTGACCAGCCTAGGGCCAAGAGCAGTGAGAGTCCGAAGAGCAGGATGCTGCCCAACACTCCAGCAATGTGTGTGAGCTTGGGCAGGGCTCTCTCTGGACCTCCATTTTCTGGGGTTTTTTGGGGACTTTTTTTTGCATGAAAAAGCTTTGCATGAAAAGCGAGCTGCCCTCCCTAGGGCTGTGAAGAAGGAGGAGAGAACCAGAGTCAAGGACTTGGTTTCCTCATTGAGAGCACAATTACTGCCCACAGCTGATTAGTTCCCCTCGTTCAGTGGCTTTTAAAGGAGGCTTTCTTACAGAATAGCTGTAATCCTTTAATGACTTCCATTTTGTTTTTACTAAGCAAATATAAGTTCAACTTTTTATTAGTTCATAGCCCTCCAAAGCTACTTTTTTTTGGATAATGCACTTATTTTTTATTTTAGATACTGCCATCAAAAATAGACAGAAGAATTTAAAATGTATATACAATATCGTGATTGCTGGCAGGTTTGTTTAAATTAGAGGAACTTTATATTTTATAGCTATACGTGTAATTTAGAATTGTTTGGATTACGAAACTAAAGATAACATGGAAGTTGTAAAAAGATACAATAAAAGAAAGAGTCATTAAAACATAGTTCTCAGTAGACTTCCATTTGCATTAAAAATAGAACTTGCTACTAGTACTCAGGATTGTTTTAAATTTCATTCCAGGAAAGATTTTGGAACCTTTCTGTTTGCTCATCTTTTAATTTTTCTGATGATACTTTAAGATTACTTTTTGCAAAGTTTATTCATCAAACACAATTTTTACTCCTATTCAGAAACTGTGTGCCAGCAAGTCAAAACATTGGTTTATTTTTCTATTATACCGAGTTGTTTGGTGCTTTGGGGAAAAAAAAACCCTTTGTTCTATAAACTAATTGAAAACTGTCTGCGCAATCCTCACTGTGAGTATAGGAATTTGCCATTGCGTTGTGTGGTTGCTCACTTCAGCCTTGTGGTATTGTATTTTTTTCCTGTTTTGGATGTCTCCACCTCAAAACAATGTATAAGGCCTTCAAGGGTGAGCCCCAGCATGACACTTTGTGGTGTCCTCTGACTAGTTTAAATGTGGAAGAGAAGTCCAAAAGGTTCCTGGAATGCTGCCACTTAGCTGGATAGAGAAATGGTCCAGAAACTGGGAAGGAAAAATTCGATGGAGTGTGGTCTAGGAGTTCCTTAGTAGTGTCTTCTAACCTCCATAAAATCATTTTCCTCCTGCTGTTGCACTTGCCCGCCATGCCGCAGTGTCCAGCATCACGTAGCTGTTCAGCTGGATGTGAACAACAGGGGAAAGAACCCCCGAATGCTGGAGCGCCAAAACGGCCATTGAGGATGCGATAGCTGGGGAGATGATTCCAGGGAGTCACCCAGCTTTCCCAGCCACGCAGTGCCATGGGTAACAACCCCTTCACTCCCTGCCCCTTGACTGATCCCCCCTTGTCATGGTTCACTGTCGCTGTGGTCGATGCAAAAGGTGTTTCATGAAGCTCATTGCAATGCAAACAAAGAATACAGTTGGCCGGGAAGGAAGATCTTTTCTACTTACATTTCTTCCAGTTAATTTAATTCTTCTCTTATCAGAGCAGATCAGACAAAGCAAAGCAGATCAAACAAGATATTGTCCAAGAAAGGGACAATATCACTGAAATGTCGGAGTAGCTTGACTCAGAAGAAGCTCTGCTCTCAACAGACAGACTTTTCTCTGTTGGGAGGGGATTGGTCCTCTGATTTTTGGTCTAATTTTATTTGTGACCAATTACTTTAGCAAACACCACCCTTGAACTTCAATAGTTATTCTTCCATGTCATTTTTCTAATCTCCTAGATCAGATATGGATTTAGAGGTGTCTGTTATATCTTTATGTTGCTAAACTCAGTAATTCCTACTTTTTAAGTATCTTTTTGTATTAAAGGGACCAAATTCCCTTCCTCATTCTAGTAGCTCCTCTCTGACCATACATGGTTGAATTCCTCTGAGAACTGCAACTGTTGTAGAAAAGCAACTGTTGGCTTTTTCTGCCAAAGGTCTCAGTAGTCGCTTGTACCTGACACCAGTACTTACCCTTCTACTAGAAATATCATGACTGATACATGCCTACTCAGCCACATCACAATGTATTGCAGTCGCCATATGATTAAATAACCTCTCTCCTTCATTCCCAGCCCATAGCAGGAGTCTGTGTTATGTCAGACTTTACCTTGTGTTTGGACCAGTGGATTTATTCAGCTCTGAGTCTATGACAGCATTCATTTCCTGCTTTCCAGACTTCATTCCGTATCATTTATCAGCCCATTCTATTTTGTATGCCAAAATGATTAATGAAAATATTAAATAAGATCAGTCCTGAAACTAAGCCATGAGAGGCATGTCTGGCAGCTATTTCCTTGGTACTTTTCCTTGCAGCAGGATGCTTTGCCATCTCCCTTTGAGCCAGCTCACTATGTATTTCAGAATTCATCTGTTATCTCCATGTTCTCCATCTTAACTAATTGTTTTCCATGTGACATAATGTCAAATGTATTTTGAAAAACAGATAAATGAGCTCTACTGCAATTCTTTTGTTAAAAATGTTTTTTTTTTTAAGGTAAATTCCTGTAGTCAAGGAAAGACATCGTGTTATTACAGCACGATCCATCTTTAGTAGTAGTTGACTTATTTTGCATTTCATGCTGCCTTTAGTGGGAGCAGCAAATGCAAAGTGAAAAATGGAATCTTCTCTCTGTTAGAAAATATTGTATTTTGTATGGTTAAGAAGTAATGAAGATCACAAAGGGAAAAAGAAGGGAGCAAAGGAGTAATCTGCCGTGTGTGGACTGGACTGCACTAACATTTGGATGGAGCATTGCGGGGCTCCCTGTGTCACTACCTGGAGCACCGGTCCCATGAGTACCCACTAATGCTGACTGCGCACGCCAGTGCAATAGCTGCTTGGTAGCTGGTCGGTTACAATAAGTAAATTATGATCAACTGGCATTTTTAAAACAGAAATTAATTGTACACTTCAATAGGATGACACTGATAAGATAAGTGACTGCTTCAGGCGTTTAACTTCTCATTTCTATTTATAGTTATATAGCTGAGGAGTCGGGGAAAAAAGGAAGTGGGCGGGAGAGGAAATAAATCCCCAAAGAATCCCTATTAATTGCTTCTCAGTGTACTGATTCACTATATTCTCTACCAGAAGACAGCTTTTGACTGTTTAATTTCGTAGGATTCATTGCATCTAACTACCAATAGAAACCTACACTACACATGTGTATGCAGGTTCTGCTGCTCAGGGACAGACCCAGGCACTGGTAGGACATGATTTAGCTGATCCATTTTTGATGCCTCCTCTGGAGCAAGGTGGATTGTGTCCCAGCCTCATTGTGCCCATGGACTAGCAGGGAGCCTGGGGTGATGAGCTCAGGTGCAGCTCTGACCTATTTAGATGTTTACATCTAGACAGGTGAGTCACGCTGAGTATCGTTTGTGCCCTGATTTTCCCCTAATAAAGTGACTATACCACATGATCAAAGCCTTTTTTATTCTTGTTTTTTTGTCAGTCCTTCAATCGTGAGAGGTGTCAGGATGACTGACAAGGTGTAAGAAATCATGATTACAAGAGAGCTAAAAGTGGCTTTGTATAGACAGATGCTGCAGTGAACATGAGAGAGCTCCAGGTGACAAATTCAGTTCAGCTCGCACAAGGCTCTGCAAACACAAGCGTCGGTCCAAACCTGTTCTGACTCCTACTAACAGTGAAATCTTGGAAAGTATTCAATATGCACTAGAAATCTCCTGGGAAGCATTTCAGTCCTTTTGATTCAATTCCTAACCAGGATGGACAGAACAAATATGGACCATTTTCTTAAAGCTATTAGAGGCTCTTCTGAGTGGAAATGAGCTGGATGCGACCCTGGAGGGAACAAGCAAGCTCGTCTTGCCCAGGTGCATGGACCGCCGATGCTAAACGGTGTATGGGCTGCAGGACACGAGCCTACATGGCTGCAGAGGAGAAAAATCCTCTTTGCCAATGATCAGCCCAAAGTTCACTTTGAGTGAAGGAAAACATTTTCTAATCATATTAACAAAGCACCAGATTTGCAGGGAATGAGTCATGAGGTCTCCAGCACCGGGGATGACAAATACCTTTAGTGCTGCCTTGGGGAATGGAGAGGAAGGAAGAAAAGGTGACTGGAGTCTTTCTTGATTCTCTTGTTATCCTGAGAAAACAAAATCAGTCTTCATTTTTTTTATATATTCACATATGCGTTATCTCTAGAGGAATGCAAACAATAGTAAAAAGCGAAAACTGGAAGTAGTACTTGAGGAGTGCCTTTTTTTTTTCTGCAAACATGTACGTGTGCACAGCCCTGCAGCTTTCGGCCCACAAGTCGGGCTTCTGGACTGACCACTGCACGAGTTGCCGACAGATTGGCAGGGAAGGGAGACAGGCAGGGCTGGAAGTGCAGGAGGCACAAATAAAGAGGACGGTCATTCCCGATAAAGGATTGAACAGAGGAGCATTAGAATGAAGGCCACCGCCTTTGGTTCTTGCCCTGTGTCCCCTTGCAGCATGGCCTCCACCTCACTCGTGCTCCTGTAATGCAAACCAACAGCCCCATTCCTTAGAAGAGAATAAATGTTCTTTCCTCTTTCTGCTGCACTGGAAACTCTGTTTTCTGGATTGTGAAAGAGTGGAGGAGATTTTTTTTTCAAAACATTTGAAATGATATAGCACAGAATAAGATACATCAGTGAGATGAACGAGCATAGCTCCAGTGAGCTCCTGAAGCTACGACTCTTTATATTAGCTGAAGATCCAGCCCACACTGCCAAACACTTCTGTGCACAGCAGAAAATAGCTAGAAGAACTGTTCTCATAAGAAACGCTGCAAAAACTGCATAAAATTGTACAGACTTGCAAATCCATTTCCATCCGAAGGTAGAAACAGCACTACTGGCAGAATATGCTTTATGCCCTACAAGGCTGGGCAGACGTGTTGGTACCGTTTTTATCTCTGCTGACTTACTGCAAGAGTGTGAGGTGCATTTATATGATGCTGGTCTCCAGGACTCTGAGGTTAATGAATAAACTCAGAATAATGAGTCTCTGCTTATGTGTATGAATGAGATTCCCCTGAAATCAATGGGTTAGTTCACAAAGGGAATCCCCAAGGACAGTATCCCAAAGGGAATGCCGTGAGCCCTTAGCTAACTCTTAATTAGTTTGTCCGAGTTTACCTGAATTCTCAGGAGAGAGTGAAATACGACCACAGCTGGGGAGCTATTAGGCACCGCTGGACACGGGGCTGTCTGTAACCAGGTGCTAGCATTAGTCGCAACTGGGAAGCTGCGTTTGTAATGTTGCATGTTGTAACATTGCAGCTGAATTGAGCTGCTATTTACTTAACTGCAAAAATGTTTGCTGAAGCTGCCAGTGGCCTGATGCTGGACCTCAGTGGCAGAGGGCTCTGCACCAAATCACCCAGACCCTTTCAAGACCAGGAGAACCACTCAACTAGACGTGAGGCAAGCACTTTGCTTACAAATGGTTGCAAATATGACGTATTTATGTTAAAAAGAAAACCCTGAAAAACTCTGGGAGGGAAGGGAAATCTCTTACTCTTAACTACAACTAGCACTCAGAAAACTTTATATGGCCATGGTATGAATCAGGATTAGGATCTGTTTTTGCTTTTTGAAGATAATTACTGTTTTTAGTAACACAGTGATATGCAGCAATAAATAATTTCTTTCTTCATCTTAAAAGCATTTAATGTGAAATAAACCCTCATAAACTAGCAGCATATACCTTGATGTCTGTAGGATCTCTATAAATGGGTGGTAGTGCACTGCAGCATTCTTCTAAAATTCTTTTCTTCATGATTTAAGTAAGAGTATGGAGTGCCAGAATGGGATACAGTGAATGGTTTTGATCCTAAAGTAGTTATTTCCCCTGTTACCATATATAAACACTCAAATACCCTATAGGTATTTAGTTTGTTTTATTCTGCATCAGCTTTTATTATTATTGCATCCCTCATCCACAGTATTTAGGGGAAAAAAATTGCTGCAAAAGGTATTTGCTAAAAGGGTATTTTTAAGGCCCGTTCAGTAATAGATGAACAGCCATCAATATCAGCTGGAAGAAAGTCAGAGGCCTGGAGCTCAGTATTAGCCACATCTGATAACAACCTGGCTGAGAGAAAGGGCAAGTCCTCATGACTCAGAGTTTCCAGTGCATGTGAAGCTCCTCATAATAAAATCCTCAGAATCCACTCACTAAAGCCTTTCGTGTAAGAAGTATGCTTATAAAAGCCTCTGACTTTGAGGTCTGCTTTCTATGACTAAATCATATTATTTATATATAAGTTTCATCCTCTGAAGGAAAGCTGACAGTAGCGAGGGCTTGGTGGGTGCATTAAAGGACAGAGTTTGACCCACTGGCTTAAGAAAAAAGGAAAAGAGATAGGACTTGAAGATTCAAGACCATATTACTCCCTGACGAACTAAAAGGAAGGAAATCATTGCCTCATGAAGAAAAGTAAAAATTACAACATTTTGTCTGAAGGACCTGTAAATCAGAGTGCCCGTAAGAGCATGCCTTGCACTGAGGAGCCACTTTGTAGTAGTTGAGCAGTCAGACACGTGGGATCTGGTAGCTGGACAGGTCAGGAGAGACGTGCCCTCACTCACACTTTTCATTACAGACAGAGGAAGACGCTTATTAGTGAAGAACATTAGGATTGCAAAGCCAAGCACCAAAAAGATGGGAAATGTGAGAATTTGGGGTGTGTGCTGCACCTGCACTTGCAGGCTTGGGACATGGCTGCGAAAGAAGAGTTTGGCTTTCTGATAGCTTTTCTAGGGGTGTTTGTGGGCAAGGTTTCCACACTGCTCGCAGCTTGGAGGTTGGTGGGTGGCTGAAGGTGTTGTGACCCGGCTGCTTCATCAAGACATAGGAAATGTTTACTGGATTAGACGACAACCGGCAGGATGGTTTCAGTCTATAGTTTTCATTTTTCATGTCAGGTTTGCCATGAGTAGCAAATGCTCTTCATTGCAGAGATCAGAAAGATCATTTCATCTTTAAAATGCTACCATAATGGCAGCAATCATTAAGACACACACACCAACTTTTTGCAGGGAAATATGTCATTTTCATGAGATAACTGAAATGGGCAGCAAAACAGATTTTGTTTTCAGAAATGTAAATATTTGGGATCTGAAACAGGAGCAACAGAAAATAAGCACAGTTGTAGACCTAATGGGAAGAAAAGGAGCAGAACGATCACACTGTTAAAGATATTGATAACAAACATTTTCAAAAGGGCCAAATTAAAGTCACATGGAGCAGTGCAAACTTAGGCACTTTTTTTGTTGAATCTTGTTGAATTCTTGACCTTGCAGTCATATTAAAGTTAGGTATGTGAAAATACAAGAGTAGGATAAAAAACACTTTATCTCCTATTCGATCAAGTTTTTGAATTCAGCTCACGTTATAATGACTGAAAGCTAGTGACACACTGCTGACATCCAACCAGTTCTGGTGAATGCACAAAAACTAACCACAACAAAATTGACTTTTCTATCCAAGAGGAATAGAATAGTCCCAAAGAGCAGTTGGGGCTGCAAACAGTTCTCACCTCCCATCTGAAAGACAGGCCTTTCTGATGAAGATCAAAAAGTTTTGTTAAGGGAAAAAAGTATAAGAGTAGTTATTGCCCTTACTCTCCAGAGAAATAAAGCACATTTTCCAATACTATTCTCCCAGCATTTTTCTGAAGCTAATTTAATAATATTTTATTGCAGAGGAAGTTCAGGTATCAGGAAGAAAGGCAAGGGAAGAGGCAGAACAGTGGACTCCACAAACATTTTCCTTGTAGAGTCCCAAAAGTCTAAGCCCACACAAGAGCAGGAACTTACTAACTGTATTGCCAAGTTCAGGTAGATCAGACATTTTGTAGCTCCCTTATTGCGTGGTTTGCAAAGGAAGCCGGGGGGTTGGACTAGACGATCTCCAGAGGTCCCTTCCGACCTTAAGCATTCTGTGATTCTGTGAAGGCAATTCGACTATTTCCCAAGGGCATGAGTGCTGCACCCAAAGCAATAAGGAATATTTTTCTAGAAGCTGTTCCCAACTTTCTTATCTGGATTTGGAGGGAAAAGAAGGAAAAATAGAAATGAAATGCAGGTAAACCAAACCTAAAAAAAAATGCAAACCACTTGCAGAATTTTCTTACTCATCAGACCTTGTTTTTTAACTGCAAATAAGGTTATTATCCAGTCCATACATGCAGGTTTCCATTCAAGCAAAAGAAGAGGTCAAAGAAAAGGATGATAGGTGTTGCAAGTACTCTTGCTGTTGGTGTTCTTCCTACAACTGTAGTAGCTAACATTCTTCGATTACAATTTTCTAGGCTTGGTATAATTTCATGAGCTCTCTAGGGCTTCATGACAAAGAAAAGAAACATAAAATCAGAAAGCTGTCGATCTTTTTTTTTTCTAATATTCTCAGAAAACACTAGCGAGGTGTGTTATTCCATTTTAATTGGGATTTTTCTGAGGAAAAAAAAACACAACACTTAATATGCTTTTCTGGAAAACATATTAATTTGTATGGCTTGGATTCTATCTGCAGATGATATTCTCTTTAATCAAAAATACTGCACAGAATCAAAGAAAAAACACTGATTTATATTTTATTGCTCATGTTTTATCTTTCTCGCTTGCATAAAAGACCCATTTTCTACGCTTTTAACAGATCTTAATTTGAATATGTTAACACATATATTCATGCTTATTCTACATACACAAGTCTTGTATAAGGATATAACAATGCATGCACATATATGCATAAATATAAATATGTACATACACAACTTCCAATTATTTTTTAAAAATACATCAAAGAAAGCCACCATTGTTATCCACCAGCTGTGACCAGATCTGTCTTTTTAACATGCTGCATTTAATGAGACATTGTGTTAGCATTTCTCGCTCTCTGTGTTTCTCAAAAAAAAAAAAAAATCTATGTTAAAATCAGTAAGGGAATTATGTAAATAGAGCACCAACCCTGATGAAACAGCAATTATATATCTCAGCAGCTGCGCACATCCGTTTATGATAGATGATTAACTAGCAAATTGTTTGCATATTTGTTTTTATGGAGCATTTGGCAATTTAACTATTAGCTATGAAGGTTTAGCCAAAAGTCATTAAAATGCTTAGAGTGCTATAGATCACAGCTGGTACTGTTTTAGCCAACCTATAAAATGCAAATATGTAAGAACTACCTTAATATAAAGGCCTACATCCACACCGAGGTGGACGTGAGATGTGACTAGTTACCACGCTGGGCACCTCACCCAACCTTTCTGTGGTTAGCACAGAGCAGGAGGACCTCAGTTCGGGGTTCTTTTTGGGGGACGATTTGGATCCCCAACACCTATTTCACCAAGGTGCTTTAAGAATTTGTCCTTCCAATGTGCTACAAGGAAGACCGGTTTTGCATTAGGCCAAAATATAGGCATGCATCTGAGCAGCTTCACATATCCAACTTGGCTTTTGGGGACTAGGATGTGGTCTGCGCTCTGATGATGGTCTTATATAAATAGGCCAGTTAGAAGTGGTATACAGGGTCAGGAATTGCCAGGCAATAGAGTACTCTTTTCACTTAGAGAATATGTAATTTTCATTAGAAGGAAGAAATAGTCTCCACCGAAAGGATGGATAAGTCTTTTGCACTGTGAGTTTTAAAACTGTTCAGGAAAGAACTTCCTTGTTCCTGACCTATGCAGACTTAAATGCACCAAGGACAGTGCTGTGAGGAAGGAGGAAGGGACAGGGAAGAAGAGCCCAGAGAGACAGTTTCCTCCAGATGTGGCCATGGACATTGACATATTGGCACTGACACCAACCAGCAATTACATCTATGCTTGAGCTTGTAGAAAGGAATTATGGATTGATTACGATTTCAAGTTTTAGTGACAAATGAAGTGATTTAAGCTATAGACTTTGCACTAAAGCAGATTCAAGGTTTAATGGAATTTGGTCCACCTTGCACTGAAAGGTTTCAGGTATTTTGGTCCACCATGTGCTGAAACAGAAGCAGCTGAAAAACAGCTGCATTCGCTATCTCCAGCCACTTGAAAACATGTGTATCCACAAAGAAAATAAACCTGTAAATGAAGATTTACCTGTTGTTTAGCACCAGAGAAAAGGCATAGGGATAGGGTAGCTGTGGCTGCCCTGGTGTGCACACAGATATTCACATTAGGGCTGCATCCTGCTGCTTCTCCCTAATGTTATGAGCACTGGCTCTTCCCTGCCCTTCTCTTCTGGCACCACTTACGCTGGGCTCACTCATCTCCTTCCGGCAGGAGGAGCCAGGTGAGAAAAATGGTGCAAGTATTAGACTTAGAAATAATGTTTTCCTTGAGAAAGCATCAATTTGAAAGTTATGGGTTGTGCTGCCACTCTAGGGCAAGGCTCAGATCGAGACTAGGGCAGCTGGCAGCAGGGAGACCTGCACGGAGAGATGCTGTGGGCTGGTGGCATCGGCTTGTTCTGCCGATGACGGCATTGGATGGAAATATCCTGCCTACCTTTAACATGAGTCACTTGGCTTCCAGAAGCAGGTTTGGCTGCCAGCGATTTCTATCTTCCTGAAATAATGTCTGTGAGTTAATTCAGCTCCCTCATTTCGGAGTGGTTGAACATCATATCACTCAGTTTACAAATAAACTTCCAGCAAAGGTATGGATATGAAGTTATCTAGCCCAGACCCATCATATGCGAGGAACCAACCTGGGTCCTGCAGGACAAGTTTACTCATCTTCTTCATCACATTGCCTGGGGCCATGAAGCTAATCCCTGTGTAACCAGCTACACGCTTACTCAGCACATATTACATAGTTATACTCTCAGATTATACAGTATTACTCAGTAGAAATGGCTCCTTGGGTTTTAATGGAGGAAAATCTTTTATTGATTTCTTTCCAGCAAGAGGAAAAAAATAATTTGGGTTAATCTGGTATTCTTATGTGTATATGTAAGTGTTGCATTTAAGTAAAACACAGGAGTTTTAAGAGACTGTAAGAATTCCTATCTTTTAGGATTTGCATACAAAACATCTGTAGCCCATTATATCCATATCATAGAAATCTGCTGTACAAGATTGATGTTTTCTGCTCAAGGACTATATGTGAAAATATTTTAGTTATAAGTGTAAATTTCTTTCCGTGTTTGTAACCTCTCCATTTAATACCACATGGAGCACTTCTGTACCAGCCAGACCCATCAGGTAACAGCTACTTGTAATCAGCATTATTTAGCAAGTCTGAGGCAAACCAAAACAAGACTATGCTCCCAAAATCATACCAGTTCACCAAACCTACAGTTGTACAGTAGTACAAGCCTGTAACAGCTTCCTCTTGCTGTTGAAGTAAGCAGAATTTAAACAATAAACTGCACCTTGCCCCCAAATTCACTGATTTTGTTTCCTTCAAATTCTAATACACCTTCCCCCTGTTTTTGTTAGCTTATTTCATCAACAGCCTCACTATCATCAGAGATAGCCCAGAGGATTTGCCAAGTATTCGACATACGTTGTTTGTTCTGTCAGAGAAATGTGGTTTCCAGGAACAGTATTTCTGCCTGCTTCTCTCCCGTCAAATTTCCTTTCAGCCTGTTGCTGTTCTCGTGCTGCGTATATTCATTTAATTTACATCATAAGCTCCTTACAGCAAGCAGGTATTATTTGTACTGATTTGTAACGTAGTTTTGTCACTACGGACACAGCAGCCCACCCAAATGACCTGCATCACGTACAGCTAGCAGGGCAGATGACTAATTCATCAGGATGATCAATCATTCCCATGTGAGATGATCCTTACAGTTTATCCCAGGGAACCTGATGATATGTTGAGGGAAGAGGAGGAAATCTGTACACAGCACCGTATCCATGATGATATTTTAAATTTTTCTGCAGATGAAAAGGCCAACCTGCCCCTGCCACCCGCTGTGTGGCTCTCTGTGACAGTCAGCAGGTGAGATGTCTCTCTGCCAACAGTGCTGGCGGGTTTGGAAAGCACACCGTGGTACTCTGCCATGACTGATTTATCTGAAATCTCACCCAGAGCCAGGCTTTCCCACTTGCTCATTTTTTTTTTCTGATTCGGTGCACAAGATGATGGTGATTCCAACTGGAAAAATGCAGGAGGAAAATATGTTTAAAAACTTGCCTTCCTAGATTAAGTGGGATAAAGAGGTGACCTGAATTTGTTTGTTTGTCTTTAAACAGAACTCATGAAATCTTAAACAGCAGCTTTTGACTGTAGACAGTGACTTTGACAATCTAACAAATATTAAAAAACTTTGAGAAACCCAACCTAGCTCCACTTCCAGGTAACAGGGAAGCCTCCCAGGGAAGATGATGCCTCTTTCAGGTTCTGTTTTTTTCAGGGGCTTAAAAACTCAGAACACAAATAAAAAAGCATCAGATGTGTTACTTGGCACCGTGGCAGCTAGCAGGACAGGTGAGCACGTACAGCCTTTCTCTCATATACTTCCTTCATGCCTTTAAAGCAGTGTTGTTAATTTGCTTGTGCATTTACTGGAACCAAACGGAGCACCAAATCCTGGATGGAGTATGGTGCAGAGAATCCAGGTACGTACCACTAGGTCAGGGGAATCGAGAAGATGGCTGTTTGCTCAGCTCAAGAACAGAGAACAGGGAGCTCCTTGCTCGTCTGGCCTTCCACGTCCCTTGGTTATAGCCCGCAGAGCAGCTCCATGACTGTTCCCTCGTCCCCATCTGGAAGGTATGATCTCTACAGAATAGAGCACATTTCTGGTGAGGCTGATTCAACACTTTCTGAGTTTCCTTCTTTTTCCTTTGCTCACACTTTTGACACCCAGCTCCCCATTCCCATGGAAGCAAGTAGGAGAAATAACAATCTCCAAGCAGAAAACAACAGTCTTAGCAAAGTACTATTTCCCTCTGCCCACTTCTCTCTCCATCTCCAATTCATGCCCATGCATGGACTTGTCTGCACTGTCAGACGCTGCTATCACCAGCGGCAAAAATATCATGAATTGATTGTCTGAACTCAGGAGAGAGCCCTAAAGTCTTCTTGTTTCAGAATGACATATTTTGATGCTTTTTTATTTGCCTCCTGGGTGTTAAGTTGTCAGAGTCATGCCAGTGATTGCAGCCATGAAGCCTATAAATTTTTTCCTAAAATGAAACCTTAGAGAGCCATTAATTGTTTGTTTCCACAGATGAGGCTTTAAGAAAAGTATCAAACATTGTAAGACTCATAAAAAATCTCAAGAACTGTCAACATTTTATGTCCTGGCTCTCTTATTCTCCTCATCTCTTCCTGCCTTTGAAAAGCAATTCTTCCATGTCAGATAACAGAGCCAGAATGCATGATATCCATCCAAAATCTGAATGCAGAAACACATTTGGCAGCTCAGACCAATCCCACCTCATATTCTTTAATAACAGCTCATTTTTAGAAAATTTGGAGATTAGAAAATTGAGAGAGATATGTTTTATTATGATAAAAAATTCAAGCTCTAAATATACTTTTATTTTGAAGGGATCTCCTTTAATACATTATAAAGCATTGGAAAAGACTGCATGGTAGATTAAACTATAGACCTACTGAGTGCGGTGTGAGATACTGAAGATATTACTCTGGATTGACTTGGAAACATAGTTGAAACCTTTAGCTATCACCATAATAGGAATAGAAAAATCATCTTGTTTTGGTCAAAGGATATTTTTTAAATAAATGTTTTCTTTTTTTTTCCATGAAAATTAGTTTTAATCTGAAATTACAAATATATATATTTGAAAACGATTATTGGACTTTATTTTGAAAGATCAAAACTCCAAAAGCCAAAAAGTATTGTTTAAATGACTGCTTTACTTTGTAAAGAAATCTTCTTACAGGATGTGTATATGTACATGAAATGGCTGGGTTTGCCAGTTTATTCATAGAACAAGAAAAATAAAGTATTTTTCTATTTATTGCTAGTAGGGGAGATTCCAGAATTGCAACTGAAGATGAGAGTCCCATTGTAGTAGTCACTGCAACAGAAAAAGTCTGTTCTTGCTCCAGGACACAAACTAGATGTCAGTTAGAGGAGAGAGAAATGAGTCAGGGTGATGAGGTCACATAAAAAAAAATAATAATAAAAAAATAAAACTCGCGAGTTTAGCAGAAAAAAAACAGGAGTCTCAGGCTGCCACAACAGCTTTTTCCAGAATGACATAATTTCTGTTAAATGACTTGAAATTACTTACATTATTAGACAGCACTGCACATTCCTCAAAATATTGACACGTATGTTGTTAGGTAATTTTCACAAAGACAAGAGATTTCAGAAATAATTACAGTATCTCAAAAACACTGTGACCTAAGCACTGCAGTTTCTAAGGTTTTAAACATTGGAAGAAATATTCACAGACATTTTTGAAATAGTTGTCCTTGAGTATAGAAGCCAGTCCCGTCTTTTTACAATTAACTGAATATACTAAGTATATCACCAAAAACTTTGAAAGGATTAGGATCAAGTTATTGTTTGACAAAGCTAAAGCAAGAATGGTAATCAATCCCTTGGCAATGGAAATTTTAAATTTAAAATAAGCTTTAACAAAGCCTTTGAACCTTCAAACACTTTATCCTTAAGAAATTAATGGGTCCCAGAAGAAGTTTTATTTCTTTTTCAGTTTTAGTTATATATACTGCAATTATATTAATCAACAATGCAGCAAAATAACTGGTAGAAACCATCCTCCTGGAAAACATTCCTCTGGAAAAACGTCTCCTCATGCCTCCTTTCTGCTCCTTTTTTTCCCTTTTCTTCGATTTAAAACTGCTCAAAATTTTACAGACAAATTGTACTTTTAGGGTTTTAAGCTCTATTTATCTCGTCTTTGGTTTGCTGCCATAATATCACCTCCCACCAGCCCTGACCCGTTCCCTTCGACAGCAATTTCTGTTGACTGCAGCAACACCTACGATGAAAGCAGCAGTATGCGAGAGGTTTCATTCTGCTGAACTTGGAACAGCACCGAAGAGTCCTTCAAATGTTTCTGTCTTTTAAAGGCAATTGGAACTTTGTGGAACATATTCCTTTTCCTCTTAGGAACAATTACCGTTGTGGTCCCCAAGCTGCCATGCCAGCCTCTGCCTTTGGGCAAAAATGAATATATTTTTCAAGTTTCACTACATCAAAACCTCCTAGAAGTGACCTTCCTTGTAACAGGTATAGATTGTGGCTGCCTTTATTGTGTCTACTCTTAAATCCCATCGTAGTTATAGTTTCAGTCTAGCTCGTCTTTTTCCAAACATGAAAAGAAAGTCTGTGTGAACTGTTGACACTGTTTTCCCCTCTAGGTTCTTTTGCTCTCCTTATAAACCTAAAGCCTAAAAATAAACGTCTCTTAGCTTCAGTCTTCTGTCTGGAAACTCCTTGCTTAGTTTTGTAGGGAGCTCATATCTACCATCTAGCACCATTTTGTCATTCTGGTGATGTTTAGTCAATCTTTCTGCTAGAATTATCTGGAAACAGCTCTGTATAGAAGTTGCATGTCTATTAGCATTTGTATTACAAACTGCCTTCATAAGGGATTTATATAACTGAGTGGTAAGAATTTGGTTTTGGATGAAAGTAGTTAAGTCTCAGCCAAAAAGAAGAATTTTGTTTAATTTGACGTAAATAAAGCTGATCTGCTGTGGCAGTTCTATTTATATCGAGAGAAGGGGGTTTATATTTAATAGAGTTTATATTTAATAGAGTATGCTAGCATTGCTGCGCTATCAGAAAGACGACGGATGGTGTTGGGTCAAAATTATTGCAGTCTTCTAATAGCGAAGGGTCGGGGGCAACTCTAATGAGAACTGGAAACAGAGAGTTTCATCATATCCTTCCCCTGTGGCTCCACGTAAGGTGCAGGAGGACCCAATAGTAACTTGCCGTGCCTCAAACCAGCAAAAGGAAGTTTGACCTTTTCCTCTACCTATTATTTATTTGTAATTGCAGATAATTAGCTGGTGAGGTGGTCTGATCGCTTTGGCAGCAAGGCACAGAATAGTCACTTCCAACTCCAAATTGCAACTTGAGTCTTGATTTTACTGGATACCACTGCCTTGATGTTGGAGTGCTGTAGGGAGAGGAGTCAGAGAGAGAGAGAGATTCCCCCTGTACTGAACACATTTTTGACCATTTTGAAATGGTCAATTTTATCTGTAAAAGATGCTTTAGCATTAAAAAATATCATATTTTTACCTCTCTGCTTGCCTTTGCAATAGTCTGCATAATTTTTTTGTAAATGTCTTCAAATTGTGCAGAGGTGTCTTCATTACTGAATTTGCATTACTTAAAGCAGCATGCATATGCATCTATTTTTAAATCACGATGAAGAGAAGAATTAATAAAGATCATTTAGTTCATTAAACTCATTGGAAAGTAACATTAACAACTTTATTATGAAGTAAAATATCTGGTGTTGCTTCCAAGGAAATTGCAGAAACAATTTTGTGGTTGAAAATAATTATGGATATGGGTGTGTTTTATATAACATGGATACTTAATTGCTGCATTTAAGGGCGCTCTGGCTTTTTTTTTACATGCTATTATTTATAATAAACTTTTGCATGTCCAAAATCAGCTGTAGTCATCTTAAAAACTCTAGACAAAATGTGCAAGACAAAGCCAGAAAAGCCTTAAAATTCACACTACTTCCAAAGTGTAGTCATCATGAAATAACTTCTGCTGACAGTTCTTTCGAATTCCATAATGTTATAAAAATTCATGTGAAACTTGGCATTATTTTTCTTCCCTAGTGTAAAGCTTCTAATATTTCAGTGAGGAACCCTGCTTGATTTATAAGTGAAAATCAGTGTTTATCTGCTAGGGAAATCAGCTATAGGGAAAACGTATAGAGAAGAACTGCACAGGCAGCACATACTCTCATGGCTAGGAAGTCAAGCTCTGGGGAACACTTACATTTGGTTGGTGACATGAGATTATTGCCTGGTGGTTTCTAGAAATCTATAAAATACAGCAGATAACCTAGAAGGTGGGAAAAAAAGGATTTTTCAAGCAGGACTTGCATCATTTGCACCAAGGATATATTCTAAAGCATCAGCATCAAAAATTGAGAAAATGCCTTAGTGCATCACTCTGGAAATACTAGCAAACAGAAAACTTCTGAAGATCATTACATCAAGCCTGGGTAAGGTATCTATCAGCAACTAATTTCTCAGTTTATAATCTAGAAAAAAATCACAGTGTCTACATAAAAGAGAGTTCTCAACTCTTGCAAACAGAGCACTGAAGCTTTGGAATAGGAGATCCACCAAAATATTCAGTAGAACATTAGATGCCTTTGATTGATAGGAAGATCCTGAGCAAGAAGGTGAGACCCAAAAGCCTTTGAGAGAAGCACCCTGTGGGAGGGCAGTGCCACCTGTACAAGGAAGCAAAGAGAAATGGACTGGAACAGACCTCGTTGCACCTTGTGTCCCTGCCTAGCTTTAAAAGCTAAATTTCTCTGTTAAACTGAGGGTGTATCCATCACTGATTTATGTGTGTATAAATCAGGGTTGAAATCAGAGGCAGGCCTCTGAATAAAGGAGAAAAAAATAAATCCATTTTTATAGCTTGAGCAATAACAGCAATTAACAGTAGGATTAACCCCAAATTTAATCTACAAAGCACAAAAACATTGTGAAATAGAGATTTTGAATCTAATTTGTGGGCTACATTATTCAACCTAGCAGAAAAATAAAAGTCTTAGAGAAAGGACAATGGTGATTTAAGATACTTCTTTGATAATTCTCTATCCCATTACAAAGCACTGGAATTGGGCAAAAATGTTATTTGACCATCTGCTTTATCCTGTGGAGAAGAACAAAATTTTCCTTCTTCACTCCCAAACCATCTGATTTTACTCAATCTGACAGTTATGCTATTGTGCATTTTCCTTTTCTCCCATTTATTTCAACAGGATTTCAGTTACATGGCAAGGAGAAGACATAAGAATTGTAACTACTTTAAAATTGTTGTTGTTTTTGTTTCCTTGTTTTAATGTACTGTACCTGGACATCAACCTTCACAGCATGTCATGGTATTAAGAATAAGGGAATATAGAGGCAACAAGTTAAAAATAAAAGAAGTCAAAAACAAACTTGGCCAGATAAACTAGGCCAAACATTGCTGCATCTGTGCGGGTTCCTCTCCCTTCCTCTGGCATTTCTCTCTGGCAGTTTTGGCAACACCTCGTGTCATCTCCTGGCTTTAGTCCATGCTCTGCACACATCCGGGCAAGGCATTCAGCCTTAGGAAGCAAGCGGAGAGGTTGAATGTTACCTGGAGCAAAGCTGAAGGCTGCAGCTTTACATTTGCTTCTGAGGTCACAGCCACAGCTGCTCTCAGCCATCCAATAAATGTTTTTTAGGTGATTGCTCCCATACTCCGGATCCCAGAAACAGCTACTGGGCCCATTCCCATTTCGCTCAGAAGTGCAGTCAAATGTACTCGTCATAAAGGACTCGTATACAGGGAGCAAACAACCATATCATAATTGGGGGCATGACTATAGAAGAAGTCTAGATAAGAGAGTAGACATTACCACCAACAGGGCATATTTCTCTTTTTTTGCATTCTTCTTCCCCTGTATGTAAATACAAATGGAAGTTCAGAATGGCTAAGCAATGATACTGCTCATCAGACACTAGGCTGCCCTCACCATATGCTTGGACATGGTGCAGCACAGGCACCAAGTGGTAGCTCACACCACGGAGGGTATATACATCCCAGTTACTAGCCCACAGCTGGCCAGCAGTTACCTGTTAACACTCAATAGCCTTTTGAAACTGTGCCTGTATTCAACTCAAAAAATGCCATTAGGGAGAATGTTTAGGTCAGTTTGCAATATATCTAAGCCAGCAAACTGTCTGTGAAAAACCCAGGTCTCCCAGCAGCGCTTAGCTGACATTGGTGCCCTTACAAACAGAAAGGGGATATGTGACTTGGCCTGAACTGCAGTGACTTTACTCCGTGCTAGGACCTTGATACTGATGAATTGCACAGACAGAAACCAAAAGCAAGATACTGCCACCAGTTAGCTACCAAAAAGCCACGAAGGTGACTAGAGAAAGAAACCCATTTGATTATCAGAACATGAGTTTTCTTGTGGAGAAGAACACAGATCACATACTCTGCTTTCTGAGCAATAAATCTACCATCTTTCAAAACATTTCAACCACTAGTTTAAGAAAGATAATGGTATTGCTCTGGAAGGGTACACATTACACAGTGTTTCATGGCAGAAGTAAAGTTACACTGTCTTTAAATAGTAATCCTTTCAAACAGTGTCCTCACAGCTCGTTTTTAGAGTGTTATTTTCACAGCAACATCTGCATTCAAAAGCACAGTAGTAAGCTCAGGGCTTCTGAAAATGAGGGTGAAAAGATAGAATAAAAGATTGCATGGGAAAAATGATTGAGAGTTACTCAAGAAGTGACATGATAATATATTCTTATATTATTCTGAATAATTTCCTAGCTCCTATCTTAATATGTAGAATAGGGAATTCTTTGTCCCTAATGTACTGATTTGGTCAGAAAATCACCCACGCTGTTTTATACAAAACACTGCAACAGACAGAACCAATTTCCATTAGTGTTCACATTTTTCCCCCAAAGCATCTACTCACCATTAATATAACTGCTCTACATTGTCCTCTTATTGTCATGGATATGAATAAATCATTAGCCTTATTTTATTAATGAGGCCTAGCTAACAATATTCCCAAACTGGCTGAGCTCTCATATCCTTCAGTGCTGTAGATAGGCACAGGCTTCACTTTTGTTCCTGCATCAGGAAAGTCTGGGGGCTTCACTAAGGTGATTATGTAGCAGTCACTGACAAATGAGACCTGTTCCAGGCAAACCTGCAAGGAAGGAGTCAAGTTCATTTTCTGATGTATTTTTTTCTCAAATACCGGAAACTTTTTGCTGATTTTACAGGTTATGCTTTACATTTACAGGAGATAGCATCTTTTATCTTAGGCTCTTTAAGTAATACGGTAAAAAGCCTTTGAGCATCCTTGGGCATTAATAGGTATTTCTGAGCCTTGTCACAAAAGATCTGTGTTTTGGGCACCAGTGTAGCTTGGTGCATGAGAATGTTAGCAGAGACAGAAAGAGCTCTGAGCCAGCGCTGGAGCCAGCTGTGGCTTCATATGAAGAGAGTTGCTTCGTCTTCCCCTGCTCTCTCCTCCTTTGGTCCCATGCTGTCCCTTAACCTCTTCTGGGGAGGCAGAGATGCACTGCCTCTTTCTGAGTGCAGAACGGCTCAAGGGCACACTTGCTTGGCCCAGAAGCTGCACAAACCTACATTTAACTTGGGCACAGTGCTGGACTTAGCTCTGGACTCTGTGGGTCTGGAACTGATGCTTTTTGGGGACACAGGCAAAGTGCCCTGCATCCGCCTGCAACAAGCCACGGAGAGAGATGTAGGGTACTTAGTAACAGGGCCAATTTTATTTTCCATATATCTTCCTGATCAATTATGGTCTATTGCTGGTAATAAGCAAAGGAATTCCAAACATCAACACTCTAAAAGTATTTAGATTATTTCAAAACATATTAGGTCCTTCCTGAACGAATGACTGTTCATGATTTCCCACCACTCACCCTGTAGGTTGGTTTTACCGAATGTGAAGTTTGGTGCTTGCAGCATCTTAACTACCCCCATCCCTGTCCAGTCCCAGAGTTTGCAGAGACCACGAGAATATTGGCAATGCACAGAAGAAATCAAATCTTCTCCCACTCCCCCAGCTGTGCTGCCTCTGCACTTTTGTCACAAAGTCAGCAAATATGACAATGAATACACGCAAGGAAAAAATGCTGAGCAAAACTACAGGTTTTATATGGTCATATTTCAGGGTAGACCTGCCTTTATGGGGTTTTCTTTATGTTATTGCTTTTTTAAGGGATCTCTTATGGCAAAGACTGTGAGGTGAGACTGAGGGGAAGGGGAAACAAATAACTAAGAGAAAAAGATAGCATAGAGAGGGGGAAGGAGACAGACATAAAAGAAGAAACAGTGAAAGACAAGGGAATTATGGTGGCCAGAAGACTGAAACTGATGCAAAGAATACAGTAATGGGAGAGCTGCAAGGCAGGCCAAAAAAAAAAACAACAGGCAGGCAGTATAAAAACTAAACATTGAGATAGACTATTAAGACAAAATCAAAAGCTAAGAGCTATCTAGCAGTGGATATGTTACCGCACTTTCTTTTGAAGATTCTTTACCGAGCTGAGGAACAGCCATAACGTAAGATATCTAATTTTGTCCTTTGGCCTTAAAATTGATTTGCCACAATATTTGCATCACCTGATGGAGGATAGAGAGATTACCTTATAAACAGGAAGCATCCTCAAAGCTGCATGAATGAATTTCTCTCCAGCTATAACTCCCATCACTTTGCATATTTCTGTGTCTATTGCTGACCTGAGAACAAAGAGCTTTCAGTATATATTTTCTGCCTTTTCACTGTGTTTAGGAAAATTATCACTGTTGCTGTTTACTCCAGCTATAGTGATACATGCTCACAGGGGATATCTTGCGTCTATCTCACACTCTGTACCTTATTCCCAATATTCCCTTACCCAACTCCCACTTGCATTACTCTTTCTGTGAATCTAGACACTCTTGAGAACGATGCTATATAAATACCTAAATAGATAAATCAGCATGATATTTCTTTTCTCCATAGTCCAATAGGAAAGAATCTGGAGAGCACACATTCCTCAGTAGTGTCTCTTTGTTTTTATAATAAAGTGTCTTTTCTGCCACTCCAGCAAGAGAAGACAAGAGGTATCTGGTGCCAATGAACTCTTGTACTTGCTTAGAGTACTCGAGCACTATTGTTTTAATATTTAAAGCTGCAGTGTTGCCATGTAACTGGGGAAATAGCTTTTTGTGTTTAAATATTTCATGGCTTGTTGGAGTCCAACTACAAGATTTTTTTAGTTTGTTAGAAGCCCACCCTGCCTGAAAAGTTTTTTGTTAACCCTTGAATGTGTTAAAATTGCTCTGTATTACAGGCATTTATTAAGCATGATTTGATTCATTCAGAAGCCATCAAGGACTGGAAGCAACTTTTTTTCTCTTCCTTTCATATAGACCAATGTTAATCTTTTCATTATGTCTGCCTATGTTGGAGAAAATCTTTTATTTGTTTTTGGAACTCCAGTTTAGTATTTATAATAATACCCCTTTAAAAATATCCTTATTTAAAATCTTTCCAACACAGCAGTCGCGCAGAACCAATTAATATTAGACAGAAAATCTTCATTGTGGGTATTAGCTACTTCTTCCAGTTTCAAAACTGAACATACTGCTCTGGATGGTGCTCATGATCTTGGGGGAGAACTACAGTCCACTTAAGCTGTGTGAAATACATTCAGAGTTACTCTAGTCCCAAATACAAAAATGTAGTTGACTGTTTTGTTTTCATTCCGTGTTTTAGTACTTGGATGCATATTTTGTTTACTTCCTAGAAGGGGATTGTGCATGTGATTTCTTAGGCAAAATTAATGCTCTAAGCTCAGTGTCTTGCCTTCAGAACAATCAACCTTCAAAACTTTCTTCTTTCTTCAAAATCTTCTGGAAGAGTTTTGATGCACTAACTTGTGATCGTGAGACCAGAATAAGACAGAGGAAGAAATCCCTTTCTGGATCACTGATATCAGTGATCAAATGAACTATTTGAATTAGACCCTGATTTGAATTCCTGATCACCAGGAATCTTGCTCTTAAGAGCAAGTCTGACCGATAGTAAGGACTGTTCTATACTCACTGATGCTTTCATAGTTATTACTGCAATTTTCTGCCTTTCCTCTTGGCCCCTCACTGATTTTTATTGCAGTACAATAAATATTATCCTCCTCTGGGAAGTGAATTTTGCCAGCTGTTGTGCATATGCATGCAGAAAGGCATGCTTATCATGGGCTTGAGGAAGAGGTATGCAGTAGTGGTATGCAGTAACACCTTAGGAGAATTGAGTTGGGAATGGTGACAGCACAGTAGGACACCAAAACACTAAGTGTAACAAGCACAAGGCACAAGCTCAAAGCCTTTGACATGTGGGAAAAAGTTAAACTGAGCTCCTCATGAGCTTCTCTAAGCAACAGAAATACTTTGAATTTTAACTCTAATGAAGTATTTTGGTAGAAGCAATAATTAACATCAGAGGTGAAAAAAAAAAGGTATAGAGGATAATTATAAATGCTGACAAACACATTTGTTTCTTCTTTACATTAAAAGTTAATGATGTGTGCTGGCAAGCAGAATGAAGTACAGATGACAGTTTGAATGTACCCATGCCAGATGTTCATTCAAAGTTTTTCTTTCTAATTTTCTTTCCACACTCTGTTATCCACATATTGCTCCCAAACATTCTCTGCAAAGCTGGCCACAGGGCTACTGTTTCTGAGTGCCCACTTCCCTCCTGCTCAGCTACCGTCCCAGCCAGCCTTCAACCACCAACCAACAGGACACCTGTGCTGGCTACCTCTTTTCCCATAGTAGGTTTGGATAGGCCTCAAATTAAGAAGAGCACAATTTTAGCTAGACTTCAAAACTGCTGCTTGACAGAGCAAAAAGAATCTATACTGGCTCATCCAAACTCCAAATGAAGACTTAGGGATACAGAGAGGATGCTGGTCCTACAAGACTTTTGCACATACTGTTAGGGCCTTTCAGACACGAGCGTTTGCCACGTGGTCTGAGTGCTATCCCTAGGATTTTAGGGCACCTATCAGCATCTCACAGGGAGGTCAATGAAAGGCAATATTCTCAGTAAGGAGACACCCAAGGTTCAAAGGAAAACCAGGCAGCTGCTAAAACCTATGTATGTTCAGATTTATCCTCTCCAGTTAATAGACGCATAGTTTAGTCTTTCTCTAAACACAGTGAGGATACCTGCTTTCAGGTAACAGCCATAGCCTTAGCACACTGGCTTAGGATATGGGAATTCAGGCTCAATTTTCTCTTCTGCCTGAAGCAATATGAATAAAGATCAGGACAAGTAAGTAACTTAGTCGCCATGTTAGTCTGGGAAAAACTTGTTGAAAATTACTCTTGCTACTCCACTTTGCATGGAAGAATTTGAAATTATTTTGACCTAGAGAATGTCAGAGTGAATGTCAGAGTGACTCTACATTCCTGCGCTTACAACGAAGAAAATTCGGGAGTTCCAATAAATACTTATACTGTTATGTAATATATATTTAAATATTATGTGGTGGAAGAGGAACCTTCTGTCTGTCTAGGACAGAACTCTCTTTCAACAGAGAGTGTCCTAGTGTCCTGGGTGAGTGCCCCCATTGCTGGACCCTGAAGCCATGCCTGCTCTCTTTAATGGTTAGCTATAACTGTGCTAGTACGGCAGTGATCCAGAGCTATTCAACAACAGCAACCACATGTGCGTGTCCCATAGGTGCTGACACAAGGGCTCATGGACGAATAGGTTTCTCCTCATGGATAAGCACGCATCCCTGCCTTGGAGGATTTGCTGTATTTGGGAAGATCAGCTCTGTATTAAGTGCACAGAGCATCTGAGGTGGCACATGGACCCCTTGGGGACATGACAGGATCAGATTAGCTCATTTGTTGTCTGTGATGGAGCTTGGTGGTGGATAAGACACCCCAGTGCCTGGTTCCACCATGAGTTAGCCACAGACACCTGCGTGATTTTATTCATGAAAGTTCATCTATAAGATAAACGTGCAGGAGGTGAGTGAGAGTGGAAAGTGCTAGGATGAGGGGGAGCTTCTATATCAGGTGTGAGAGGAGTATAGGAGTATACATCTGGTTTGCAAATCCAGGTCAGTGCCAAGCAACTGAACTCTCACAAGAGCTGGATTGAGGGCAGCTCCTTGCTCCTGCATGCCTCCTACCCCAATGGGAGCTGGGCTTGAGCCCACGGCTGAGGCCAGGGCAGCCAGGACAGGCCTCCACCTTCAGTCAGGCGCCTCAGGGTTCATTCCCACCAAACACCATGGCAGCTCTCTGGTACGGAGGAGCGCGTCCGCGTTCAGCCAGCTCAGCAAACCGCACTTGCAAGAGCGTTTGCATGGGGCAGCTGCAAGCTCCCTGTGCAAAAGGCTGCTCCTGGAATTTTAGATGATCCCAGAAATATCTGAGCCAAACAAATACATCTGAGAGCAATATTTGGCCTGTTACACTTTGATCCTTCAGTGAATATTGAATTTTAACTATTAAAAATACATGAAAAGTATTCAACAGCAATCAAACTTCACCTTCACCATTGAAAATAAACCTTCCCCTAGTTCTGTTGCTTTCTTGAAGCCACAAATCCCAGACTATGTACTGAATTCTTTGTTGTAAAATAGCAGATTTTACTTTCTGTTAATAATCCTCCTCACAGTAGACACTACAGAAATCAGTATATCTTGACCTAGCTTATCTAGAAGTCAAAGTCCAAAGGCATTAATCATAACATAAAATGGTTGGAATTATTACTCTTTAGTTTAATTTCTTGGCTAAAATGATAGACTACATAAGAAAGGTTGAATTGTCTACCGCATAAAAATGGCATGGCATAGCAAATAACATACAAGCAAAATTTAAATGAAATAATATCACCTGAGCAAAACTATCACTACTGTGACAGTGCATGCAGCAGATTTTAACTGCTGATTGTTGCATTTTGGCTAAGGTACATATCTGCATCTGCCAATCCTACTTTTGATGAGTATAATTGCTACAAGACGACTTACTCTTTCTTTGGGAAACACAGAGCAAGTCACGAATTCATTTATCCAAGATACAATTAATTCTGGGAAAATTCAGGTTCATATCCTGCCCTCCATGCAATATACTTTTAAGGAAACAGTTGCGCTCTTACTCATCCAAAAGAAAAAAGAACGGGAACACTGTGACTGTTCCCTGGGAAAAGTTAAGCCAGAAATTTGAAGAACAGGAAAAGCAGGGTATAAGATGTAGGCACCAATTCATAATTGCTTAATTTAATGATTCAGAGCAGAACACAATTCAGTTAGGAAAAAAGAAAGGAAGAAATAGTCTGTGACATTTTTCCAGATAAAGTTTTGTCAAAATCAGAACAATGTAGCAAGAAATTGAAAATCCATTTCTAAGATCTTGTTGACTTAAAGTCAAACAAAATCTTTCATTTCTCATCAGTTTGTACATATTTTGAAATATTCCCTTCCAAGATGAAACCAAATGTTGAAACTGGAGTTGTACCCTGGACAGAGATTCTGTTTTGCAAACACCGTGGTAGAATATTAAAAAAAAAAAAAAAAAAAAAAAAAGTGAAATTCAATAGTCTGCTTTTATTGAGACAGCCCCCGGGTAATGCAATCCAAACAGACTCAGTGGTAGAGCTGGTCTGGAATTTTCTGATGAAACTTTTTTGATCTGAAAATAATAGCTCCATCTAAGCTGAAGAGTTTTGTGGAAACTAGTCAGCTGAGAAGAATTTCCAGTAAAATAAAGACAAGGGTTCATCACAAAATTGCCTTGCTTCTCGCCAAATTGTCTCCTAGTGTACTTGAAGGACAGGCTTCAAGGCATATGGCTCATTTACAACTTAATCCTGCAGACGCCCTCATACCAAGTACTCCTGGATTTCTGTCACCTTTGCTCAAAGCGCAGTTGTACAACAGGGCTGCTCAAGAGGCACAATAATTCCAAAAGAGCTGCAGCTCCTGGGGACAATGCTTTGCCACCAGTCAGGAGATCCAGGTTGAGCCAGGATCCATTGAGACCTCTTCTGTCAACCCCCTGTGCTGCGGGCTCTGATTGCTGAAGTACCTGATCATTGGAGTTAACATTAGACCTTTCGGAACTGCTTCTCTGATTAATTTCAAAGAAACAAAGAAACAAACAAACAAAACCAACCAACCAACAAACAAAAACCTCCAGAAAACTACTTGCTTTTCCCCAAAAGTGGATATTTTTAAATGACCTTTACACCAGGATTCTCTACTTTGCCTATACTGGAACAAAGTCTCATTTAATATGTCCTGATTTACAATGAGATAGGAATTCTGAGTTTTGAACAGCCCTACCTCATGGTCTCAGAGAAGAAATCAAATCCTAAGGGAGAAAGCCTCATCCAGAGAAGTTGCTCTCCTGCCCACACTTTTCTAACTCATGAGTGTCAGTCTTCCAATAACCACAAACTGGGTCTTTCGTCTCTGAACTCAAAACTGTTAATATTAGCTCTTGCTAGCAGTTTAGCAGAAAAAAAAGACAATAAATCTTGCTTCCTTTGCCTACCTACTCATTTAATGAGAGTTACCTCGTAGATGTATTTAAGCCTCATATTGGTATAAGCATAGAGTCAAAGCTGCAATGATCACCAAACACTCTAAGAGCTGCATTGCTGAACTAACCCTTGCAATAGCAGACGTTAATAATAATTTTTTTCTGCCTGTAGCAGAAATTAGGAAGACTGCTAGAGAATGCTAATATAAAGCACAGGGCCTGCAGGACTGGATTCTGCTGCATTTGTGACAAGGAAGATACATGACCTGTGATTCCTTACCTTAACAGCGTTAATCTTACTGGTTGTTTTGAAGTTGACTTTTGCATTAGATTTCCTCTCCCCTACTTCAGAATTATAGAGAAAAATCAAATTGCTATTGTCATCTTATGCAAAAATATTCATTATAGCTGAAATAACCAAGCAGCATTTGTGAGATCAGCCATAATAATACAGCACATATCCTTGTTCTCCACTAACAACAAAATTTGCCTCTTCCTCTCCACCCTGCACAGATCTCCATGACAACATTTGCAATTAGTCAGTGTTGATGATTACTACATTTGGAAAACAATATTTTATACATAGAGTTTTACTTCAGCTTGGCCTAAGCTTGGGCAAAATCAGATTTACTGCTAAATATGTGTAGGATATACCAATAAAGGAATCCTGTGACAGTTCCCCAAGGAAACACTTGTGGATCATAGAAATCACTTACAATTAAATTTGAAATTAGCACTTGGGTGGTAATTTATCTTGGGAGCTGAAGACTGCAGCAGGCCTCTTACTGCAACACCTGCCAGGAATATCTAGCCTAAAAAACACAGTTTCCATCTGGAGGGAATCAAAAGGGATGGGAAACAGGCGTCAAGCCTACACAGCCCACACAGACAGATTTTGGGTTCAAGGCAGAGAGACCCAATCATATCAGCTGGAAACCCCAGAACGATGACCCCTTGGAGATCCAGATCTGGTGCTGGTGATGTTAGGGAGCAGAGGAGGAGCTGAGGCCTTTCAGCAGATGTGCTGGCACTTGCTGCAAGACTGTAGAGAGGTATCAAGGGAAAATCGTCTCTGGCTTTCTATCAATATTTTCAGTAGCTGAGATTTCGTCTTGCGAAATACTTCCTTGGTGTGAGAATTGTCTTCTTGTGCTGCTCTTCTGAGCTTTCATGTGCTTCACCCAACAGTCTGTCAGACTTCTGCAGAAATCTTGTAAAATCAGACTCACAGTGCCAGACAGGGATTTGACAAACCTCATTTCTATGAAAACTATCTCAATATGGTTACTGCAGTGGTGATCCAAAGCAGAAAGTAATCTCATATTCATGAATACATGTATTCATCCACTATTCTTGTCTTTGATGGCTGGGTACCAATAATATAGCAAGTGACATGTGCTGACATTCACTCCAGAAGTTCAGCCTGTCTCAATAGCGTAGAAGCACCAGTAATATAAAGTACACTGACTTTTTCTCTAGAGCAACATTATTTATGCATGACATGGAATAATGCCTAACAGGAGCAATGAAAGGAAGAAAAGTGCAATCAGCTAGTGTGTATATGATATGACCTTGTTAACATTTCACCGCAGCATAATCTTTTTGTACTTTCAAGCATGATAAGCTAATGCATGCTGCTGTGAGATGCATTGGAACTGACAGATAGACATGCATTTTAAGAAGCTGGTTCAGGGACTGTCACTTTACCATTAAGCCAAAGATATAATGGACTGGAGAATGAAGATCAGCAACTTTATAGAAACAATACAAAATCCTTACCTCTGCATCTGTACAAATAACCTCCAGCTTCCATTTGCAGTATTTGATGAGAATAATCTAAATGAAAAACTGCCGAGTTGAGAGTATAATCTAGGAAGTATGAATATTAGCATGACAACCTGTCAATTTCTTACGAGTTCAAGGACTTGGTACCCATGTAAAACACACCCAGCTGCAATAGGTGGCCTTGGAGAAGGTTATATGGCTCAAGCTTGTGTATGTTTAAGGCAGAATCTTTCTTAGGGATAGACCTAAAAGAAAGAATGGCATGTGAAGAGAGTACATATTTTCAAACACTATCACTATTTACAAGCTTGCTTAGATCCAGGACTTTGAAACTTGCAAAACATTTTTTTTACACTATGACTTGTGCAAGTGAGAAACCATGACTTCTCTTGTGGATGCTTCACGACAGAACAAGAATTACGAATATCAGCATCTTGATTCAAATTATAACAATGGCAATTCAGGAAACACACTTAGGAGGATAGATCAAGATTTATTTCAACATCAAATAACACATTGACAAACAGTAACCCTTTCGCATACACTTGGGATAATTCTGATAGCTGAGGGTCCTCAGCAAAACTGCTTAGATTCTAAAGCAGCAGAATCAAGATCTACATATAATTTGTGGGGAAAAATAAACACTGTCCTTTGGATCAAGCAATCCAACTTACACTATATCACTCAGCCAAAATTTACTATTTCATAGGCAATAAAGGATTTTTGTAACAATCAAAGGATTATTTCTGTAAGGCAAATTGTCTAAACATGGGCATGATGACCAGCCTTGTTTGGTTTTAGGTTTTCAATGCTGTAAAAAACTGTTTAGACGCAAGTTAAAAACCTTGCGTCTATTCAACAGCAATGCTGCTGCCACGAGGCTGCGGTCGCTCTCAGTGTGTTACGTGGTAATTCCACTGTGAGATGGTTCTTTCATTCCTTTGCTTAGGTTTCTCAGGCATTCTGTAACATAAGTAACTGTTGTTCTTTCTTGAATCATTAGAACTGTTCTTACTTGATCACACAGAAAATATTCAGGCTTGGCAAAAGATCTGATGCAGAACTGTTTTTTTTTTTTTTTTTTTCCAAAGTTTCTGGCAATTGGGAACCAGTGAAAAGAATCAGTAGTGACATGGCATTTGAAATGAGCCTTTCTTAAGACTCCTGAAGCTTAAAAAGGTGAACAGCCAACTTTCTAAATAAACTACCCTGGCCCTGAGTGATCTCCTGCATCCTTACATGTGCCAAAGATATAAAATCCTCTATCATTTTTCAAATATTTTTTTTTCTTTTTTTTCTTTGGAAAATGGAAATTTTGAGGAATATTGAAGCATATTTACTGACTTTTTTTGCTTTAATGATGAGAAACAATTTAATTACTGCTAGATATATATAGAAAATATCTAAAATATGTGTATATATATATGTTTTCTTTATCAATGAGAAATATGAACCTGCTGGAGTTTTGCTGTCCATAGAGGGAAAAGTAATTTTGCCTGACAGTTTCTCTGTGAAATAGAGAGGGGCAAAAAAAGTGGAAATCATTAATATTGTTGTCTTGTAAACAACCAGAAAGTTTACCCCTACAGGTCTGAAATGGCTGTTAGGTAGAACTCCAGTAGAGAAGGAATTCTTACTTCCATACGAAAACCCCGGCAATTTATGTGACATCCCAATATATTCATTCATGGAAGTGTAATGAATGCAATGAACTATTAAATTCCAGCAGTAAATTTGGCCCACAATATATTGGAATTATAATTGTCTAATTGTACAGTTTAGAAATAGACTAAATGCTCTGGAAATACTTAAATAATTTTGCTGGAAATACTTACTCATTGTCAAAACTGGTTTAAAGGATTGAAGTGAAGCAGTAAATGCAGCATTAAAGTAAATCAGTAATAACATCTTTCTACACAATATTTCCATTTTTTTCTGTCGTCATTCTAAAGGAAACAATTTCCTGTAATTTTTTTCCTCAATTTTCTTTTTTTTTTTCCATCACAGACCTCCTAATGGGACTGAAGGGGCAATGAGGGATTTTTTCTGAAAGTTTTCAAATGTCTTCCATTTTCCATAAATCATGGAAGAAAATCTGTTAAGAAGTCTGATGTGGTCGACTGTTTTCATACCGAGCATCATATTTAACTCTTTTAAGCCAGCCTTGAATGAAAAGAACGAGGCAGGAAAGGAAAATAAAGGGAGCAAGAAAGCACAGCAAACACAGCAAATCATCTGGTGAGTTGCATTTTTGAGTGTTGTCTCTCTACCATGAAATCAGAAAGGACCAAGACATAAACATCTGGATCCGGAACCTCCCAGTCCTTTTGGTGTTCAGGTCAAGGCTTTCATGGAGACCCTTAACAGAGAAAGGGACCTGCTCTAAAATGTAGATCCCGAGTACAAAAGTCTCCAACTCCCTGTTGCTTGTGCTTCCAGTTCTGGCTTCCAGCTGAGAACTTGAATCCACATCTGACCTTTAAAAGAATTTGGGTGGCCTTTTCTTTCTTTTTGTGTGTGTTTTTGGGAGGGTGCATTCCACGCCTCAGTACAACCACAGCTGCAACCATATTGCTTCATCTGACGGTTTCTCTTTCAGTGAGATGTATTTTTCAGGCTACTGTGCTGGACATACTTAGGAATAATTACAGGAAGGCTTACTTCTCTTTCAAATATTCCTCATATAAACCCAAGTGTTAATATAATGTAAAGATTTTCCTAACTCCTTAATTGCAGTCATCCAAATATCATTCCCAAAGTCTTCGAATCAATTAATAAAAAATTCTCACAGAAATTATGGCTTTCAGAATGACAGACATGTTAATGAATTTACAAAAAGAAACAAGTATTCTTGTTCAGCCTCTATAAATCTTCTGAAGTTTCTCTGTCATTATTATTAGCTCAGTGAAATCCAATGTACTAAAAAGGAACTAAATGTCAATAGTTGTTTCCCATGGAGTGTTTTGTTTTAAGACCATTTATCAGCACTGATGGATAAAGCACTGCAGTTCATATCACTATGTGATTTTTGATGAGATTGGAAGCAGACTGAAAAAGGAAACTTAACTCCTTGGGGAGAATGAGGAGAGTCTGTGCTTTTAGAACAGAGGGAGGCTTGGTTAAAAAAAAAAAGAGATTGATATCTGAATGATTTCTGGGATTTGTTTCTGCAAAATTAAAAGCAGAATTCCCTTCCCATATTTTTATTTGTAGCAGACCTAGGCCAAACTTGCCTTAACCCTTCAAGCTGAGCTAAGTTTATATGGCATATGAGAGCCATCATGAGACATAAGTTCCTTCTACTCTACTGTCCCCTCCCAAATCTCTCCTTTGCTCCCTCCTGCATCTGGTTCCCTCCAAAAAAATCCCTGTATTCACCAGCATCTTCTTTACTCTGGCACTTCCCCTCTTGCCATCCTGGAATTCATTTGCCATTTCATATTGTTTTTTCCTCATTGACTTCCCTCTGATATGAATCTGAGCTGTCTCCAAAATTGAAGGGAGTTAAATTTAATTTTAGAAAGAGGTCAAAGTGATGACTTTCAGATCTAGATCCAAGTCTGAATGTTCCTGTGTCTTTGGCCTTCTTGAAACAATCTTCTGACTCGGGTACTCCCATAGTTATTTCATGTGCACATTCCCCGGTGGGTGGGAGTGCTGCTGCTTGGTGTTTGGGTCAAAGAACTGGAATCTTGGAGCCAGGAACTCACATACTTCTAAATTCCTCCCCTCATGGCCTTTATGACTAGTTGCTAACTTGTTTATTTAAATGACACTGACATAGGGTGTTTCTGTTTTTCTATGCCAACTTGACACATAGCTGACATAATTTTTGGAAGCACTGTTTATCTGCTTTAGAAGCCAACAGCTCTTTGAAGCTCTGAAAATTCGCACAAAATGTCTCCAACTATCCTCTGCAAAACTAAAGCATGTTAACTCAACAGCAACTTTTGAAAATTAGTCATTAATATGCCCAATTTATCAGTCATACACCTAGAGAAAATGAATATTTACTGACATCATGTGATGGGGTTTGGTTGCTAAGAAGAGAACCTTTTCTTGAAGACCCATCTGCCTTCCCAACTTTCTTATCTCCCTAATGTCCAGATGTTCTATTCTTCCCATCACCAGGAGGGTTGCCAAAGGTCATAGCTGGTGGATCACTGAACTAGATTAGCTTTGCAAATTGCTATTGTCCTTAAACCTCTTGTTGTAGCTGCAAACTGTTATTAATTTAACTTTATACCATTTTTTTATATCCAAAAGTGCTGCTGTGAGTCACAGTGCAGTTATCACTGCTGTCTGTACACTTATCATGTCCTCTAAATTTTGCAAAGCCCTGCATGTTATTTTACAGTGGCTCAGGAAATAGCCTGCATTAGACACAGCATGTTTTCTACTTTTGCTTGTTTTACTTAAGCAGAGAACTTCGTCACAATGATTTTCCTTACTTATAGGATGAACTATTGATTCAAACCATCACTGTGGAGGAACATTAACATTCTCCCAGACAGTGTTGGAATTTGGCTCTTAAAATGTACTGGAAAGACAGAGATAAAAATTATATTCAAAGCAATTTCTGTGCTGCATATTCAGCCAAGCATCTGAGTTTTTCTTTCAGAAGCGCCCAAAGATGTTATTGCCAGCTCTCACCATTAAACCAGGAGACATGATTTTTGGTCTTTAATTTTGATTCTCTCATGGGTTTGCATTTTTTCCAAATCTAATTTACATTTTATTCTACATCTGCCTTCTTAGGAGATCAAAGTGTTCATGCGCTGTACAAATGTAGGTTTCCACACCCATTCCTATTGCCAACATCTTATTTTTTTCAGTTTTGGAAGGCACATTATAACATGTGAAATCAGTTTTTCACAGAGCCAGTAGTAACAGAGGCACATATTTCTACAGATTAATAATTCTCTTTACTGTAGATCTCATGAATTCTTCTCCTCCCTCTTCCTTCTTCCCTCATGATTTCAAAGTCCACCCAGTGATTGCAGTGATCAAGTCACATTTATACAATTATCTGCTTCAAAGGCATTTTAAAGGAGAAAATTAAAAAACAAAATGAAAGATGAATTGGTAACATGAACAATTTCTGCTTCACTTTAACTGTTACCATAAAAAAAGCTGTTCTGATCTGAAGTAGAAGAGTGGAAGAGATCTTTCCTGACTTAAAGGTAGGTATGCACCACTGCAGATATCACCATCTCAAAAAACAAGAGGAAGAACCCAAAGAAGTGCACTAGTCTAGATCAGTCATCTTCACAAAAGAGTGCTCTTTCTGCGAACATCTGTCCCCAATTTCAGGTTTCTGGCGGTTAGCTGCCTTCTTTCAGCTAGTCATCTGGGCTTTCTCTGCAGGCAACGGAGGGAAACAGGTATCACATCTTCTAAAACAGATGTGCATCATGAATGGCACTCTTGAGTTGACTGCCTCTCTCCATTGACTTCAGAAGGAACCTACATGACTTGCTCAGATTAGATGTGTCATCTTTTTGCTGAGCAAATATAGGTAAGGCAAATACCACCCTCTGTGGCCTTCTCATGATGAGTTTTCTATTGCTATATTATTAAGATTGAAAACACATCTATGTAATATACAGTTATGTGTGCATGAGTATGGATATACACATACATATATATATATGAGTACATATAAATAGTTTTTATATAGAGGAATATATTAAAAACAATTTTCACCTATTACATATTTCACAGTTGGACTGGTGAACTATAAACACACAGGTCATAATGATTTCCTGCAGTCTAAATTCTAATTCATCCAAGTTGCTGCACCTCTTAAATTGAAAATAAAAATGCATTTGTTTGCTCTCTACAGTTCAGTTCAATCCAATCTAATCCAACTGATCTGCTTCCAAAGGTCACCATGCCCATGTAACAATACGAATATACCCATATATGAGTTTAACTATAACACAACAAGGCTAAAATAGTATTACTGCAGTCAGAGAGAAGCAGCAGGACAGTTCATGAAGAAGGCATCACAAATACTTGACCTAATGATGGTATCTGAGACTTTACATATAGTTACTGGAGCACTTAACAGCCTTTATCAGTATTTTCCTTTACCAGAAGGAAAACCAAAAAGTCGACCAAAAAGCATGAGTCAAAATATTAAAGCACATCTCTACCTAGTCCTTTACAGGAAAGTAAGCAGAACACTTAAAGAAAACCATAAATTGCATCAGGAACATACAAATATTTCTTAAAATCGCTTCTAATTCCTTTCAAACTCTCTTCTAATTCCTTTCAAGCTACCATTTTTTTAAAAAATCATGATGAAAATGTTCAATGAAATATATTGCTCTTTTATTGTAGTAAGAAACAATAACTGTATCTTGATGCAATGATAAAGTGCACAGTGCAATGGAGTCAACCATGCTGTGATTTGCATGTATGATAAACTGCAGTTATTACAATTTCAAAACATAAAAGAAAATAATATATAAGGGAGAAAAGGCCATTTCACTTTATTTTTAAACACTTTGTAATCTGGTAAAATATATATTGCCTATGACTTTGTGGAATTTTTTATTTAGTAATGTAGAAAATTATTTTAAATTTTTATTCCTGGGGCTCTGCTAGAGAAATAGCCTTTTTACTCCAGTCAACAGGGTAAATTGCATGGAGTTTGAGATTCTTAGCTCATTTCTTTTCATGTTGATATGGTCAGGTGTATTTGTATGACATATCCATATCCCTGTTTTGTGTTCATTTTTATGGAGTGCCGATAGGACTTGCTACAAGTAAATCAGTGTGCAGTTATCCCTGTGTTTTTCTGATCCTGCTTTTTTTTTCAGACTTCCTGCAGGCTCTCACAAGAGACATTGTGGGCAAGTCTTGTCTTCCCATGATAGTGTCCATCAAGGCACAGCTGGACCAAAATAGTTCAGTAGAGTTGCGATGATCTAGAACTTCTTGATTTTAACAGATTTGTCCTTGAGATTGTTATATATTGCCAATTTGAGGAGGTGAGAGGACGTAGTAAAAATGGCTGCATTTTTTCTTATTCATACCTCAATATTGCATAGGACAGAGATGACCAGAGAAGAACACTGTTTAAAAAAAAAAAAAAAAAGGAAAAATAAGTGTTATAAGAATCATCTATAAAAATAAGAACAGCCATCTTCTTTCTTATAGAGCTAGCCATTCACTTTGGCTAATAAAACAATGAAGAAAATACTGTGTTCTGCAAACAGTTACTATACACTACCTAGAATTTCTTTAAAATGCGGGATTCTGGAATGTGAGAGAGATGCTGTGGGAGAAAACCCATGCATTTCTTAGGTGGAGTACAGCCACCAAGATGTTTGTGGAACTAACTTGAGGTAGAAGAACAATATAAGCAATAAAACGATCACCTAAAATGATCGATAAAGAACATGAACATGACTTATTTTCACCCTCAGTGTCCACAAAAGAAAAGATATTGCAATAGTTTCTGGCTAGAAACTATGCTTTGAAATCATCAGTACTCCTCAGCTATCTATTTTAGATGGCATTTTTGGTATTAGAAACTCTGGTAAAACCATCAGAAAAGGTACTTTTCTGCCTGTTCATGGCATTGTTGACAATCTTGTCATTACATTTCATGATACAAATACAGTTTAACACCGAGATCCCAGTAACTTCCTAGGAAGTCAGTCTCAGGCTCTTGCTCCCTTCATTTTTACCCCTTTTGCATTTTCTAACATGACTCTATTCACATCCACTTTATATCCACTTGCCCTTGTGCACGTATCACCCCTTTAGAAGACAGGACTCTTCCCTCCTGGAGACAGATAGAAATAAACAGTGCCGCTCTAAGACTTTCTTTTGTTGCACCAAACCAGCCCCTTTAACTCCCATCACATGATGAGTTTTCCATCCCCCTGTTATTGTCATAGTTCCTGCTTTCACCTCTTCCAGTCTGAATTCAACTGTCAGTGGTAGATAGAGCCAAAACTGCTCCAATAGTGCCTTGTGTGATCATGTCAGTAGCTCTTGCTTTAGGCACAAACACGCTGTAGGTCCTTGGTAACCCTTTAAAAACTTTAGCCTGGGATGAGCACAGGATGTGTCCTCTGCTTCACGGACATACAATACTCCTATCTGGTTGAGATCCAGACTCATGAGTCACGAAAGACTTAAGCCTTATTCAACAGAAAAGTGTAAGAAACTCACCTAGTTTTCCAACAAAGAACATAACTGTCCTTCCCTTCCCTTTCATTTAAAACTATGCAGCTAAGCATACCTGTTTGTTAATGCTATTAAACACAGCAAATCTGAGAGAGATGTGACTTGGCGGGGGGGGTGAGGAAGTGATTTGGCCCAGACTGAGAACCTGTATACTAGCTTTCATAATAATGTGGGAAATTGATAATAGTTGGGGAACTTTTTATCTATATATTTCGGATCCTAAAGCTAGTGTCTCTTTCTAGTGTCTCTGCCCATACTGTCCTCCTTAAACACAGGAGGAGTCCTGGATCCCCTCCAGCAACGTCCTCCTCTCATTTTATTTTTTATAAAATACTTTATATAAAAAATACATATATATATTACTTAGCCTTCTATATTCTATTATGTATTTTTTTAATACAAAAAAATACCTAGCCTGGAGTTGGAAGAGAAAACTGTGAGCTAGTCTAATATTTATCCCTATTCAAATGTGAATCTCTGTTCTCAAGGATGCCAGGTGCTTCAAACGCTGCCAAACATATGGCAGGGCTGTGGTGCAGCCGCCTTCAACGGGGGAATGGAGCTAATAGCCCCACATGCATTTCATTTAAAAATATGGACAACTATTCAATCAAAATGAATTTTGTCATCTCGGTCAGGACTGCATTCAATCGGTGTTGAGAGACATGAAAGGACACTCTACTACCCATATTTTATAACAATGACTCATTCAGCTCCTATAATCCTCGTCAGATACAGTACAATGCTATTTCTTGCCTGTTTCTTTTCTTTCAACTGTAACTTTTCCTCCGCTATGCACAAAACTCAGTGGTTGTCAAGAAGGTCTCGTTAGCACCTGCTCTAGGGGCTCGCTGCGTATATCCCAGGCTTTGCACTTTCATACCGTTTTCTCCCTCTAACTCTGACCCTTTTTCTCCAAGTATGAAAACGTATCTCATCTTTCCCTCCCAGCTACAGGACAGGAAAGCAGCTGCAGTAACAGATCTGTGTGATACAACCTTTTTGCCTGATTTGTCTGATGAAAAATGTATAAGCAAGTAGAAAACATTATTATCCCAAAGCAATTCATACACAAAAGCATAACAACCCTACTAACCCCAGCAGAGGCAGCAGATAACTTAGCTATATCTCTCTCTTTTTTTTAAAGGGATTTACCTTCTATCATGGTTTCATAGGCTGGTTCCAGTGCTCATTAAAAGAATGGGATCAAAAAAAGCTGCAGTGAAATCCTACTCTGAACGAATAGAGAATGTACTCAAAACAAAATCAGGGGAAAAAATGGGAGCAATAAGCATATAAATTAATCTATGGGGCTCATTAGAGAGATTTGATAAATATTTATTCCATCTCCAGAACTAGACTAACTTAAATTTTAAATTAGATATTAAAGACCTAGAGCAATTTTAGAGGTAGTGACCCAACAGAATGAAAATGCATTTCTGCCCAAAATAGTATAATTGAATAACCAAATGTCCAGTGCCAGGTTGCACTCATTTCAGGATCTGCAAGCTCCCCAGTGTCAGCTGGAGGGAAAAAAAGAAGGAAACAAGGATTATGCATGGCCCATAAAGAAGTCAGTATATTAAATAACTTTGAAATCTTTTACCTCCTGCTGTTTGGGTGCAACCTCTCCTTGTCTTTGCCTGCCCTGGCAGGGTGAGCACGGTCCCGCATGAGAAAAGCTGGACGTGCCCTCGGGATGCTCAGCAAAGCAGGGTGCAGGCGGCACCCGGATCTGCCCGCCGGGCATCCAGGGGTATGTGTCCCTGCACTCCCTATGGCCCAAGCCCAGGGATAAACTCTGGGGAAAAAAGAGCCCGTATTGGGTCCCCAGCGGGGTGGCGGGTGCCGAAGGGCCAGGACAGCATCTCCATGTGAGCCCCGCTCGTCACCTCTGCCCGCCGCCCCGCGAGCAGCCGGCGCAGGTCTGTGCTGCACGTCAGAGCGCGGGGAGCTATTCCAACTCAGTAACCAACAGAGCGAAGAAAGTGGCTAGACCACAGGTATTTGGAGGCAGCAACTGTAAACTTCGTGTATGCACGGACTAAAATAACTCCTCACCAGCTGTAAGTTATTATGTAAACACTGGAATCTTTCATCTTTTATTAGCATTTACTGAGGAAATGGCTCAAATTGAGCTTTGTCTTATGCATAATAGTAAGTTGGTGAAAAATATTCCTCCGCAGATTTTGCAACCTTTCTAAAGACATGGCACGTTATAACACTGTAAGATAATTACATTGGGCTACTGCTTATTAAAAGTCTAGGTGTTTTTAAACCTATAAGTGGTTTTAGAGACATTCAAAAGGCAGAAGGACATGTATCTGCATTTGTCAAAGTATGTCTCTTCCTGATGCACAAGCAACTTGCCCGGCAGCAGCAAAAGAGAATGGTTTAAATAAAACTGTTTATGAACATGGCCAACAAATCTGGCTGTTTCCCAACTCACGTGGGAGTGCAGGTAAGAAATCCTCAAGAAGGTCACTCACGTCAAGTCTAGAAGACAGCTTGCCTTGCATCTTCTCATTCAGAGATGGAGAGTCCCACTTCTGCGCATCACATCTCACTGTTCTCACGGTGTGTGCGAATGAGAACGGATGTTCAGTTTTTAACATACATACTCATCAGTGCCGATGCTCCCCTATAAACTCAGCCAACTCTGAGATCCTCCAGTACAAATACCTCTACATTTATAGAAGCAGATTATCTCTCTTGTTACACAAGAGAGGTAACAGCCTATTTCCATACAGTTTAACCAGGTGGGCGCCTATTGCCACTCAGGCACAGAGCACATTTTGAAAAACCCAGTGAAAGGGTCCCCTGTCTCTCTCTCATTCACTCCTTCATTTATTCTGTTAAAATTGCTTCTGCTTAATATTATAATACACCAAAGGCAAATCAGACTCACTTATTATGGAGTATATTTTCAAATTGATGATGAACTGAATTACAAACTACCTGGGAAAGGCAAGGATCTAACTAGTTTTGAAAATGCAGCTTTATATCTTTATGAATATAGCTTGTGTGAGCCTCATATCAGAAATTTATACTTGTGATATAAGTCCTTTTGTTGGATCACCCCAACAGGAGGAGACCAGACTTGTTGAACATGTTCATTTGCACCACTTACACATAATCTCAGGCCTCAGATTTTTCTTAGCCTTCAGGACCTGGAGGGTTTTATTTCCTCGCTTTGCAGAAACATGACTTCTGGCTTCTTTGGAGCCCTTTCTGAAACATCAGAGCTAGGACACAGCCAGAGGTTGAATGGGCTACTTTGGTGAAACTATGGAAATAAAAGCCTCTCAGCTGCCTGTAGGGCATGCAGAGACAATTACCTGCCGTATTTGGGGTTGCTAAGTAATTTTCCCTAAAATCAGATCGGTGGGAATGACTGAATGTTACCTTCTTCTGTAGGAGAGTGTGGTGTAACTCTGAGGATCATCTAATGATTAAATAACAGCAAACCTGCCAATGAAAACTGAAAACAGTGGTGAAATGCTTCATCTCCCTAGTACTCTCTTGAATATGTAACAGAGAGTGTGATTCTTTTGCCAATAGATTTGCAATTTGTTATAGGGAGTGGCAAGTGTTTTGTGGTTGGACATCTATGGAATAGCTGAATGTGATTATAGGTGGCTGGACATCTTCTAGATGACCCTTTTCAGGTCCTGTGCCTCTAAAAGTTGTACATGATAGGGCTCTGCAGCAAAAGAAAGAGGAGTGAGAAAGGTGCCTGCAGTAGGGGATCCTGAAGTAGCTGCTCTTCAGTAAGCTCTGTTTCAGCATGAAGGGCCTGGTGCCCTTTCACTGGGATCCAAGGTCATGCGTTTTGTGCAATACTCCCAGGACAGATCTGTTGAACCACCAACAAAAACTTGGCTTCTAAATTCAGTCTGATCTGCTTTTGCTCTGATGCTGTAAATGCCTATGCATTTGTTTCACAAAAGCTTCTATTTCAATATGTTTTAAATAACTTGCTAAAAGATTTACTCGGCTATTATCATTTAATCCAATGTGGTATGAACATGACACTTGACAGCCTACAACTGATAATTCCAGCTGCCTTTCTGGATTACTAGCATAAAGTTTTACAGCTGTATGTAGCAAGATGGTAGGGTCAGCAAAAAAAGGAGCCTGAATTTTCTATGCAGATCAGCAAAGTTGCTATTGAAAGCTGCTATTCTTCCCCTTAGTAGGAGTCTTGAGAGACCGAATGAGCCGCAACTGAACCCTTCTCTCAGGGGAAAGGTCATAAATAAGACATTGCAGGGAGTAACAGAGAAAGGGTTGAGCAGGCTTGGAGATCTTCACACTTGTGTGGGGTCTGGAAAGATGACTGAGGGCCATGCTAAAGGGTCACTCTTGTTCCCACTTCAGAGAAACTTTCACATGAATCTTCCTACTCTTGGAGAGAGATTTTCTTAAGTGTTTAGGCAGAGCAGGATGAGGGTTGCGCTCGCAGCAGATGATGGCTTCTTCAGAGATCAGTAGCAAAAAGGAAGTCAGATGAGTATCAAAACAACCTCAGACCCACTTCTGAAGCGCCTGCTTTCTGCCCAGACACGGCTGCCCTCCACAAAGCCAAGGAGCTGCCATGGCAGGACTTCCACCAGCAATGCTATGTGCAGCAGAGCTACCACCGGGTACCTGTGACAAGGGAGGAGAAAAAACAGGAGTGAGAAAACCATGGAACTGAGGGCTCGTTTGGGCGCGCAGTCACAGAGGCACGACGTGAGCGCTAGACTTCACATCCCCAGAACATGCTGCAGGATCTCGTCGTGCTGTGCGAACTCAGAGCAGAGAAACAGTCACTACCCCAGACATTCTACTAAGCAGTAATTTAATCCAAATAATTTGTTACAAGCATTTCAAACCTTAGTCTATTCAGACTAGTAAAATAAGACTACTACAGAATGCAATGAGCTAATTTCATTTATTTTTTTCTTGAAAGATAGGAGAAAAAATCTACTCAGGAAGTAATCATTTGGCCCTTGATAATCAGGTGTGGCTGAGAAAAATATTTCACAGAAATATGAGCTGATTATATTTGTACTGAATTTGATTTTTGTAGAGATTCAATTCTACTCTGTACAGTTGTCCACGGAATATATTAAACAATGTCTAAAGAGTTAAATTCTTTATTTTCATGTGATTGAAGAAAAAAAAATCTGATTAGAAAATATAATCTCTTGCTCTCAGCACTGATTTTTTTTCTGAAAAAAGCCAGCAAAGCTACACTTAATGGATTTAAAATGATACTGAGAAACACAATAGCCAAGTATTAAATAGGTTGTCACACATGAAAAATCAGTCTGCTCCAAAAAGGCCAACTTTTGTTCAGTCACGATGAATAGTTCATCTAAATCACTACAAAAGGAGCAGAAGTCCTGCTTTTTTTCCTCAGGCAGCACTTTCATGGAAAACCAACCTTGTTTTTTTTTTTTTTTTTCCTGAGGAAGACCAAGCAAAACATGAAAGCCATGCAAGAAGTAGATAGGGACAGTGTGGAAATAACAGGAAAGGAGGGGAAGAGTAGACTTCAGATGAAAAGTAGACTGCTAATGCGATAGCCTCCCAAACACAGGAAAGATGCAATCCTGGGAGTGGATCACATGCAGTTAGGTGTGGAGCTCCCACTGGAATGCAGGCTGCGGGGAATCTGGCACAGCGACACCAAAGTTCACAGTTCTGAGCAGCAAAATAAACCAAACCCCCAGATGTTTGCCATTTTCCTGCTCTTTCAGCCCGCACTCCACATTTGCGACCGCGTCCGTGGGGGTGGGTTACTTCCCTTTCGGGGCAGCAGCCTGCCCAGCTGCTCGCTCTTGGCGCGGGACAAGGGACGGTGCCTGCCCCACGCGGTGCCATCATCCGCCTCGCGCGAACAAAAGGCGAGCGGCAGAGGCGAGCGGGGAGGGCAGATATTTGCATCACAGTCGGCGGCGCGGCCTCGCGGGCCGAGCCCCTTTGTGGCGGCTCCCTCCGTGCGGGACGTGCGGCGCTTGCCCGGCAGCTCTCCCGCTGCACAAAGGATGCCCGCGGAAACAGGCAGCCACGGGAAGCGCCTGCGGCGAGCGGCGCGAAACAAGGGCCTGAATGGAGTGCTCTGATAATTGGAGATTAATATCGCCACCCGGTTATGCTTTAAAAACCATCTGTATCGTTTTAGTTTGAATGACAGATGGGCCAAGGCTGAGGCGTCCGCTCGGAGCCTCCTTTGTCACCTGGCAGGTCAAAGGCACAGCTGGGGATGAACCCAGGGGTGGGAATCTCACCCCTTCGTTAGTTGCTTTCTGGCAGGGAAGAGGGATGGAGAAACGTAAAAAGGCTTGGAAAACCTTGACGGCAGCAAGGGCAAGATGCTCTGAGCAGGTCCCGCTGCAGCATCCATGAGCCGGCCCCAGGGCATCTCCCACCACATAGAGCAGGGCACAGAGGTGCTGAGGAGCCCACAAGGGAAGCCAGGAAGATGGACACAAATCCCACTGATCTACAGGGATACTGGGAATTTCTCCAGACCCAGAACAGGAAAGACTCTTAAAGCTGCTTTTTTTTCCATCTGACTCCTGGGCTGAGATCTGAAAGGCTGTGTCTCCATAGGTACACTCAGGAAAATCAAATTCAAACAACTTAAGGGGAAATAATAAAAAAAAAAAGGCAGTCTATTATTTAACGCTAAATTTTTATGCAGACATTCTCCTTCAGAAGTGGTGAGACTTTCATTCAGACCTGAGCTCCATTTCTCAGACCATTACTTATGTAAGTCTGCGTGATTGAAGTGTTTCCTAAAGCCGGGGCGTGCGAGTGCCAGGAGCGAGCGTTTGACACTTCCGACAGCATTTTCAGCTCTAGCAGTTGTCCCCTTCTCTGCTGGGGAAAGGCCGTGTCCTTGGGCCCGGCGTCCAACGGGGACGCGACGCACGGGCTGGGCTGCTGAGGCTGTCCAGGGCTGGGCCGTGCCCCAGCGTCAACCTTAACATTATCAGGGAGCCTCCCTGAAGCCTTTTCATCTCACATTGAAAAATCCTCACTGATAGCCACTGGAGCCACTCTCTCCACTGGATGTGTTTACAGACTGGCTTTCATTACCTCGTGATAAACATTCAATGTTGGCAGGAACTACTTTGTTTTTACTACCAAAACAGAGCATTTTCTGCCAGGAAATACATCAGTGGCAGCCAGTTTAAGGGTAGGGATAAAGTGAGGAATACGGACGTGTCCATGGGAGTTTAGGAGAGCAATGCTAACTGACTTCTCCTAATTGCAAGCGGGGCTATGATCTGCAGAGTCTTGCTAGCACAGAAGCCCAGGAGGGGCTGGAAGGTGTGATCTGACCCAACTCGCTGCTCCGAAGCTAAGCCCTTCCTGACAGATGTTCGTCAAAGCAGCTCTTTGCTATCCTGCAGCTTCCCCCCGCAGCCCTGCTCTGGTGTTTACCTGTCTGCATGGCAAGAAACATTCACTTAGTGTCTCACGGCTTGGGAAATCTGACTTTGAGCTTAGGGCCAGCTTTGAAACTTGTATTCCTGAGTTTTCTCTTTTCCTTTTGAAAAACTGAAGACTGAATAAACAGCCCCTTCTCAAACAAGGTGTGTTTAGATGATGATGAGCTTCACACCCTTTTAACTGTTCCCTCATTTTTTTTCTCCCCACCTCCCCTCAGCCTCACTCTTTCCTGCTTCCCGTAATAAAGCAGGAGGTGTGATATAAACACCAAACCAAAAGCAAATATCAAGCTCCTGACTAAATGCTCTCTCTTTCTGACTACTGTTTTTCAACCTTTACTTTCCCAGGAAGAGCAATTTCTCCAGGTGCCTTATAAAACAAAGGAGTATGAATTTCTCAGCAGTGGAGTGATTCATCGGGGAAAAAACAGTCCAAGTGGAATTTCTATTAGTAAGGCTAATTCAGTCTTTTCTATTCATGAAGATTTTGATGGATTATGTGAGATCAAGTCAAGCAAATGTACACACCATTACATTAACGCAGTAAGATATTCTTTGGCAGCTTATCCATAAGTATCTCTGCAGGGCTAGTAGGGTGCCAGTCGTGTTGTCCAAAGTCTACACAGCTCAGGATTGCAGTACAAAGGAGATATCTGAAACCACTGCAGAAGAATGGTACACGTCACTGTCCAGGGACACTGCTGCTTTCTGCTTCAAAATTCTACTGAGCGGAAAACAGATAATCGGCATGTGCTAAAAAATAACAGTTTTGTTGTTTCAGGAAAATATATCTCCTTTCCAGGGAGACACGCATTGCAACATTCACCAGTCTTGAACTGGATGCTGAGATATAAGGAGAGTGTGGGTCTGGCAGAGAGGGAGCAGGTTACACTCAGCACAAGACAAAATCAAACAAGGGGTTTTGGCCGTCTGCATCTGGAAAGACAGAGCACGCAGAAACTATAAAAAGGCACTGATGTGACTTATAGCAACAATAATATTTTTTCTGATATTTGGGTCGCTTGCTGGATTTATCTGGTGTCTCTTATATTCAGTCTGTTAGAAACCTGACAGAGAAGCCATCCTCTGTGTCTGGACAGGAGACATCAGGCTCTTAGAATGTCAGTTGTTACCATAATATAATAGATAATAACAATCACCACATAATATCTGAATTATTGGGGACGATGAAAGGCCATTCTGACCCCCCTAGCAGCTGCTCATGTCTAGCAAAATTGGGTAATCATCATCTATTGCTGAGCTACGATGTCATGGATTTGTATAAGTTGGGATACCTCAAGGTAACCTATGACATCAGGCTTGCAGGGCCTTTGGGAAATAATTGTATCAGTTCTTCCTAATGAATATAATGTGATGAAGGCTCCCATGAGAGAGGGAAAAGGATTTGGTCACTGGAAAACATAAATACCAAATAAAACACAAGAAAAGTTAAGCTCACGAAAGGCTTTAGAAAGGAGGAGACAGGAGGAAAACAGATAAAGAAAAATAAAGAGATGATGTAGAACATGCATCGCTGTCTGTTGAAGTGCAAGTGGCTGGGCATAGAAATGAAAGGAGATGTCATCATTCCATTTTCTGTGCACTGAGTCTTTAAATGGAGATGAATCTCTTATCCTGCTGTGGGGGCAGCTCCGAGGCAGCTGCAGAGAGTGCATTTCTGAACAGATGCAAAGTGTGTCCAGTACCAGAGGAAGATGGTTTATTTCTCTTTGTTGGCTAGAGATTGCTTTGAAAATTATTATTAATTTTGTTCTTTAATATTCCCCTTCCAAAAGAAATGAATGCAATCTAGCCCAGAAAATACATGCAATATATAACATTAGTCTAACAGAATTGAAAATTCAGTCTCGTGGGATTTGCTGATAATGTGGTAATGCTGGGCATCTACTATCAACCACTTAAAAGGCTGCTGGATGGAACAGGGGTTGTTTCATCCACCAGGAAGACAGGACTACAGGACAGATATTCATCAATTTTGCATTATAACATACACATCCAGTTTGCTGCTGTCCCTGTTTGGATTATCTCCATCACTATCCAGCCTCAAAACAAGCAGTCAGCAGTCAGCTCAGTGCATCATGCCCTGAAGTGCAGTCGGCACCACCCAGAGTGCAGCTTTTCTTGTCCATCTCTGTCTTGAGAGAGCCATAAATAGGTGGGGCCGCAAGCTCAGCTTTTGCCTTGGGCTCCATGGAACATTTCTGCCCAGACACGGCACTCCGGAACGCAGCGTGGACATGCCCATGTGTCGCTGAATGTCACTGCCCTTTGTATAATTACAAGCAAATGGAGTCATTGTACCACAGGCTTTTAACTAACATTAAACTGCTCAGATACCACTTCCAGTAGAAGATTCTTTAGGTTATTCTTATTCCACTGTGAAAACTCATTCTGATGAACAGCAAGTATATTTTTTTCTAAATATGCAATAACATCCCCAGCGCATAATTTCCATCCATTATCCTCATATTGGTGGCAACAGCACAAAAGTATCAGGTCTAAATTCTAAGCTGAGATAAATTCATGGTCATCAGTACTGTTGAACGGACAGAGCTGGGCACTAATTTTGAGCCATGCATGAGAAATATACAGGCTGTGTGAAATATACTTGTTGTGACTAGTATTACATATCACAGTGTTTCAAGCCTATTCTTCAAGAAAATGACAGCCTAAGGAAATTGTTGGGAAAACATTAACCCTGACCACTCACTCATTGGTTTCCTATATAGCTTCTTTTCAGATTCCTGCTCCAATTAAATGGCCTAAAAATTTGCAGAGACAATGAATGTGCTTGACTCCTGAGTTACTTTGGCATGAAGGATCCCTCTATAACAAGAAATAATGTCTTTATGCAACATGGAAATCTTTCCAAGAACCAGAGTCAATGCATTGGATGTCATTTGAACTGGTATGTGTATTGGACAAAGTCCTTAATCCATTTTCCTTATGAAAACAAGAAAAAAAAAGTCAAAAAAGGAAGAAAAATAAAAAGTATAAAATTGCTAACCTTCAGAAATGTCTATGTACATGGCGAGAAGGCAATACTGCAAATGACATGCTAGCCATGTTGCTTTCCGTGTCCTCAGAAAGCATTTAAATGACACAGTGGTGGGTAGCATATAAGAGCCTGAAAAGAACAGAAAAGAATATCTATTAGCAACGACATACAAAATAAAAGGAAATGTTCGGCCTTTCAGCCAGCAGGTCATTGGGTCAAATCCAGCTCACGAGCAGTGACGGAAGGTCATTCTCATTTGGCGACGTGGTGAAGTCTGAGCCATGAGCTGCAGCATCAGAACTGTTGTTCCTTCACAGGAAAGGATGAAGGGATGAGGTCGTTTCTGTCCTATTCCTTTGCTCACTTAAACTCCAATATTTGCTCATTTCTGGTAAATTTTAAGTATAGGTTGAATACCATGTTGTTTGCATCTTAGATAACATTACTACCTAACAAGAGTTCAGGAAAATTACTTTTGGTTTTACAGTATTCAACATCTTATTTGCATTGGTGCAAACAACTATGTAGGATGCAAAATATCAAATATTGAAACTAAAGTGATTAAGAGAAGTTATATTTTCAGAGATATAGTCAGACAGTCCTCCAACATTTCCCTTTTTAAGGCTGACATACTATATGGTGATTTCCTGAGTACCGCCAAAATCTAACATTGTTTCCCATCTTGCTTTTGAAATTAAGAATATATTTTCAATTATGAAAGGCTCTGCAGGAGTTTATTGAGAACACTGACTAAAAAGATGGCTATTTGCATTCTTTCTTGAGAATTTTAGAAGCCTGAATTTAAGCCAGCAACATGTAATGTCTCTCAGTGGCAAGAAAAATGTTGACAGCTATGAAGTGGAAGAAAGGTGACTGAGCTCCTCAGAAGCAAGTAATCTTCAGCTTCCCCCTACAAAACTAATCTGTGTCACATATGCAAGGATGAACAATGGACAGGATCCTTCTTATTTTTCAGGAAGTGAAAGAAATCCAGACTCAAGGGCAGGAAAGGAAAGGAAAAAGGAAAAAGGAAAGGAAAAAGGGAAGGGAAGCAAAAAGGGAAGGAAAAAGGGAAGGGAAGCAAAAAGGGAAGGAAAAAGGGAAGGGAAGCAAAAA
>JAWLRI010000471.1:2789573-2803342 GCA_034781795.1 Crypturellus tataupa | reverse complement strand
AAGTTTTTTTCTCTTTGTTTCACTACCCACAGGACAAACTTTTTTATTTTTTTTAATGTCTCCCTGTAAGAAATTACTATTCTCAAAAAACATGCAAAACATTCCAAAAGGGTTGGGCTTAGTGTTTAAGTGCCAAATAATCTAAAATGTTGATTAAAACAAAAAGTAAACACTTCCAATAAGACTTTGAAAAATAATAGATCAATTCTAGAAAAATACTGGAATTTGTTTCAAAAATATATTTTCTTTTATATTGACCCAGAATCTTTCGTCACTGAAAATCTTAAAGGACTTAAAAAATCTTAAAGGACTTAAAATCTTAAATTTAGGATTGAATTTTATCTCACTGTTCACTGTTTTCAAAAGCCCACTTCAATTTGTAGGAAGTATCTCCTTAGGAACTAAGAACAAGCAGAGCTTTTGCAAAATAACATCATGTACAGGTCCAGTGCAAACCTTTCCCGCCCCCTGGCTTAATACTTTGTATGACTTTATATATCTATTTTTCCTCCTTAGTTAACAGAATAAAGGACACTTGGTAAAATTTCAGTGTGTGAAACACTGAATTATGTGAATCAATACAATAAAAAAGTATTGATTTCAGAGGATCCAGATTTCATCCAGAGATGTCAGCAATAATAATTTTGGAAATATGGGATATATACATATGTGTATATATATAATCTTATCAAATCTTGTCAAATAAAATCTTATAGTGAAATTAAAAATGTCAATTGAATTTGGAGGGTAATATATTATTATGTAATACTACCATTCTGCCAATAATGTCATAAAACCCTTTAGTTGTTTTCATTTTAAAGTATTTAATTTATCATACTTACCACTGATTTGGTCTTATCTTACCATCTTTTTATAGGCCACTATTATTTCCGCAGTAGCCTTTCTTCTGTGGTTAGAGTGGTTTTGTATTTTTATGATGTCCAAAGTGCAAGAATATCTTTGTCAGGAGAAAGTAATTACATCAAACACAGGCTTAATCCAGCCCAGTGATGGCAAAGCTGCACCTCTCATGTGCTGCTTTCCTTGAGGGAAAACGAAAACCCACAAAGGTGCTACTTCAGGTAAATATGTCTTAGAGGCTTTTCAGTTTTATTGTGACTGATCTTATTACCAAAAGAGCATGACATGGCAGAGAATTACTATTATTTTTTTTTTCAGTGGAGACTGGGCAACATAAAAGTGGCCTTATTTAGTCTTTCTAGAGTTACTTGGCACTGCGGATCTCTAAATAAATATAAAGTCATTCACAATCAAATAGGCAAGCAAGAAATGACAAGTGTTTTGACAGTGCTCAAAATACTTTGAGGTATTTTTAGCATATTTCTGAGTCGTATTAGCTTAACCTGTAATAGAATATAAATGAGCCCATATGGCAGAGATGTAATTATGTTCCATGTGAGAAATCCCTGTGGTAGATTTGGGGGAAAAAAACTCACCACATGTGCCTTCTGGAGGGCACGATTTACACATGATTACCTCCTCATTTGCATTGAGAAGAATATGAAGTAACACAATGCTAACAACACTGTAATGAAAAGGGCAAGCAAAGACTCCAGATCCCTGGGGGTGCTGATCCCTCTGACTGACATCCAGTTAGAAGCAGAGAATTCTTCCCTTTAGGGAGTACATTTTCTGAAGCGATCTTTGATTATGTGGGCACAGTAATCACGAGTCTTAATTATTATTACTGTGAGAGAATGGTCTACAAATCTCCAGGGAGCGTCTGTGTCACAGATACTTTGCTGGTGAATGCTGAAAATGAGTGTTTTCCCAAGGATCATTTTCATTCCAACCTGATATTTAGCTGAAGTTTCTTTGACTACTAGTCATGAAACATTAAATATAGATTAGAGGCAGAGAGATGTTGAAAGTTAAAATTCACCGGAGGTGCACACCCGTGTACTTGAGAGACAGCCCCAAATGTTGTCCAGATGTTGTAGCAACAAGGCTGAGGGTTCCCAAGCTGCAGCACAGCCACAACAGAAGAGAAAGTGGATGTTTAGCATTCCACGGGCCTTCTGTTTAGTTTACTTGTAGTGCATTAATTCAGCAGAAAGTCCTAACAGCCTGTTAGTGGTAGATGTTACGAAGTGTACACTACCCTGAAAGAATGAAGAAATTCTTTTGTAGCAATAAAGGGAGTAATTCAAAGCATGTAATTGATTTTCCACATTTTCAAACTGTGATAAGACTAAGCTTTAGCAGTAGAAACATATGTTTGCAGTTTTGTCGATGTTCCTCAATGAACTGGAGGCGGAGGGGTGAGGAACCTATAGCTTACTGGCTAGATTGTTAACATGCGTTGGGCACTTCAGTGGCTATTAAAGCACTTGCCAAAATAACATCTTCCGCACAGACTCCGAGGTGGCACAAAGCATTGTTTTGTGTCCCGTGACATGTTCTCCTGATCATCTAAAATAATTCTTTTGGGGCAGAACAGGATAGAAGAACATCAAGTCTTTCTTATGTAAAAGCATCACTTAACTTGTGATGGCTTGACGGCATGGTTAATGCTTTATCCTTGCAACTCTTTAGCGTACCTGCGAGCAACGTGGGGTTTGACAGTCATGTTGCTGCGTCCAGTTTTCATCGTTCTTCTGTTGCTGCGGTGCACTCTGGGACTCCTGATGAGCCTCCCTGATAATGTCCATCAGAAAAGTCAGTGCAGAAACATTTGAGCAATTCCCAAATGTCAGGCAATGCACAGCAGGATGGCAGGAGGAGGCTCAGGTGAACTTCTGCAGCTGTCACTTACAGATAGAGTTTAAGTCCAGAAGGAACATGTAGAATTATTTAACCTAACCTTTTGCCTCAAACAAGCCATGGAATTTTACCTGTAATTTCTGCATCAAATAATTCGATGGTTTGTAAGAGCTTATCTTTTGGAAAGACAGACTCTCTTGATGTAAAGACTCCAAGTAGCTGAGCTTCCACTGAAACTTTTGGACATTTGTCTCATTCAGTAGTTTAAATGTTAAAAACATGTGCTTATTTCTATATTATGTGTGTCAAAAATCATCCTTACAATAGGCTTCAGAAAGGTATTTGTGTTCTGCTAACATGAAAAAGAAGGCAGTATAGAGCGCTATGGTTTAACTAGATCCAAACTGAATAGCCAGACCCCAGCATTTCTCATGGAGCTTTGGGAAAAAAAGTCACCTTCCTGTCCTCTGAAGTTTCTATTTTCTTCCCATCTTCCATTATGAGAAACCTAAAATTCCTTAAAAGTACCCTAAAAAGTAAGATTTTTCTTTCTTTCTTTGTGAAAGGTGAGGACAGATACTCAATTAACCTATTTATCAGGATGTAGAAGTGAAATGCAGAAAATCTGAGTCCTCATCTCTGTCTTGGAGCTGGTACTTGAACCTGAATGTGAAGTCCCAGTCTTGTCCTGTCCCCATGAAGGGTCAACGCTGGTGACACAGGAGAAAAATGAAGTTTCCAGGGGGTTGAGGTAGTTACTCTGGAGTTAAAAAGCAGATGTTCACGTCCCCAGTGTGTCACTTGCTCCAGCTCCAGCATTAGATCTGCCAAAGGGAGAAGGAAGCAGCAGGGACAAACAGCATCCTGGAGCACGGAGGCCGTTTGCAGTGCCGGAGCAAAGAAACCACCTTCTGGCACAGAGAGGAGCTGGAAAGGTTGACTGAGATCAAACAGGGCAAGAGTAGGCTAGGGGGAAAAACCTCTCAGAGATTAGGAGCAAGCTGGTTCGTGTTTACGCCCTCGGGAGCCCACGGAGCAGCCCCCACGGTGGATGACTTAATAGGTTTTGAAGGAGGTAAACGCGGCTCAGCGCATAGGAAATGGCAAACACGACCCTTTCCGTGAAGGTTGGAGGCCTGCGTGTGGGCCGCAGCGGTACCGATGTGACTGCTCCTCCTGCCACCCGCTCTTTGCCACTGGTGACGGGGAGTCACGATCTCCTGGGGCTTCCCTGAGGTGAACGTGCGGCAGAGGCCGGCACCAGGCCTGCAGCGGGGATGGGAGCGCGTCCGGCCCTTCCCAGGCAGCGAGGCAATGTGGATTCTGCTTTCCTTCCATTAATAAAACAAAAAAAAACCAGCATAGTGAATTCATCCTGCTTTCTGATCTGATACAGCCTGCAAGAAACAGAAAAACAAGCGAAATCCCCAACGGTGGCTCCATCGCATCCCTCCTCCACACATACCTCCTCCTTGAGCACAGTGAAAACAAAGCAGGAATGAGTATTAACTTCCCTAGGGTTTGGAATAACTACTTGCAGTGACCACTTCAGGCACTGTTGTTTATACGGATGTATCAGCAGCGGCTACATGTAATTGTTTCGCTCCGGTTTTCAGCAGGGTTCTGGGGCCTTTGCAAGTAGCTGTGCAAAGCGCCAAGGAATATTAAGGAATTTGAAAGATCCCTGTCAAGCGGACAATGGGAATCGAGGGTACTCAGCCACGCATATAAGCAAACCTTTCATAATCTCAGCTCTTGCTGGTTTCTGTACTCAATTCGCACTTGAGACTCCCAAATAAACAGAGCCATCGTGCAACAACACTGCTCCAACAGAAAGGGGATTTATTCCTATTGCTTCTGCTGTAGTATGAATTATGTAAAGAAAAAAAATGGGAAAAAGAAAAGGAAAAAAAGGGGAAAAGATACAGAAATATAAGGACTGTGTGTTCTTCGCTCCAAATGCTGCTGATGTAATTCCCTTTGAAGTCGGCAGTAAAACTCCTTTGGAGGTTAATGAGAATAGGATCAGGCCCTCCACACCAAATCTGCACTGAGAGCAGATAAGATCTTGGATCCTTCAGAGCCCAGCATGTTATTTGTGCAACATGGGCAGGCTGAGTCAATCCTGGTGAATATTTTTAATGGGTGTCAACCTGAAGTGTTAATTCCACATGTTATATTGGGCTGTAGTCTGCCTATGCCTGCTCTCCAGACTGGCTGCACGGACCCTACACATCCTGTTACTGGTGGTAAAAAAGAAGGGAAGAAGGAAACAGGGAAAGAAGGAAAGGAAGAAAAAAAAGCTATTTCTAGAACAGCTGGAAGCAAAAACTTTTCTGATGAAGCGCAAAATAGAACTTTTTATGAACTACTGGAAAAACAAATTATGGTAGAAACACCTTCTAGACATTAGGATTGTCAGCAAGCATAGAAGTAAAAGTAGTCCCATTTCGAAAAGTTTTACGACAAATTTTCTTTAGAAAACCCTAAAATCAAAACAACTATGTTGTAACTGATCAGTTTAAAAAAAAAAAAAAAAAAAATAACTATTCTTGTTCTTGATTTTTTTTGGCAAAATACTGGAAAGAAGTACTGAAGATTCACAGATGCTTAGATAATGTCTCTGTCCCTGGATAGTACCTATAAAATCTTAATAAATTGGATCAGAAAAACATTGAAAACATTTTTAAAGACTGAGGAAATAAGCCAGTACTATGAACAGCACTTGAGTGAAAAATCTCTGTTATTTTTGATTTTACCTTTTTTTTTGCCGCCAGAATCTCAAAGTACTGCCTAATGCAAGCTGACCGCAAGGTGAAACTGTGGACCTATGGAGGCCAAAGGGAGACTCAGTGTTGCCTTCAGCAGGAGCAGAAACTTACTCCTATTGTAAAGAGATCTTAAAAATCTTTGGGCTCAACAGCCCACTGCTATGGAAAATGTCAGCTGGAAACACAGCAAAGCTTACCACAGAATTTCCTTTCCATTCTCCCCCGAGGGGAGTAGATTTCTAATCTTGGAATGGAAAACAGGATCCAGGGAAACCTGGATGAAACAATACGAATCTTGAGTTTGTCAGCTACGAAAAGCGGGCTCTTTAGTTGGGCTCCTAACCTTTCCTTCTTCCCCAGAGCCAACACCAACCATAGCCTGAGCTTTCCTGCCTTTCCCTTGGGGAGCTCCATGCTCAGGGTGAGGATAGATGAGGACAGCCCCAGCGGGCACCAGCGAGGGAAGCAGGGAGAGTGCAGAAGGCTGTTTGGAAGCAGCACTCCCAAGCAAGGGCATTTCTTCTTGTCGTGATTCAAAAGCACCTGAAAAAAAGTTGGTTTTTTTCAGCTTCCATCAACTGTAACTCTTGGGCACCTGCTGGAGTGCCTCCCCACAGCTTCCAAATGCTGCGGGGAGCCATTCCCTTCCAGCACCCAAGCTGTGGTGGCCTTGAATACCCGCAGCAGAAGAGGCACAAGCCCTACAAGGCACAGAGCTTGGTTTATGTCAAACCAAGCCCATTCAGAGCCTCATCCCTTGATGCTCTCCTCCCAATGCTTCTTTTTCCTCTCCTTGCCCACAGCCCTAAGCTCTGCCTTCCCCCTGGAGCAAGCCTGCACCTCTCACAGGGATCGCCATTTGAGGTCCCCATTCAGACTATGGGCGTCCTTCACCACTCAACAACTGCTAGTCTTTGTTTTAGGAGGCAAAGTCTACATTCAGATATTACTTTACAGTAATCCCAACTGCAGCTAATCACTAAAATCTGACAGATTGCATTTTCTGAGCTTTTCAGCTCAGTACCATTTGCTTTCATAAATTTAAGGAAAAATTAGGTGCTCAATCCTACAAAAAAAATATTCCCTTGAGCATGTTGCAATTTTTTTTCACTTCCCTCAGAATTATTAGAAATTAAATGCTTTTATTTAATAAGTAAATAAACAACTTGCAGTCTTTTAACTGGGGGCTTTGTGCTAAGAAGTGACTAATTCCCCTCTGTGTTCACAGAAAATAAATGTGAAGTTTTACATTACTGACAAAGAACTGAAAAGTAAATAAAAGTCACAGCAAAATTTGACTTTGCGATGAGCTGCTTTTTCTGCATTTTTTTCAGCTACATAAATATTTTGAGAAGCCCACCTATTTTTTTTCTTTAACTTTAGGTGCATTTGTACAGCAGTGAGATATAAATTAAACACTCATTTTCATCAAGGCAGTCTTGAATGTGTGATGGCACCATTTTCTCTCAGAAAGAGCCAATTTATCACAATGTGCAGCAGTATCTGAATTTGAGGAAATGGATAAACCTTATTTGCTCACACTACATTGATAGTATTCAAGATCTGCTCTTCTGGGACAGCATCTGCGCTTGTGTTTAGAAGTAAAATATCATAAGCAAAGAAGCTGTTAAAGAACTTTTATGAAGCAAATTGCTTCCATATTTGGACAGCAATGATCTCGCAATGAACACTGCAAAACTAGTCCTCAAGGATAAACTGTATCCGAAGAGCTACACTCTGCCAATGGTTAGAGCAGTGCAACTCCCAGTGAAGTTACCAGAGGCAACTGGGTCCAGGGAGCAGCAGAGGGTGAGCCTAGGACTGGCTGGCTGCAGAGCATCGGCCAGGGATGTTGTAATGGCACACGCTGCCCTGACTTCCTGCGCTGAATGCGGGGATTAAAAGCAGCCAGCTTTGCCTCCGCCCTAGGTAGGTGGGGGAAAAACAACACAAAAAAAGCTAGCGCAGAGCCAGGAAAATGAGCCAATTCAGCACATCCTCAGTAGAGCTCTTGCCAATAGGACACCCAAGACGTTCGCAGAAGAATGCAAATGTTACCTCTGAGGGAGGGTGTTCGCCCAGTGCCCAAGACGCAGCAGCGTGCCCTGAATCGCTAAAGCTCAAGCTAGCAGGGAGCTTGGCTCTGTCTTGCCAAAGCAGCCTGCAAACTCCCTGGCTCTCTGCTCGAGCTTTAGCTTTCGCAGCACTCCCAGCATGGCAGCAAAGGTCAAGCGAGCCACCAGTTATAAAGCAGTAGTAATTAAGAGGAGCAAGACAACACACCAGGTCATACAGCACTGATGAGTCACCGTGTTAGTCTCACTTAAACACAGTAATGACACTAACACTGAGTCACAGAATGTAAAGCTGTTATAAAAGATGGGAATTATGCAAATAAGTAGGCAACATTTATAGCATAAATACTATAAAGACATCCCACTTTTAGGATACAGGACACTCTTATTTTTCTTGTCATATTTGTTATTATACTATCCCATGACAAATGACTTCCTTTAGTTTGTGTTGTAACAATTAATTAATATGAACAAAGCTATACTAGAACTAGATAAAAATGCTGTTCTCCCTCACCCAAAGGGATATTGTGATACCACAACACATGAACAAGTCTTGTTTTCTGAGCAGCACTACTGAAATAAGGGACCCTTATATGCGAGCCTAGGATAGACCTTATTAGACATGGCAGTTTAACACCGAAAACCATCCAGGAGATAAGTAATTGCAATTAAACTAATGGAGTCTATTGCTACAGTTCGATTTCTGCAGAAGTTATTACAAAGAGTCCATTATAGTGGCTGATATAACTCCCTCTCCTCTCCACCCCCTAAGAGTGGTTATGTTATAGTTTAATGCTAATTGTAAAGTTTCCTTACTCGGTGCTGTTAAATCATGTCCATTAGTTTCCATCCATTGCAACAAAGCCTTGGAATTATTGGAAAAAGCCGGATTTGTGAGGTCTGCAATCAGCAGCATTTCACATGATGTCAGTGGTTGAATGTGGGTCTTCATGAAGCGCTGTCTGACTGGAGTTTATTTATTCAACCTCAAGATAAGCAACTTAATGCTGCTGATTTGAATGCAAACAAGGGCAAGACCTCATGTGTGGAAGAATCTCTGATGTGGTTACACTGAAAGTTTAAACTAAATACAAGCTGAGATCTAAAATTCAGTTGCCATGGCCTACAAAATCAGGATGATTTCTAAAAAAACATTTAATTATATATATATATTGCCTACAACTAAACTCTCAAAATGGTATTGCTTTTATCTACCAATTCTTGCATTTGGAATTATGTTGTTTATGAAGTCCTATTTTGCTCATTCGCTGTTATCTTTCATGTGACAGAAACAGTGGTTCTCCACTTAGTGTTCATATCAAAGGTATTACTGACCTCCAAAGACTAAGTGCATGTGCAGAGTGAATTTCAGTTGGTCAGTAAATGCAGTTACGCATTTTTTTCCTTACAGGGCATAGCATTATCTAATCTGCTTTAACACAGTCATTGGATTAATAGCAAATGAATATGGGGCTCATAATTGCTGTGAGAAGTGTTCAAGACTCAATCCTAGGGTGCTTATTTTGTCCTTGAGCAGCTATTTCACATCTCAAGAGTGTTTGAAGAGTTCTAAGAAATAAACTCTGAAAAACAAAGCCTCATTCTTAAGCCCTCAAGCTTTGCTTCCTAAATGTTTGCTCATTTTTTTTTTAAATTATGTTGGTACTGTTTCAAAACTAATTGGACACTTCAGAACAAAGCATTTCTCTAGTGACAGTTTTGTGCCATAAATGTACATAAGGTAGCAAGGGGCTCCCATCCAAAGCAAGAAAAACAAAATTCTCTTTTTCTCATATAGATGTGAATCATGGCTTTAGCCTTCAGACTCAATTCATAATTTGGGGAGAGATTTGCAAGACTCCTGGCCCCAGCAATGGGCAGGAAAGCCTCCCTGCTCCCAACGTGACAAAGCAGCTAAAGGGACTTGTATTTTAAGCCAGTATTATCAAAGGGGGAACAATGTGACCCATCTACTGTAAGTGTATAATATACACAGCAATGGCACTCTGGTTCAAAAAGTGCAAGTACAAATTTAACAGAGTCTTAAATGGGGAAGCAGGGCTAATATTTAGATTTGATTTTACACAATGACCTTGTGTATGATTTTACACAGTATGACTTGACAGTCTTTTAAACACAGTCATTCCAAACATCTATCAAATAAAATGTAATTCCCATGTTTAATCACTAGAGGGTCAATTAGAGATGAAAATGGAGCCTTACCTCAGTTTCCTTATTTTTACAGGTAAGTATTTGACCTCTTCAGCTGTCATGAGAACTTTTTCTAGCTGAAGCTACAGCTGAGGCCATGAAGCACAGGCACAGAGGTGCTATGTCACCACATGGAAGTACCATCAAAAATGTTAACCTACCTAGGTCACCAAAAAGCCCATCTGCTGTGCCTACACCTTTCTAGAGGGATCAGCGGGGTTGTCTGGAAGCTGTCTCTTGTGACAGTCAACAGCAGACTGATGAGGTAGCAGCCCACAAGCCATTTTCAAAAATACTTATCCTATGCACATACAACAACCTCTTTTCATGTCTAATTACCATGTCTAATTATCAGCCCTTTGAACAATATGAGAATTGCAAATATTTGTCCATTTAAATGAAACGAATCTTCTGCCCCACCTGTAGTGGCACTTGTGCCCCACATTACTGAGATGGCATCAGAAGGGAGTGCGCAGCCCACAGGGCAGAAATTAGGCCCACTAGAACACAGCCTTTCAATTCAACTGAAAAAGAAGCTGGGGAGGGGGGGTACTTTTTAAAGTTTATTCAGACACTGGCTATTTGGGGCATAACGTTTTGAACAAATCAGAAACCTTTCCCTTCCCAATAGGATTGGTTATGGACACAGCATACCATTTCATTCCAATACCACAAATTTGCCACTATATTAAAGAGCATTACAGTTAGTGAAGGATGAACTGTAACTCAGCATCTCTCTTTCTCCAGGCTACAGCCCTCCTTAGCAAAATGCATACAGGAAACTGCTAATTCTAAGTCCCCTTCATTTTAAGCCATAAATACACAGCATCAGAAAAAGCAAAGCTGTTGACCAAGAAACGCCTTTACAAGTTCTTCCAGGCATAACAAACTTTGCTATAGTGAAGCTTTTGTTCTTACATTATCCTTTCCATCATACACAAGAGGAGAGTTGACCACACCGTTTGGTTTTGCACAGTGAGATCTCCTCTGGTAGATAAGGTATATTAATTACATAGATTGTGCTGAAATAATAAATAAATAATCCTATTTAAAGTCCCTAGAGCATCTGAGCAGTAAATAGATATGATTTTACAATCAAGGAAAGCAGTTGTCATAATTGCAGTACATCCATGCAAAAGACACCTTTGTATCATATAAGTAAGTCTCAAATTTCATGATGTGTTGAAAAACTGAAGCGTAAGAAAAAGTATGCAAGTCACAGATAGCAGTAATGGCTGTGACCCTTGCAAGTTGCTGCACTGAGGAAGTTCACAAGTACTAGCGAACCTAAAAAAAAGCAGCAGTAAAGAATGAAAATTGAGGGGACTTGCTCTTTTAAATTTGGTAAATCATTTAAATGATTTTGAAATTATTGTGCTGTGCATTATAGTATATTTGTTAAAATAATCAAGGCTGAATATGGGACTTCAGTTCTACAGTCTATGAAAAATCATTAAGAATTGCAAAGGACCATATTTGGTGCAAATTATCAACTGCAAATACCAGCAATGTTCTACTACTTTTAGGAACTACAATTCTAGTACAGGATTTTTGAAAAAAAAAAAAAAATAGTCCTCCCATCCCTATTATAAAGTCTCTTACAAATAAATGTGCTCTCCCATGCATAAATAAATCACATACACCCAGCTGCAAGAAAACAGATCAGTAAAAATGGCTCAAAAACACTGACCAGAAGGAATTCCACTGCAAATGAAACTGAGTGCCTTGTAGTTTAGTCACTAGAGCTGAATAATGACGAGCACTATTTTAAATGCTAAAATACTGAAGGAAAGAAAGCTTGGAAAAAAATGTGGAAAACATCTGAGAAAGCAAGAGCTACGTCTATGGGGAAAAAATAATAACGAGAAAAAGTTTCAGCTCAGGAGAGCCAAAACTCTCTTTTTTGTCTTAAACTTCTCTACAACAGCTTATGTATCAAAATTTGAAAATAGAAAAGTAGCCAAAAATCATTTACAACTTTCTGTAGATCTACAGATTGAAATGCTGTACTATGGCTTTCAATACCGGAAACAAGAAATCAAGGTCTCATTCTTTCCGAATAGAAACCATGCTCACAGAATGGCACTTTTAACAATGAATTAAAGGAGAGAGGGAAAAAAAAAAAAAAAAGGTTTTGGTGAAAGGTTTAAGAATATGTGTAGTTTTCATAAATCTGAAATACTTCCAAGAACATATTTAACTCTGGATTAGCCAAATATTCAAAATTCAGGAAAACAAAACTGTTTTACTCGTTAAAATACTCTGACAATATTGTAACGTGATCTGAGTGTCATTTTGAGCAGAGAGAAAATCTTTTTTTATTTTATTTTAATAGGAATGAGAGAAGAAAGGCTAAGTTGGGAGAACCCTTTTCTTTTAACAAAAAAAAAAAAAGAAAGAAAGAAAAAGAGAAAAAAAAGAAAAAGAACTGGTGAGCTTCTTTCTTCTCCTGCCATATAGCAGATCTCTTCTTGGATTTCACACCACCAACCTACCCTGTCAGAGATCTTGAACAGTTTACATTACTTCTTTTGAAGGATTAATCTAGACTGGCCCAGAGATAAAAACCAAAATGCACAATGAATTCCTACACTGAATTCCAGCTTGTTACTGTGAACTCAACATAAGAAAAGAAAAAAGGAATCCCACACATCTTGTAGTATATACACTGCTTTCACACAGTGTGCATTTAAGCTGGTCTGAGGAATACGTAAAACGACAAGATAGTTTTGTACAAAAACTCAATTTATTTCAGAGAAATTAAAAATATGGTATTTAATATATATAAATTTCTATTCCTCTATAAATATAGATGATCTTGTGATAATGAACAGAAATAAATGCATACCAAATTCAAATAATTTTGCATTTCAGGGTATGGTAGTCATAGATAATGTTTATGAACCTACATACAGGCATTTGTTATATAAAAAAAAAAGTTTAAAACATACAACAGGAGAGAAGCATTCTGATGTTTTTCATACAGAGGACTAAATATTCAAATGCATCTTTCAAAAGTTACATTTCATTTTTAACCTTCTGGAATAAGCAGCACAACCCCACACACCCAGGAGCATACAAGGTATTAGATAAACTGCACACATGATATCTTATCTTTGTAGTATGCAACGTTTATTACTGTACTAAAAGAAATAAAAAAAGATAGCAGAGGCTCCTTAAGGTCTCACACACCACCACAGTGCTTAAACATACTCGTATTCTGTCTCTTTTCTTTTTTCCTTTGTTTTTACTACTGGTAGAAATCATCACACCCTCATAATGTGTAACAAATTAAACGTTAATGAACTAAAATTCAGGGCAATGGCAATGATTTGAATGTTTCCAAAATGAAGAGCCAGCTTATGGATTTAATTAAAAAAAGTAATCTGAATGCTGCATTTTATCCTGATTCTGTTTACACTGAGCCCTCTGTTAATCTAAGCATTCGACAAAGCAATCCAGGTAGTTCTCTGCCCGAGTTTTCAGTAACAGAAGGAGAACATAAACACATGCGAACTGCCCAGGAAGAAAGGGCACAGCCAAAACTGACCGCATAGTTAGAACTCGGGTTTGTAACTGTGCTTAAATCTTTTTTCTTTTTCTCCCAATCTATGCGTCTTGTGATGGAGCAGGCCAGTAATCCCATTTCTACAGAAAAAAAACTTCTTGCAACTGAAAAAGTTCATTATGTGGGCTCAAAAAAAAAAAAAAAAAAAAAATACGTTTGGTATTTCTATGTCCCAATTTACCTCTTGAGCCATCAGACTGGCCACAGGTGCAGATGGTGTTAAACCTCAACTCCTGGCCCAAGCACACCAACAGAAAAAAAGGCCAACTCCTTCAAAACTAAGTGGTGCATTTAAATAAATTTAAAACGCCGGCGCGGGCGGCTGGCAGGCAGCCCCGCTAGCGCACAGCCTCGCTGCACGGGCGCCCTGCGTCCACGCCGAGGCCGGGCGGCCGGGCGGGCGCAGGGGCGAGCGCAGGG